>MNCI01004956.1:44005-112445 GCA_015680685.1 Gnetum montanum | reverse complement strand
AACCGAGCAATTAACCAAATTAATTGCAGAAAATAAAAAGGTGGCAGAAGAAAAGGAGACGGCCACTTGGGATGCCTCCGCAGCAAAGGCGCAAACTCATGCGCATCTTAAGGCACTCAAGGCCTTACAAGAAGAAAACAAGCAGTTGGTTGCAGATAACCTTCGGTTGACTTCTGTGGAGAAGCAAAAGAATGTTCTCGATGAGCACTTTCATCGGCTTCGGGAACAATTCATTCGAGTCAACCAAGACGTAAGCCGTTTAGCCAGAGAAAATAGAACCCTCTCAATGGAGGAGGTGCGCGCTATTCGACAGAAATCAGCCATCGAGATTAGCGCGTGGCAGAATGAGGCTAAACGACACGAGAAGCTGAAGGAGCACTTCCGTGACCAGGTGGGGATGTACAAACAGATCCTGGAGAAGGAGATCCATATGGCAAAAGCCCAAATCAACAACATCAGTGCCCAGCACACTGATTGGGGGGCCATATTGGACACTTATGCCTATGCCCACCAGGCGGAAATTAAGAACCGGGACCTGCAGATCCAGGACTTAACTGAATACATGGAGTTGGCCAACCTTCGATATGCCAACCTGGCCATGTTAACAGCAGGACGCCCGAGGTCAGAGCTCGAGCAGCAGGTAGCTTCCACCTACATCAAATATGAAGCAGAGTTTGCAGAACGAAAGAAGTTGGCTGAAAAATTAGATGTTGCAAATTCTGAACTTGCGGTGGTAAAAGAGAGCTACCAAGGGCAGAAAGATGTGGCAACCGACTTGGCTCGACGGCTAACAGAACTTCACGAATACAAAGACAAAGCCAGAGCCTTTGAAGAGGAACGATGGGTGTTTGCGGCGTGGTACGTCAAAGCTAATCAGATGTTCCCGCAACTACCCTGTCCGTGGGAAGTACCGACTCCATCAAACATTGGAGCATCAGCATGGACGGCACAAGACCCTCACACCGAAGAGGAGAAGCTCTAGGCTATTCTTCAGCGTCATCAATCTTCAAAACTTGGAGCACGTGACAAAGGGAAAGCACCTATGGAGGAGCCACCGCCACCTGGAACTACATGAGTTCCCCATTTTTGTAGTTGTAGCAGTTTTTCTCTGTGTGGTGTCTTCCCACACTACGGCATTAGCCCATTCCTTTTTCTAGTTAATAATCCCATACCTATCCACTGTGTAATCACTGAAGCTTGTTCTCCTTGTAACTCGAGGACGAATTTTTATTCAGTCGTGGGGGTATGATGAGACGCGGTCTGCGTCGGCCGCGATATCGCGTCCGACGCGATATCGCATCCCCCGTAATATCGCGTACGCGATATCGCAGTACGCGATATCGCAGTACGCGATATCGCAGTCAGCTGTCATTTCTATAAATAAGAGGTGGCTCTCCCTTATTCCACATCCCAATTTTAGTGTAGCGAAGCTCTGGCAGTTTGATTCCTCCAGAGTTAGAATTTTCCCGTGTCTGCCCGTAGTGTGGTGAATGTGATTGTACGGTGTCTTTATTCGAGTGTGTCGTACTTGGACACGCACATGACCGGCAATAAAGATCGAGATTACTTCATCATTGCAGCATTCACATAGTTTATTTATTTGTTATTTATTTCATGTTATTTCTTGCTTTCATAGCACGGTGTAAGTACGACTTGACTACGAGCATCTACGGGTGTGTACGGCTAGTTAAGGAATCGGTTACTTATCGCGATTAGTTTCTCACCCTTTCACTCCTAGAAGCGGAACGAGTTCGACTTGATTACGAGCATTTAAGTGTGACTGCTTGGTAGCCCAGTGGTGTAGCTAGGGGGATCTACGCTTGGTAACCCAGTGGCGTATTTGGGGTCTGCGCTTGGTAATCCCAGTGGCGTACCTAGGCCTATGCTTGGTAGTCCCAGTGGTAGTCGTGCACGAAGTCCAAGATGTGTACGGTTGATCAAGGAATCGGTTGCTCGTCGCACTTAGGCTAGATTAGATTTTCTTACCTTTTCCTCTTAGCTTAGAATTAGTTAATATTATTTTCCACTGCCTTCAGGAGTAGCGTTAGAATTAGAACACATCATACACCTCATCTAGACTAAACCATACGTGACATATGCAAAACTAGTCTAGATGGGAAGACAGCGAACTACGACCTAAGGCTAACTATCTAGATGCCACAACTAGTCCATCTGCGGAGTTCGACCGGATCGCGCGTGCGACGCTCGTTTCGTATGGTTGAGTGTAGGGGTACCTCGCCACTCATCACTAATGCTATGTCGATGCGGCCCCATCGATGAGGAAATACCACATAAAAGGGGGCCGGTAGACACGACACTTTGATGCTCCTCACTACATATTTAAAAAATTGGATCAAGCTTAACCTTAGCTCAACTTGTGAACCTTATCTTCCTCTTTAGGAAACTAGATTCTCGCTCACTTTTGAGTCTACTTGGAACATTCACTTCTTTGGAAAAGGATGCTCAATTACACCTTTGACTATTCAGTTATGAAGTTCATCACAAATTACTATGGTTTATCATCATAACTTCTTAATCTTTACTTCTTATGATGCTCAATCATTCATTATTTTAGACTTCTTTTTCTTTTTCTTCTTCTCTAAATTACAACTATCTTTCTAGTCTACTTATTCTTCTTACTTACATATTTTCTTTTCTCATGGGTACTCTTTCCACACTTCCTAACTTTAATGATGCTTGCTCTTTATTTTGTAAGCAAGGTTATCATGGTTCATAATTTAACATTACAACCTTACAAATAGTTACAAATCAACATAAAAGATTAATAATTACCATATAGGGTTACAAAACTAATAATTGTGTATTATGATTGACTTAAATTCTAATAGATGTTTGGATTCATTTGAATGTTTTTGGTTTGATTTTGGTATCTACAATATATATGTTTCATATGATTCCAAAAAAAGAGCTCTATATTGGACTCAACTTAACAATGATCTTCCTCATGTCACTTGGTTGATTTGTGGATATTTTAATATGTGAGAAAATGCCTTTGGTAAATTAAGAGGGATGCTTTTTATTTTCAATAAGATTAATGAATAGTTTGATCTTCTTTTGAAATAGGCTTACACTTTTATATCCTAATGTTGGTGGCAATCATAAAGATCCAATTTGATTTACTTGATTTAACTATAAAGTTGGCTTGCTAAAAATTTTCCACAAATTTAATGGTGCTTATCTCTCTACTTCCCTTAATTTATGCTTTATGTATGAGTACAATTTATTTGATTAAGCACATCTAGAATGCAATCTATCATAACATCTTCCTATCAAGTTCTCTATTTAAAGGATAGGCTATGTGAACCTTTGGTCTAAACTTTTTATTATTAATATTTCTTTTTTGTGCAATAAAAAGTTTTAGATATCTTTTTTTCATGGTTAGAACTTAGTTCAATTCCTATGAATTTTGATGGCTTCATTGAACAATGGAAAAACATTATTATCTACATTGTTAAATTTTTAAGATATTTTGGTAAATGCTTACTAAAATGTTTTAAGTTGTNGATGATTTACTTAAGCATCAATTATTTTGGTTAAATATACAAGATAGAGCCTCAAAAGAACTCATCAAGTTTTTAGAAGTCCCTACATTAAGTTATCAAATAAAATAAAATTCATGTTAATAGTGAGATTCTCTCTACTTTTGTAGATATTTTAAATGTTGTTTTAATCATTATTCATATGTATTTATCTCACAATATATTAATAAAGAGACTTTAAACTTTGATTTATCTATGACTCCCACATATTCTTACTCCATTTTGTAAAAAGATGATGATGAGCTATGGAGCAATCCAACATCCAACCATACAAGTCACAAGTGTTTCATGCACAACCATATCATAATCTGTGGATGAGGTAATGTGATTATGCTAGTAATTAGTTTTAGTTTGAGATCGTTGTCTTCCCACGTGGAGCTAGTGAAGTCTATGTGTATGGTTTAGCTCACAGTGAGGTATATGATATGTTGATGTTGTTTGACCAACTGGCTCCTAGTGAACATGGTAATAAGTGGAAGTAATTTCTAACTCTAAGTCTAACTAAAATAATAATCAAATCTATTCTATCCTAAGGCAATGAGTATTTGATTGTGACCTTCCGTACACACCCTAGGCTTCATGTAACTACTACTAGGATTACCAAGTGCTTCACTGCTGAGCAAACCAAGTGATAGCACTACTGGGTTACCAAGCAATTACACTTAAGTACTCAAGATCAATCATACTCATTCTGCTTAACAATAGTAAAAGCAAAGTGCATGGAAAAGTAAACATTAACTAAGAAAATAGTAAACATTATTCTAAGTAAAATAGTAAACTAGGAGAATGCTGCAATAGTATGACATAAATAAATCTTTATTGCTAGTCACACTTGCACCCAAGTACAAGATGCTCGAATAAAAACTCTGTACACTATGTCACACTACACTGTGGGCATTCACACTTCTAAGTGCTAAAAACTAAATTCAAGAAAAAAAATTGCAAGAGTTATGCTACTACGAACTAAAAACTTATGCAGATTCGTGAGCCCAGGTGTTGTGTTTATAAGAAGGCACGCACCCCACAATATCGTATATACGATAGCATAGCATGTTCTACAACATCGAAGCTACGATATCGTATATCTGATATTGTAGTCCTTCAAAAAATTGATTTCATCAGATGACATGTTAACTATGTAAGATTTTAAAGAAGTTTTATTTTCTACAATTAATAGAAAATCTCCTAGTTTAGAAAATCTACTCTGTGATATTTATTAAAAAATTTTAGGATGATATTGATGTAGATTTTTTCAACATGTATAAGGAAGCTATTTCTAAGGGTTCTTTTGGTCAAATGATTAATGAGGGTATGATAAAATGTATATTGAAATTAGGTAATAGATTTGACATCAGTAATTGGTAGCCACTTAAAAGAGGTTAGGCTTTCACCCATTCATTGACCCTTCCAGGACCCCTCCTTGGTAGAATAAGCATTAAGCCTCTAGGTAATGATCTTTTGGGTGCTTATTTCTTAATTTGAAATACATGGATTTGAGCTTGGAACAAAACCACTTAAAGAGGTTAGGCTTTTGCTCATTCATTGATTCTCCTAGGAGCCCTCTTAGCAAGATGAGCATCGAGGCTTTAAGTGATGATTCTTAATTAGCAACCTATTACTCCATTAAGAATCCTCACCTAGATGTTTAATGCTCATCCTACCAAGGTGGGGTCTTGGAAGGGCAACGGATGAGAAAAAGCCTAACCTCTTTTGAGAGGCTTTGCCCAAGCTTTAACTTAAGTCTTATGACTTAAGAAACAAACATCTTACCATCACTGCAAGTGGTGGTCTCTAACCTATTTCTCTATTAAATGTTAATTATAAAAGTACCACTAAGACATTTACATTAAAATTTTGAAGGTACCTACCTCAATTAGCTAATTTAGAATATATAAGTTATGTTCTAGGTAGATTTATTTTAGATAATGTTTTACAATTGCAAAGTCCATGACTTTGGCTATGGAATCTTATCAAGATATTGTTCTTCTTAAATTAGATAATTCAAAAGCTTATGACATGATGGAATAACCTTATGTATTGATTATGTTGTAAAAGTTAGGCTTGAATTCTTCTTTTATCTCTCATGTTATAATGCTATTTTCTAATGCTAGAAAAATGATGTGTTAGCATAGTGGTAAGTCTCTTGATTTGAAAGATCTAAGTCATGGGTTCAATTCTAGTGGGTAATGCTAAGTTGTATATCTTGAGGTATATCTATATTACATTTATATTCTAGTAGGTGAATAAACAAAGATCTAGCTCTTCATAGAGGCAAATGACGAAAAGGAACTCATGTAGCTGACCCCATTTTGTTTCAGCAAGGCTAGGATAATGATGATGTATTTAATTTCATTTCTACTTAAAGATGACTTTACTAAAATTATATGCCTTTGTACACATGTAATTTAATAAAATTAATTTTAGATGGCTTTTGGGCTTCTAATTTAATGAAAATGACCATATTAGTATTTTTACATAGCTTTGTGCCCTAATTTAAAAAAAGAAACTTCCATAACTTACTAATTAAACATGTAAGACATGATTTTGAAGTGACTTGAGCTTGCGATCATGTTCTATTGATGTTATAAGCAAAAAATTCATACTATCTCTAATAGAAAGTGATCTTCAACAAATCCATCTTAAGTCGCAGATGATGAAATGAGATCATTTTTATAGTTGAGGGGATATGGATTTTGTCATAGTTGAGATCATTACATCATGAAGATTCAAATGCCTACTTCTCCTTTTGAGATAATGTTCCCATGCTTCTTTGAAACTTTACTTTAAACTAAAGATATAACATGACCTTTAAGTTCTAAATAGAATTTAATCAAGACTTTTAAACTTAAAATTAGACATATGACTTTTAAACATAATATTTCAATACAAGAAAGAAAAGGAAACTAGGATTTAAATAGAAAGAAATATTAAGAAGAAATATCCCTAGATATAACACATTTTATACCATAATAAAAAACCACAATCTAACATTTACTTTCATTACTTTAGTGCATAGATCTCATACAAATTTGACATGGAAATAGATTTACTGAAACATTTTTCACTTTTACACTACTATCTTTTCTATTTTCCACCTACATTTTTATGTGGTATGATATCTATATTAAATTAACATAGCATGCCATATGTTCTACAAAAGTTATGTCAAGTCATGAGAGGGGATGGGTTGGGTTTTAGTATGGCAAGAGCTAGGATTAGTTGGTTTGAATGATTTCACACCATTGAATCTAACTACAACTGTATGTTCTATAATTTTGCTTTTTTGTTCAAAATAGGATAATTTGGTTGGATGCCACTTTGAATCATGGCTGTGAAAAAGCTTAAGGTTTCTTTTAATTCCTGCTATATATTTTTAAAATATTACTTGTCCCTTTGGCATAATCTCTGGTTTAGCTTGGACGCATTTGTGAAATGAATGGAAAGTGGGACCCACTTCTGAAATCAAAGGCTTTAAAACAGTTAAAGCTTTGCTGGGCGTAAATTTCTATTCAGTGCATTGGCTTCTGCACTACGGAATCTTTTTAATTGTATTGTTTAAAGTAAAGTTGGGAAGAACGTGGACTGATTTGCCTGAGATTCTTTCGTGCCGACCTCGTCCTTGTCGTGATGTAGCATATGGTGCAGACTTTTTGACTAAAAGACAACAAACACTGATCATAATTTGCGGATGAAAAGCAAATGCCAGCGATTCTTCGTGCCGACGACCTCCTTGTCGTGTTGTAGCATATGGTGCAGACTTTTTCACAAAAAGACAGTAAACAGTGTTCATCTTTGAAATTTCGTTCAAATTTCCTTGTACCTGCTCCATCACGCGGAGCTGCACTTCTTCCCCTGCTCTGCTGTGAATTTAGATGAACTTCCTTACTTTAAACAACTGAATTTACATTGCATTGCATTATTGCTGCTGCATAAGTGGAGTGTGTTGGTGCCAGTCATAGACGTGCCTGCCTTTCTGTTGCTCTGTATCTACGTTTGCTGGAAGTGGGTGAACGTCTGAAAACAGGGCAACTGAGCGGCTCAAGTATTGTGATATGGAAGAAAGAGTATTATTGAAGAGAAGCCGAACACAGGAAGAGGCAGAGGAGAATACAGACTCCCCAGCAACCAAAAGACGGGATGTGCAGCCTGGGCCTTCCTTAGATCCACCAGTAAATCCAGGCGTTGTTGGGTTACCATCATCATCATCATGGTCAAGTGGTGAGGAGGGATCTGTGAACAAGAAGTTCGATGTGTTCATCAGTCACAGAGGCCCTGATACAAAATCAACCTTGGCTTATCATTTATATGATTTGTTGCGGGACAGAGGAGTTGAGGCGTTTCTGGACAAAGAAGAGTTGCAGACTGGGGAGACGTTCCCCGAGGCGATTGAGGAAGCCAGTGCATCTTCCAAAGTAGATGTGTGCATACTTTCCAGTGGATTCGCAGAATCTGTGTGGTGTCTTAAGGAATTAGTGATGATGCTGCGCAAATTCGAGAGGGGCTTATCTACCCTCATTCCTATTTTCTATGATGTTGAACCCGCAGAAGTCAGACATTTGAAAGGAGCTTTTGGGCAGGGGTTTGTGAATTTACAAAGCAAAGGCAGGAACTCCAGCGAAGACATTGAGCAATGGAGACGTGCTCTGCGCAGGATTGCAGATATCAGCGGATACCAGGGCCAAGGGTAAGTGATGTTAACACATTAAAGTTTTCTCTTTACGAGGATTGTTTCATGGTATTTCTTGTTTACCATGGGAGGTGCTCGTGAGATATTCAGGCCCTGAAACATATATTCAAAATTTTAACTTCAGTTTCGGTTTTAAAAAGTACTTGCAGTTCTTTTTTTCTAAGTTGGTAAACTTGGCCGGTATTTATGGCTTAATCGCAGTAAATTTTAATAGCATTTCATAATTTCAGTATACAAAAAGAAATATTCTGCATCGAAGGTAGTTTTGCATTTCAATGCTTTCCAGCGGGTAAATATTACCGTGGATAATATAAAAACTGAATTTTAATCGTTTTCCTTTTTACCAGTGAACTTTCCATGACCATTGTTAAGAGGATATGTGAGGTACTTGATCTTGGATGCATGGATACTCCCAAGAATGTAATTACAAGAGAGAATGAGTTGCACAGCACAATTCATGATATAATGAGATGCCGCAATAATGGGCATGGTGTGACATCAGTGGAAATAAGTGGTATTGGAGGCATAGGGAAAACCACATTTGCAAAAGAACTTTATAATCAAATTTACATTAAATATGATAGGTACTGTTTCATTGAAGATGTAAATGGACTTGTAGAGAAGGATGGTGTAGATGCAGTCCACAGAGAGATTTTAAGGAAGCTTTTCACATACGATCAAAAATACTTAAGAGAAGGAAAGAAACTTTTAAAAAACAAATTACACAATGCAGAAATTTTAGTGGTGATAGACAATATTCACAGTAAAATTCCATTGAGTATTGTGTTCATCGAAGATGATGTTTCTCTGAATCCAAGAAGCACCATTATTGTAACGAGTAGGGAAGAAGGGGTTTTGAAGTATGACTTTGGAGTTAAAGGATACTGTCAAAATTTGATCTCACTAAATGTGGAAAAGCTAGACTTTGATACATCAAAGGAAATATTTTGGCATCATGCATTTGGAGGGATCTCCAATGTGAAGAATGATTTTAATGAGATGACAGAAAAGATTGTTAAAAAATGTGATGGGGTGCCCTTAGCATTGACTTTAATTGGTAGACATGTTTATCAACAAGATATTATGTTTTGGAAAAGTTTGTGGAGCTCTATGAAAGATTGTTTACATGGTGATGTAAAAGAAATATTAAAATTCAGCTATGACAATCTTAGATCACATTTAGAAAAATGCTTATTCTTAGATATAGCCACTTTTTTCCGTTGGGAGAAAGAAGATGTCTTGCTTGAAATTAGGCAGCAAAGTGATGATGAACATGGTGAATTGGAATTTCAATATGCTCTTGGTATGTTGAAGAAAAATCTTTTGATCCATGTATCCAATGATGGTATTTTACAAATGCATGATGTGCTGGCGGATTTGGGGAGAAGCATTGTTAAAGATGAGAATCTATGCCCTGGCCGTCGAAGTCGTGTTTGGTCTCCTTCTGATGTGAGACATATGTTATCTGATGAACTGGTATGAGTAGTGATTATCCTTTCATGATACTTCCATTTGCCTTTTTAAAGTATAATGATGATATTTGGCTTTGTTATTTTTTTAAGTAACATGATTTTTCCCCCTTTTTTCTCCAACATAATGCTTTTTATTTTTGGTTAAAAAAAATGACTTGAAAGCAATGTTGGTCAATTTCAGGGAACCAAAAAAGTGAAAGCACTCACCTTAGTTTCAGAAGGCTCACCTGTGTTGGACCAAGGTCAACGTCCATGGTCCGCTGATGTTTTCAGTGAATTATCATCATTGGAAATTTTGATCCTACATGGTCATTGTATAGAAGGTATTAGATTATTTAATTAATTATCAAGCAAATATATATTCTTTGATCACATAATTCTTAAGTCAGAGATAGTAATAAGGTTACGTTTTATGTTTTTTTTTTTAAATCTTAACCTAGGTGATTTTTCAAAGTTATCAAAGAGACTGTTATGGTTGAGATGGACTGATTTTCCATACCAAGAGATTCCTCTAAAACTCTGCATAAAACATCTCAGAGTCTTACAAGTGACTAGTGAAAATCTGATTCGGTTATGGGCACATCCTCCACAGGTTAGACTTAATTATGCACTGTTATTAGTGATACACATGGACTATGATAATGTGTATGTTAGATTTTTAAAAATGCAATGCATTTTTTAAAATTTATGTTGCAAAGGTTTTGTTGGTATTATATTGTTAAGAGAGAGGGATTTAAAAAGCCAAAGCGCTAGGCTTTTAGATAGATGCCTCAACTAATAATTAAATTCATTGATGCATGAATATAACATTTTTTTCCTATAACATCTCTTAGAATAATATGAAATATGGAGGTAAAATCAGCAGAATGCTCTGTAATGTAGATCGAAAGACATAAATGAAGGACCTAATAAACAAAAGATTGACAAGTAGAATTATTGATTACTATTAAAATCCTAATTCTTTAGGAACTATTAACTAGTTTTGCAAGCATATCTATAGAAAATCCTATAAAGTCAGGAACATTTGTGGAAATGGTCATCATGTACAAGTATTAGCTTATGGCAACTAGTTTTAATGTGAATCACTTCAAAAGCATTTTGTATTGAAGTAAAAAACACTTTTCCCCCTTTGTTTGGATGAGCCTTGCTCAATAATCATGTTCTTATCCATATTGTATAGGATCTCATGTACTTGAAAAGTTTAAATTATGGGTTTGATTTCAATGGGTAACACTGAGTTATAAAAGTACTACTTAAGTTTCTTGTTGACCATATGTCCTTGGGGTGCAAATAGTCATCTAGCTAGTTCTAATAATCCCCACCTTCCCCATATACTTGGAAGGGAAACATGAAACTTGCAGAACACTTCATAGGTGTTCTCAAGAATAAAGTTGATCTATTAGAAAGGGGATGGTGGTGGAGGCGTTAAAGGATCAACATAAATTTCATTCTTTTTTTTTTCTTTTTTCTTTTTTGTTGAAATCAACAATCATTGGATCCTTCATGTTGTGATGTGTGTGGGTAACATCAACCAATTGACTAAAACATTCCAAACTATTACCATTATAATACTATTATACAATGTACTAAGATATCATGGAAAGAGGGCAAGATGTTGAAACCTAAAATAATTTGACTAAAGATAATCCCAAAGCCATATAGCCAATGCAATACATTAGAAGAATTATAGAGGAATATAATGATGTCTTAACTATTTTTGGTTTTTAGTCTTATATTGGTAGCCACAATTGGGGCTATACTACTAACTATGTGACTCAAACTGATAACCTCTTACCTAACAAGATAATGAGCTAATAACTTGAGAGCTAGCTATCATTAACACCAAGGATCTGAGCAATTCTTACACAATTGAGCAAGGCAAATCACAAAGTATTTGTTCCCTTCTTTTCAAGATGATTATTAATTTTGACAAATGTGGCTACCTTTGTGATGCATCATAAGATAGACCAAGAACCTAGAAGGGATAGATGGAAAATTCTTAGAGCATGGTAACTAGGGTATCCCAAAATTTCTTCATGCATTTGCTATTGTAGATGACATATTGGACAACTACAAGAATTGGGTTTTATGGTGACAGTTGTAGAAATGCATCTAAATGAAAATAAATGCCACATTTACCTAATGGTAGCATTTATATCAATAGTGAATTTCAGTTGTTTCATCATAGCCTTAATAGTGACATTTCATTGATGAAAAGTCACAAAGAAACACCGTAGTGTTTATACCAATATTATCTCAAGTGAAACATGACACCAATACTATTGTAACATTTCTACAAATACCACCTTTCCATATTAAACTATTTTTCATTTGCTAGCTTTTATATCTTAATGGTTATTCCATTGGGATCAAACATGCTAAAACCAAAAAGTCACATGTTAATATTTGAAATGATATGTATGATGTAGCTGTATACTGCATCATTAATAACTATACAATACTCAATATTGACCTTTATACATAGAAATGCCACATTAGTACCATGGAAGAACCTCAATGGTGACATTTTTACATAGAAATGTAACCATAATGTTATGTAAGTACCACAATATTGACATTTCTATAGAAATGTCACCATAGTATCATGTAAGAGGTAGTTTCGCAATGGTTACTTTTTTACATAGAAATGACATCCTAACATCATGTAGGATCTAATTATGGCCTTTTTATATACAAATGCTACCATGACACCCAATGGTGATCTTTCTTTTTTGAGAAAAAACTAAAAACCCAATTTTTTAAACGAAGTAAATATACAAAAATTGGACTAAAAGGTCCAAGCACATTGAGCCACTTAGGAATGATAAACAAGAAGAAGGTACCATGGGAAAATTTACAAGTGATGAGTCATGAATTGTTGGCCATGATATCGCACCCATGATATCACGTACGTGATATCACAACCTAGACGTGATATCACGTACGCGATATCACAGCCTGTCTCCTCATCTATAAATAAGAGGCAGGCAGATTTGGTAGAGTTTTTAAAGTTTTAAGTTTTTAAAGTTTTTAGTATTAAGGTAGGGACTTTTTGTCAGTTTTTCCTCTCAACCCTTTCTCTTAGTGCATGCCCATAGTGTGATGATTGTAATTGTACGACATCCTTATTCAAGTGTGACATACTCGGACACACACATGACCAGCAATAAAGATTGAGATTACTTCATCATTGCAGCATCCACTTAGCTTAATTATTTAATTTTTATTGTTATTTATTTCTTTCTTAGTTAATATCTATCTATCCTTATCTCCTAGTAATGCGGAATTAGTACAACTTAATCACGAGCATTTTAAGTGTGACTACTTGGTAACCTAGTAGCGTACCTAGGCCATGCGCTTGGTAATCCTAGTGGTAGTCTACATGAGGTCCAATATGTGTACCGATGATTAAGGAATGGATGCTCATCGCACTTAGGCTAGTTTAGATTCTCTCTCTCACCCTCTCTCTCCTAGCGTAGTTGATATTATTTTCCATCATATCTAGGAGTAGCATTAGTGTAGGAACACATCATACACCTCACTTTGGACTAAACCATACGTGACAAAGCTAATACTAGTCTAGGTGGGAAGACAATGAACTATGATCTACGTGTAACTATCTAGATACCACAACTAGCCCGTCTCTGGAGTTTGACTAGATCGTGTGTGAAGCGCTCGTATTCGTATGGTTGAGTGTAGGGGTACCTGGCCACTCATCATTGGCGCCATTACCGAGGATGGTGCTAGTTATCTAGATTAGTCATATCATACAAGGTCACTATATAGGAATTAACAATATATATTTTAGGAAGAAATAATTACGAAAAGTCACATACAAATTCACACACAATTGCACAACCATGCCTCTCCTACAAGGCTATGATAATGCCACATCTAGTGAGGTAATTCATTGGAAAACCAACGAATTATATGACAATCAAGATTGGAGTACGCAATTTGAGGTGGGAGTTTCTTATAAACATAAACGAAGGCAGCATCATCCCAATGCACGAAAGCATAACTTACTCGATGACAATGAACCCCTACTGGCCACTACAAGACTAACACAAATACAAGAGGCTGTTCGAATCTCCCGTAGGCATTGTAAAGAGAGCCACCTACCTAGGCTTGATTTAAAAAAATTTCCCAATTTCTCAAGAGGCTATGACTTAGATCCGCAACAACATTTACAAGCCTTCTACAATGCCTATGCATGGAACAACATTGATAACGGTTGGCAAAAACTCAAGCTCTTTTCTATGACACTCGTTGGCTAAGAAAAAGTATGATATAGATCATTAAAACCAAATTCAATTCAACGTTGGCCAACAATGGTAGAACTCTTTAACGAAAGATATCAAACATATGCAAGAGTGTCAGCCTTGAGGAAACAAATCCAAGAGTGGAAACAAGCACAACATGAACCCTTGGACATGGCCTTAGAAAGATATTATGCACTGTTAAACAAGTGTTTAGGCCATGAGTTCTTTGAGGAAAGGCTAATGTACCATATCATTGATGGGCTTCATGATGAAACAAGAGAGACCCTAGGGATGTATGCCCAAGGTCAACTATACGAACAACGAACCCATCAATTCCAACAGCTTATTAAGCAGGTAGTAAAAGAAGAAGGAGAAATGGCTAGATGGGATAGTGTTGAAAAACATCAACGGGACCAAAATCTCAACTTAACAGAGGTCCATAATCACAAAAAGGAGAAATCAACCTATCTCAAGGAGGAAGAGCCATCTTTGCCAGTACAACAATCATTAGAGGAAATTGACGCAAAGATTAATAAGATGCTAGGATGGATGCATAAAAAGTGTGGGGAATATATCAATATTATTGGAGATATATTTTTGACAACCCAAGAAGCAGGACAAAATATCATTAGACAATCAGAAAGAAGGGATGAGGAAAATAATACCTCAACTACCAATCACACGTATGAATGCAACATTTGCCTATACAATCACCCCAAGGGCCAATGCCCAATCTTGTTACATTTATATGAGCATTGGGAAAGCACGTTACACCTAGAGTTCATACAAAGATACTGTGTTCGATCATAGTGGCAACAATCCCAGTCGTGGGGGAAGCCATCCCTAAACTGGGGACACCCTTCGTATCATCCAAATCTAAATGCTTATCTAGTTCAACATCCTGTTTCCCTGACTGGGTCAACATACTCTATCTCGCTGCATTATTATTCTCCTCAGTACTATCAGCCCATGTCCTCAACACAACCACCGCCTTGTGTACCTTACACTTCTCCTAAATTTCAACATTCTCATCCTTTCCCTCCTTCTACATCGCCACCAACTGTTCCTGAAGTGTCTGCACCATAGCAACAACCCATGAACGTTACCTTTGCTGCTATTGCCAACAGCAGTGAGAGACCTCCTCAACATCAAAGGTGTCCCTTCTTTAGACATGACCGTAAGAAGGGACAACACAGTTCCAAGGCCACTACATTCTCCAACTCAGCACAAGTCCAACACTATGGTGCATCCTTCTCCTCGAACCCAATGCCTCGTGTCACTTCATTAAGGCCACCAATTAACACTCCAACAACCATACGGCCCAATGAATACAGCCATGGAGGATAACATCCCGATCCTTGCATACCATCTTACAATCTCAAGTATCATAGTGGGTCAACTCTTTACTCGAGAACCACATCTTATAAATTTCCCCACTATGCTTACTATAATTAGGTGTGTGGACCCCAATGGGGTATGTATCATCAAGTTTCGATATTTTCAACATGCAAGGATCCTCATCTTTCATTTGTTAATCCTCGCCATGCTCAACCGTTTAGTTATGGGGGATATCCCCCATTCTAATAACAAGCAGGATTAATAAATATTTTTTATTTTCTTTAATCTTACAAATTCTTTTGTTTTCCAGTTTTTCATTTTTCAATTTCTTGTTTTATCTTTTTGTCTTTTTGTCTTTTTATCCTTTTATAAGTAATCTCATCTACAAATAAAACACTCATGTGGCTCGTTGGTTGAGGTCTATTCTATGTTATTGAATCTCGAGTGATCAATTATTTTGACAGTGAGCCCATTACACCCACTCATCCATTCTACAAACAAGAGGTTTTGTTCGAGGGTACAGTGATATTCCTAACATTCTTAAAACTTAAAATTAATTTTGTGTTCATTGCACCCAGAATGAAGAGGGATGGATCAAGAGGAAATGATTAGGGTGTGACATCAAGGGAACTTGCGGATTCTCTTTGGTGACATCTGTGAGAGTTATCACACAACGTGGTTGTACTAAGATCCTTGTAGATCTAACGCAAAATGGGAGTAAGAGTAATCACAAGGCACTCAAAAATCCAATGTTGTTCTAGGGGGTTCCACCAGAAAGACATGCACCCATGCCTGAGGGTTGGCAGCTTCTCTAGATTCAGCATTAAAAAAAACGAAGAAAGTTCCACAAAGCAAAAAAATCACTCCTCCCTTGAACAAAATGCCAAGTGATCGTATGCCTTGTTGTTATGGTACTCTCATAGTCACTCATCGTGGGATGAAACAATGTCGTGTCATTAACCAGAGGAATGGACTTGGTCTTGATCTTGGAACGACGGGTTAATGAAACATTAATCATGCTTTACATGTAGGATTCATTGTGCCCTAGGTTGGTTACCTTATGTCCCAATCTCTACAATCCCTTCTATAGTCCATCTCATCTCGCTATTCATGTAATTGTAGCTCGTGTCTTGTATAGCGTATAATTCTTACCTCATTCCGGTGATACTTACATGTGTGTGTTTTGTGAAACCAATGTGGATTAAATTTAACCCTTCTAGTGCCTATGGACATTTTAAGGTGTGGTTACGCAAGGGCATTATAGGTTGGAACCTGCTTTGGGGAGGATCCACTTGCATGATTTTTGTAATTTGCACTCATAACACATTTTCCGCACATCATCTATTACCCTCAGTGTATTGTCAACAATATTCTTTCCCTTATTACTATCCCTCTGATTCAAACGTTCCTATGAACCATCACATAGCCTTTTTCTCTTTCTTATCATTTGAGGTCCTTATTGATAAATTCCACACCATCATAATTTTCGTGCCTTCAAAACTAGTTGAATTACCCTAGAACCCTTTAACAATTGTCCAAATGTCAGTAGTTTACATCATTTAATTTCAAAAAAAAATATTAAAAATTTGGTACATTCTATAAAGTGCCCTAACTTCGATAGGCCATGATATCACGTACATGATATCGCGACCAATGCAATGTCATGTCTGCAGTATCGCGTACATGATATCGCATCTGAAAAATACATATATACGTGACCCCCCTACGCTAATCAACATCATTTGCAACTGTTCACACGGGGGAAGTTTTTCAAATTTTTCTTTACGACTCGCGATTGCGCGTCCCTTGCTTTCATATCCATAACTCGCTCGCTGGTACTCTGATTTTCATTCCGTTTGAACCTACTTGAACTCATAGTGTTTAGCTTAGTTGTGGGGGAGGGGAACATGCCGAATAGTGCATAAAGTTTTTGAAATTTTTCATTGCCTGAAGAACATTATTAAGGGTAATTAGTTATAAAATTAAGGATAAAAGCACCAAAAACAATTTCATCTCCTTAGTTATACTGGGAAACTAGATTTGGAAACCACCTAAGCAAAGAGGATTCGATATTATAATCTTTCAAGGACATTTTCTCCTAATAAGTAATGTCACACAGAGATAAAGCAAATTCATTAAGGCAAGCAGTAAGGTATAACCTAACTTTGGTAACAACCTCACTAATGATTGGCCCTGTGTGATTGCAGATGGCCCCAAAACGTAGACAACAGGAAGGTCCTGCTCAAGGTGGGATCAAGCGACCTAGGATAGCTGAAGGACAAGTTCCTACTGAACAACATGCAAAATAGGAGGAACAATCATTTAGTATCCACCAAGAAGACCCTGCCACTGTACAATCAAGGCATGTGGAAGGAGGAGCTGCTGCAGCATTTGAACAGGGACGACATCTCACGTTGCCCCAGGATTGTGTTTAGGCCATCCATGAAAGGTTCATATTTACTGCAGTGATCATGAAATTAAAATTTGGACCTTTCATAGAATTTGCTCCGGAGGCCATTATGGATCACCTCAAAGGATCCCCATTATGGCCTACCCTCTTTGAAAGTGGTGCCTGGTACCTAGGGGAAATGTACCAATTTTGGCACAATAAAGAACAAGGCAACATGGTTAACATTTGTGGTGTGACTGTTGATTTCTCTATTCAAGCCATTTCGAAAGTATTAAACCTTTCGAATACAGGGCCAAAGGTTGCTTAGTTGTCTACCCGCTCAAACCCTGATGCATGACGACTTTGGTTAGACAAGGCATACGTCAAGGAAGATAAGAGCTATGGGGAGTTGACGACGGAAGAGAAGATTTATTTCAAAATAGGGACTTATCACATCTACCCCACAAAAGGTTTAAAAATAATTTCAACATATGCAACAAGAGGATGTGCAGTGTTGATGGGAAAGGTTAATGCTAACCTGCCTCATCTATATTTTACGGAGATCCTAAGGCAGTTTGAAGAATAGAAGATAGGGAAGTTTGTGTTGCCCTTCCCTTGTCTTATCAGGAAGTTGTGTAGATGTGTTGGTATCAGAGGATAAACCAATGAATACCTCTAAAAAGCCCAAAATGCTTCGTATGCCAAACTGCTAAAGCCACCAGCTGTAAGGAAAATCACTGGTGAGACACTAGGGCTAGAACAAGAAAAAGAATAGATAGTAGGGCCAACTGCAACTCAACTTGCAGGACCCAGCCAACTTCCAAGCATGGGACCTAGTCAACAATAAGAAGCAGGGCCTAACACAGGCCAGCAGGATCAACCATCGCCACCGCCACAAGATTACAGACCATCGATGAGCCATCTCAGGGCCATCGTTGAGACAGTCAGTTGGGGAAGTCATGATGACGCAAATCCTTTCCGCATCATCTATGATGTTGTACAGCCTATGGTTTCTATGGATTGCGTGCAGGGTGAAGTGTCCATTCAGACAGGAGGAGGAAAGAGCACTTGGTCAAAAGAGATTTCAGGGAACGCTGCGTCCTTTCAAGTGTAGTTGGAAACTGGTGAAGGGGCCACAATGGTGGTCATGCAGCACCAGGATGTAGCAACAGCCACAGAAGTGGTCGTAGACCAAATTAAAGTATCATTCAATGTGCCTGTTGTGCCATTGGTAGATCTTACAAGAGCACAGGATGCTCAAATTCTGGTGAGTATCTCAATGACTCCTACGGAACATGAGGATGTACTTGACCAATTACTACAGATAGGATAGGTAATGACGTCCTTGTTTGACATCCAACAGGATGTTACAGCAATACAATCAGACCTCATTTCCACCAAGGGGAAGCTGGTCATGATGGAGATGAGGGCCGAGCACACTGAAGTAGAAGTGAAAATATTGCAAGAAAGGCTTGTGACCCTACAAGTAGTGTAGCGAGATCCTTCTCAATTTTTTCCTGCAGATAGCTAAACATTTTCAGAACTAAGAAAATTAATAAATTGTTGATAGAGAATAAAAGGGTGGTGGAAGAAAAAAAGAAGGTTGTTTGGGATGCCTCTGTGACACAAGCGCAAACTTATGTGCACGTCAAAACACTCAAAGCCTTTCAAGAGGAGAATAAGAAACTTGTTGTTGACAACCTTTGATTGACCTCTGTGGAGAAACAAAAGAATGTTCTCGAGGAACATTTTCAGCATTTGCAAGAACAACTAATCAGGGTCAACTAGGACATGAACCGTTTAGCCAGGAAAAATCGGACCCTCTCGATGGAGGAGGTACATGCCATCCGTCAGAAGATGGTCATTGAAATAAGTGCGTGCCAGAATGAGGCTAAACAACATGAGAAACTAAAGGAGCATTTCTAGGACTAGGTGGGGATGTATAAGCAAATCATCGAAAAGGAGATCCATATGGCCAAGGCCCACATCAACACTCTTAGTGCTCAACACACTGATTGGTGGGCCATATTGGAGACATATGCGTTTTTTTACTAGGCAGAAGTTAAGAGTCGGGACCTGCAGGTCTAGTTCCTTACAGAGTACATGGAGTTGGCAAACCTACAGTATGCCAACCTTGCCATGTTAATAGCAAGGTGCCTGAGAACAGAGCTCGAGCAACAGGAAGCCGCCACCTATGTCAAACATGAAACAAAATTTGCAGAACACAAGAAAACATTGTAAAAATTGGAGGTTGCAAATTCTGAACTTGAGGTGGTTAGCCCAAGCTACCAGGGGTAGAAAGGTGTCACAACAGACTTGGCTCGATGGCTCACAGATTTTCAAGAATACAGAGACAAAGCCAAAGCCTACAAGGAGGAACGACGAGTGTTTGCGGCTTGGTATGTCAAAGCAAATAAAATGTTTCCACAACTACCATGCCCATGGGAGATGTCGACTCCATCAAACATTGGAACATTAGCATGGATGGCACAAGATCCCCAAACTAAAGAGGAGAAACTCCAGGCCATACTTCGACGCTATCAAATCCCAAGACTTGGAGCATAAGACAAGGGAAAGACACCCATGGAGGAAACACTGCCACTAGGAACTACATGAGTTTCACCCAATCTTGTAGTTATAGGATTTTCTTTTGCGTTCTTCATGTTGTGTCTCAATTTTGTTCTAATTCCACACTGCCACATGAATCCATTCTAGTCAATCAATAATCCCATACCTATCCACTATGTAATCAATGGAGCTTGTTCTCACTTTAACTCGAGGACGAGCTTTCATTCAGTCGTGGGGGTATGATGAGTCATGAATTGTTGGCCGTGATATCGCACCCATGATATCACGTATGTGATATCACGTACGTGATATCACAGCCTAGACGCGATATCATGTATGCGATATTGCAGCTTGTCTCCTCATCTATAAATAAGAGGCAAGCAAATTTGGTAGAGGAGTTTTTAAAGTTTTAAGTTTTTTAAGTTTTTAGTATTAAGGTAGGAACTTTTTGTCAGTTTTTCCTCTCAACCCTTTCTCCTAGTGCATGCTCGCAGTGTGATGATTGTAATTGTACGACATCCTTATTCGAGTGTGACATACTTGGACACGCACATGACCGGCAATAAAGATCAAGATTACTTCATCATTGTAGCATCCACTTAACTTAATTATTTAATTGTTATTGTTATTTATTACTTTCTTAGTTAATATCTCTCTACCCTTATCTCCTAGTAATGTGGAATGGGTACGACTTAATCATGAGCATTTAAGTGTGACTACTTCGTAAACTAGTAGCGTACCTAGGCCATGCGCTTGGTAATCCCAGTGGTAGTCATGCACGAGGTCCAAGATGTGTATGGATGATTAAGAAATAGATGCTCATCACACTTAAGCTAGTTTAGATTCTCTCTCTCACCCTCTCTCTCCTAACTTAGTTGATATTATTTCCCATCATACCTAGGAGTAGCATTAGTGTAGGAACACATCATACGCCTCACTCTGGACTAAACCATACATGACAAAGCTAATACTAATCCAGGTGGGAAGACAGTGAACTGCAATCTATGAGTAACTATCTAGATACCACAACTAGTCCGTCTACAGAGTTCAACCGGATCATGCGTGAAGTGCTCATATTCATATGGTTGAGTGTAGGGGTACCTCGACACTCATCAACAAGGCAAAAGGGCCACCAAGATCAATGTATGATTGACATATTAATTTGAGAATTTAAAAGGAAAAAATTAAAAAACAAAATTCTTGTACTAGAAAGGCAACCAAAGATAGGTCATTCATTGAACGATAGGTGGCATGGTGATAGTTAATAACTAGAGCTACAATAGAGATTAAAATGACTATGGAGCATGGCTAGTGTCAGTATAGCCATCTGGAGCAATAATCTCAGAAAAGATATTGATTTGAGGTAGTCATGATTCAAAGTTACTAGGTTAGATATAGTAGTAGTGATCATAATTTATAATATCATCCAAGTGAAGAGAAACCCCAAATTGATCCTTTAGAAAAAAAAGAGCATTAGTAGGCTAGGAAGGTTGGTACAAGCTAATGGAGCAAATGGTGTTATCAAACATCCAAAACTTCATGACCTAGGCATTGCAACAATGATGTTTAGTTAGTAGTTCCTTCATAGGATTGGAAAGAGGACAAGTGTAGGCTAGAGGATTTTATTTTTATGGGCAAGAGGGTAGTGGTTGTGGTGGAGTGATAAGGAATTAGTTTTAGGATAAGGTTGTTATTACAATAGGGGATTTGTCAGTTTGATGCCATCTGGAGTGTTAATGGATGAGTTGGAGGAGCAAGAGATTGACATTGGTAAGGGTAGGAGCTAGATTAGCTCTGCATCTATAGGTGGTGATTGGAGGAGGTGCAGGCTGAAGCAAATCAACATGGGTTGGAGGTAGGACAATGCTAAGAGAGCATGCAAAGATGAGGTGGTGGTAAAGGTAGGGTCAACACCCTCAAATAAGGGATTTTAGGAGAGCAGATTTTGTGAAGAAGCATGCATTGAGAAGGGGGTGTAGTAGATAGGAGATTGGAAGATGGTAGTCTTTACTTAACAAAAAGCTAGCCTACTCCATAGCATTCTCTATGTTGCACCAATGCAAAATGTGCCATGACAAAACCGAGTTCTTGTAGTAGCAAGGTCATCATAAAGATATGCATAAGATGAAGAAAATAACAAGGCTCATGGGCATGACAACTTATAATTCTGGCATGGTTGAAGGGGCCAAGGCATTTGAGAAAGGCATAGGAGTTGAGCATTAGAACCATGGGGAGGCTTTGCCTCCAATTGGGTGAAGGGTGCCTTATGCATGACATGAGAGAAAGGAGAGATTGTTATGGCATCACTCTTTAGAGTACAACACACAACTCTTAAGCCTCAAGTTGCCAAGAAATTGAGGATGAATTTAAGATAGACTATGGCCTCAACAATCATAGAATTTAATTTCAACAATATGATAAATTTGTAACTAGGAAGACCTTTCATGTTTGTTGCCACTAGATCAACATGGCTCGAACTAGCCTCCTCTACTTTCTTTCTCACTCTCCTTGACTTTCCAGCCATCACCATTGTTGCCTATCATTCTCTAGAACCTAGACATAAATGAATCTACAATGTAGAATGCTCCCAACTCTCAAGTCTCTTTCTACATAGTCACTTCTTTGGCCCGATGCTAGAGATATATATTCAAAAAAAATATGTCTCTCATATATTCATCTCTCTCATAAAGACATATAATAGAAAGGATTAGAACATGGATCTAAAGTCTTGAACACCTACCTTAGGTTTGTTGGCCTTATGAGCTCTCAGCTTCCTCACCTACATAATAAAGGATTAGCGCAAGACTTAGTGAGAGCCTTTACATGTACCTTACAGATGGAAAATTTGGTGATGTGTTGGAGAAAAGGTGTGGGGTATGCTAAGTAACTTGCAACAACATCAATATATCTCATGTCAAATAAGTATATCACATTGTATCACATGGCATGACATGGCCACAACTAAACTATCATCCAAATCACCAAGATCAAATTCCAACACTTGTCATGCTATCATCACAAGCCTATCTAGTCATCATCTAGAAGTTCATCACAATAACATAATCAATAATCATGGGGTTCAATCACAGGCATACTATAATTGAGGCTCTATCAAGGTGTTTTACATATGCATGATGTGGTGATAGACTTGCGAAGGAGCATAGTTAAAGATGAAAATTTATGCCTAGGCCATTGTAGTTGCGTATGGTACCCTTTCAATGCCAAACATATGTTATTCTATGAACTCGTATGAGTGGTGATTTGCCTTTATCAAGTATAATGATAATATTTGGCTTTGCTTTTTCAAGTAAAATTATTATTTTTTCCTTGCTTTTTTACACAAAAAGCAAGTGACTAAAGAGCAATGTTATCTAGTTCCCTAAGGTGAAAGCACTAAGCTTAGTTTTAGAAGGTTAGGCCTTGTTGTATGAAAATCAATGTCCATGGCCTATTGATGTGTTCAACAAATTATCATCTTTGGAAATTTTGATCTCACATGGTCATTGTATTGAAGGTATTAGATTATTTAATTAATTACCAAAAAATGTACATTTTGGATCTATGATAATTTTGTATATCCCAGATTTTGATTCAGAGATACTAATTATGTTAGGTTTTATTTTTGTTTGATATGTTGACCAAGGTGAAGGTGATCTTTCCAAGGTATCAAAGAGATTGTTATGGTTGAAATGGACTATTTTAAATATCATGAGATCCCTAAGACACTATGTTTAAAACATGTGAGAAGCTAACACATCTATGCACAACACCTTTTAGATTTGGTATTTAATAATGCACTTCTATTAGGGTTAGATATTGGCTAGCGAGTGCCTATTTGCCAAGTTTTAAAAATGCAATAACTTTTAAAATTGAGTGTTCTATTCCAGGTTTTAAATGCAATGTTATGATGATTTAAAATTGATTCGTGAGAGTTTGTTGCTAAAGTTTTAAAAATGCAATCAACTTTTAAAGTTGTGCTCCATTCCAAAGTTTTTAAATGTCCTGATTTTCCTCTTATTATTTTAAATCTTGGTAAAAATTATAACTACAAGTTAATATCTATAAATATAAATAAAACATGAAGCCATAATTAATGATAGAGTGCAGCTGCAGGATGGTTTTAATAACATTGCATGATTTACGTAATTTTAATTATTTTAGTTATCTGTTTTAATAACTGGCCTCTAGTGCAAAACAAAATAACTTGTATAGTATATATTTATACAAGTAATCCGTCAGAGGCAATTTGAGAATAACTTAAAAGGAAAACCCCGTTTTGTTTGACGTGAGCAACCATGTTTTAATTTTACCTATATTTTTCAAAATGAAAACCTTTCCTTATTTGTCTCTAACAAAAGAAACTGTAATGTTAGTATGACTGGTATCTCATTCGAAAAAAATCTATGTCCTGCAGGAGGCTCCATCAAAACTGAGACAACTTATTATACAGCATTGCATAAAACTGAACAGACTTCCAGAAACGATCGAAAGGCTTAGGCATTTATCTTCCATTAATCTGGATGCATGCAAATCTTTGAAATTGATTCCAGAAAGTTTTGGCCAGTTACAAGGATTGAAAGATCTCCAATTACAGCGCTGCCATGCATTGGAACGGTTGCCGGAGACTCTAGGAGGACTGACAAGCTTACGTAGTTTGATCATGAGTAAATGTTTTGCAGTGGTGTCATTGCCAGAGTCAATTGGGAAACTGCAGCAGTTGTGTTACATAGATCTTAATGAATGCACGTCTTTGAAAGTTATTCCACACAGCTTTGGACAGCTGAAAGCATTGGACTGTCTCATCCTGGAGAACTGCAAAGCATTGAAACAGTTGCCAGAGTCTTTTGGAGATTTAAGAAATTTAAATATCTTGGATATCACTCATTGCGACGCAATAGTGTTATTGCCAGAATCGTTTGGGAAACTGTTACAACTAGGATACCTGGATATCAACGGTTGCAATGGTTTGCAAAGGCTACCACAATCATTCCAATGCTTGCCAAGCTTATGTCATGTATCTGTGTCAGACTGTCGTCAAATAAGATTGTCACCAGAGCAGTTCCAAGAGCTACAGCCCGGGGCCCAGGGAGAATGGCGGTTCTCAACAAATTTGTATGATGATATGGAGGTTGCAGATTCCTGGTTTGCGCGAATCGGTAACGCGGAGCACCCAAACTTTGATTTTTGGAAAAATTATTCAATATGGCATTGTCATGTTCCGCAGCAACACAATCTCAGATGGCTGCTGCGCGAGGTTGCCCAACACATCCAAATGAAAGAAAAGAGATACCTTGATAGTATTGATAATAACAATGATACAGGCGCATCTCAAGTAAGTCTTGAGTTGATAGACAGTCATTTCATCGAAGCTGCCGGCAATATGACATTTCCCTGTAAAGTCACATACCTGAGTCTCCAAGGCTACTGGAATTTACGAGAGCTCCCCCAATTTGTAGGTAATAATCGGTATATCACAGAGCTGGAACTCATTGATTGCTACAGTCTTCAAAAGCTTCCCGAAAGTCTCGACAGTCTTTCATGTTTAGGAGAACTCTCCCTTCGCTGGTGCTGCAATTTGCAAGAGTTGCCAGACACCATTGGCAACTTACCAACTCTAAGAAACTTAACAGTTGTCGGTTGCCTTGCTCTGAAACGATTCCCCTCTTCTCTCCAGAATCTTTCTTGTCTTGAACGGCTGCATGTGGAACATTGCTGGATGATGGAAGTAATCCACATACAAGGATTGCTTAATCTAACGGATCTTACCGTACGCGGTTGTGGCAACCTCAAGAGCATTGTTGGGATTTCAGACCTCAGGAAACTTGCAAACCTTGAAATTGAAGGATGTATGAATCTCAAGAGCATTGTTGAGCTTTCAAATATCTGCAAACTGACAGTCGGCGGCTTTACCGCTTTCCGCTCTTTGTCTGAGTTCACAACGAGTGGGCGTCCCCTGTTACGGTTTTCTGAAGACCATGTGGAACGCCTGCCTCCTAATTTAAAATTGTGTCGGTACAACCCTACAAGGGCGGGTGATGAGGACGGTGATGAGGTAAGTGCATCTCGATTGTTAATTTCATTCGCAGGTCTGGTACATGTACGACCGTGAGTTATCCATTTATGAATGAAGAGTGGATTATAATAGAGACCTGGCGGGGTCAATTATGTTGAATGCAGATGTTACATGCGAAAACGAGCCCGCTATTTTTTGCTGCACTGAAAGAAAGGCTCAGACATGTGCTCGCTAGCAGCCCAGATAAGCCTTCATTCTTCATTCATGAAGTTGCACAGCATGCACATGTCCCTTATCTCCCATTTAGTGCACATGCAAAGGCGGTGTGTTGTGTTTCAAGCGTTTACGCTGATGACTTCCCCGACCATATTCCTCTCCCTATGACCGACTTTCAGTTTTCCAAATGTGAAGAAATCCATGACCTCGGATTGGATATTGCAGATTTTAGGCGTTCTGATTTCGGGGAAGAAATCCATGTTGATGTACGAAGCTTCACCGAGAACAACTTCAGGCACCTCATTGAAAGGGGCGATTTTGACTTGAACGTTCACGTAGAAAAGGACATCACTCCCTATGATGCTTACTATCGTGTTCCCTATCCAAACTACAAAGCAACTGTAAAGGAAGGATGTATCATATTTCTGGATGGCGGAGGGAGAGAGCAAAGCAAAACATGGGCTTCTCAGATACGCAACATCTTTGTTTCAGAACTTGGAAAGCAGCGCTTGATGTCTCGGGCATGGACTGAACTGCCTTCTCAGCTACAGATTCATGATTTTTCAGCACTCGACATTGCAGGTTGCCAAATAACCAAGATCTCTCGGCATTGCAACACCTGTATCATGGTAAATTTATCCTGATTTGGATTTTCTTTTAACAGCTGATGAATAATAATTATCTGAACCTTTCAACTATGATACCTGAATTAAAGTTGGCTTTGGGATTTAAATAGGAGGAAGAGACAGGTTTGACATGGAAGATAAGAAGGTGCATTTTCATGGATGACCATTCGTTGCTCCTGCAGCAGCCAAAAAATAGTAAACATAGCTTCCTGGCATATCCTGGGGTTGACCGTGATCTCGAAGAAGCAGTGGCTAATCTCTATGAAATGTCAATCTCCATATTAGCGAAAGGTCGGTTGATACATTCAAGGAAACTGCAACAAATCAGTCCAAAAACTGAAGAAGAAATTCGTTTTCCCCTAAACACTCTGCTTCAAAGCAGAGGCTTTCATTCTACATCAGAAACCATGCATAGGTTGAGCCTCTTCATGCTAAAGAGCCTGAAAGATAAAGGCATCAGAATCCACTTTGATATTAAATAAAGTCTTTAAAATGATTATTACATCACCGTGGTAGGAAACGCTATCACAGGGGAAAGGGTTAAAGCAAATTTGTTAAAATTAGTTATATATCATGTCTGAGCTCATGATAGTGGTAAATTGTGATAGAAAACTTGTTTTCTTACCAATGGGAGAGAGAAAGGTATGTCTTTGGAGCTCATAATTCTTCTACATGTTAAACCTAATGTATTTTCTTTTTATAAAAATGTTTTTATTAAGGCTCCATATTCATCCTACATAACATTATAATAGTTTGTCTATTTTATACTTTTTCATTTTCTTTTAAGATTTTTGTATTCTTATGGTTTTCCATTCTCTTTAATTTTGAGAAGTTAGTACTTCCTCTAAATTTTACTCAATTTTCATTATTTTTAAAGTCTATTGAAGTTCCTAACAAGTAACTAAACTAAATGTATCTAATCGTATTCACTAGGAATGCAAAATTTCTTTTTACAAATTTTTACATGAACTCATCATTACTTAGCACAATTAAACCTATGATCTAGGTTTGCTTACATAAGTCTCTTAGCAATCCATTACTAACTCTTTTTCTTGTTTCTAATCCAATAGACCTTAGCTCTAACAATCATTTCTTCCTATATAGGAAATAGACAACATATAAAGAACAAAGATTTTAGTAGGCATTAGGCTATAAACCAACATTTTCTCTTTTATACTAAAGTGGGATTCATATTATGAAACTAAATTGAAGATTTTATTATGTCTATAGTCTAAAAAATATTTAGGAGCATATTTATGTCATGGAAAATAAAAATATATTAAATAAAGTGGCTAAACACCATTGGATGTAACAAAAATAGATCATATAATTTTTTTTATTACAAGTGTATACTTTTGCGTAAGATTGCCATGTCCCCATTCCCAAATGGTGTTGTTTCATAAAAAACATGATGTTGCTCGATAACAAATGATGTAATTATTGTAATAAGACCCAAAAGGGCAAGTTGTAATAAGACTTGAAATGGTGCATTATAATAATGAGCATGTTTCTTGAGGTGACCTTTGAGGGTTTGACTTGAGGTATTTATACGTAGGAATTAAAGGTCATGCTAGCATGGAGTTGCAAAGCCAACAATCATAAGGAATGAGTTCTAGGTGAAGCGAGATAGAAAGGTGATTAGCCATGGCTAGGATCAAGCCTAACCATGGTGGCAATATTGGATTGCCTCTAGGGGATAGATGCTAAAGGAAGATAAACACAAAGAATCCTCAAAGCATAACCTAGATACACTTTTTCTATATTAATAAAGCATTCTTTTCATTTTCTTGTATATTTTTCCTACTACACTCTTTACACATAATATTGAATGTTACGTATACTTGATGTTTTCCATGACATTCAAGGATGGGATATCACAATTGATATTAGAGTAAACCACAATCCAAGGGCTAATTAGAATCAAATGTTGATTACAATCCAATGATGGATGATTAGCCACAATTTAGGAAGAACCATGATCCATTGTCAATGATGTGTCATGTTCAAGATGGACTATGCATTCAAGAAGATATCCTCCCAGAAGCTTTCATGGGTATCTATGGCCAAAATTCAAGGAGATCTGACTATGCACGATAAGGTATATCAACTATGAGAAGCTTTGGTAAGACAAGAGTAACATTAGTTCAAGTAGCTCTTATCCATCTTGTAGTATTGTTAGAATTTCAATTGATTGACTATGGTTATTCCTATGTCTCTTTTATGAAGGTAGTAACCGTAGCCTAAGCCTTTTAGGACATTGCTTTATAATAAGATCTTGCCTTTTATGGACATTGGCTCGATATGAACCTAGTTTTTCTTAAATACTTGAACCCTATAACTCACTATTATCTAACCTTATATAGGACATATACATCTGTGAGTTTAAGGGATTCAACCTAGCCATAAGATTTCCTCATCCCTACATAATAGATTCATAGGAGAATCCTAAGTCTTATAGTTAAAGTTGTGTTACTATATCCTAGTAATATTTCCACTAGTACTTTGTTTTGGTATAGGCATAATGCTGGAGGATAGGTCTCCACTAGAATGACATCAAAATTGTTAAGGTATATATATGTTAAATTGTAGCCCCGGAAATAGTTTATCAATTACAATAAAGCTTAAGTCTCTTAAAAGGCTTCATGTCATCCATACGTCTATATTTTAAGGTTAATTTTGCAAAAAAAAAAAAGTCATTTTAGTCTTTCAAAATTACAGAAGTTCAACTTAGTAGTTTTTTTCCCAAAACCCTATCCAATATGTAGTGAATGTCAAGATGATTCCAACAGTAGCAATTTAAGAGATATCATCATTTTCTTTAATAAAAATTTAAAATTTTAAAACTCTCTAAAGTTTACTTTTAAATTGAAAGTTAAAATTTTGGGCTTGGGCTTAAATTGCAGACCTCCCACTTGCTAAAGTCCAATGCTTAACTCCTCTCTTATTAGCCACCTAGTCAAGTTCCTAGGTTGCTTAATCAACTAATACAATTTATAAATACCTCAAAATATTTTTAAAAAAATTAAACACTTAAAAAAAAATTTTGGGAGGATAGCTTGAGGGATGGTGCTAGCACCCAAGGATTGCACTAGTATCCCGAGAAGCCTGCACCAAACGTAGCAGCCTTAATAAAAATTTAAACACTTAATAAAACTTTTTATTAACTAGTGCTTACTTGGCCCCAACAAACCCATACTTGTTACCATCTATGATTTTTCTGCCATAGTCGCATGTCCTCTGCAATCTATTTTTGTTAGATCTCTTTCGCAATGATCCTACCATGAGGACAATCAATTCCTACCAGCTGATGATAGAAAAGGTTTATCAACTGATGAAAAAATAAGTTTGTCAATTGATAGACAAAATTCTATCATCTAAAGGAAAATTTTCAATTAGAATTTTAAATAGAAAAATAAAATTTAAATTACTAGTTTGGGTGAAACTTGATTAAATTATTAGTTTAGTAGAAGCTAAGATAAAAATTCCATGAACAAGCATGCTTATCCTAGAGATGGGTGACCTCTTAAGAAACTCTTGGGAAGTCCCAAAATTCATGCCTAAACACTAGTTGAAAACCCATAACTTTTGATTTTGAAAGTTTTTTTAGTGAACAAAGAGTTACTTCTAGTAGATTTCAACCTCCTATGTGTAATGGTAAAGTCAAATCTACCCTATAGAACTCCAAAAATTAGTTTTTAATCATTTTCCCTAAACCATGATTTAAGAGTATTAAAAGGCTAATTTAGCACTATTTGAGCATTCGATATTCATTCTTAATATATGAATTCGTTATCACTCAACCTTTTGAATCCAATGGCAATAGAGTCAAAATTTGGTCATGAACGACATCGTAGCAATGATGTCATATCAATGATGTCACTACTCATCATACATCATCATTGATGCGATGTCTTGGGATGTGTGCAATCCTATAAATAAAATACTTGGGCACACAATCCAACAACATTTCATTCATCTTGTAACAGAACTATTGTAGTTCGATTTCCTAGACTTAAACTTAGCAATAGTAGATGACTGCAATATGATGTGTGATAATTGGATAGTGTCTTGAGCACAAGTTGTGATGGCATTAAAGATTGAGACTATTTCCCATCATTGCAGCATCCACTTAGTTTCTTTTATTTCCTTAACATAATGTTGACTATTTTACTAACTTAATAATTTAGTTTTTCAAGCACTTTATTTTTACTTGTTAATAGTAAGCAGTATGGATATGATTGATTTCGAGCACTAAGTGTGATCGGTTGGTAACTATAGTAATATTATTGCTTGGTTCATTTAATAGCATAATACTTGGTAATCCTTATGACGATTACATGAGTCCAAGGTGTATCTAGTGAATCAAGAATGGTTATCCATTGTCCCAAGGCATATCCAGTGAATCAAGAATGGTTATCCATCGTGATAGGCTATAATAGATTTATGCTTTCATAGTTAGCTAGACTTAGATACTTTTCACCATGTTTACAATTAATGAGTGGCAAGGTACCCCTACACTCAAGTGCCACACTACGGGCATGCACTGGAAGAGAGGGTTGAGAGGAAAAACTAACAAAATGATCCTACTCTAATACTAACTTCCTATGCTCCTTCTCTCATGTGCCTACATGTGTATTTATAGGCTCACGTAGGAGTCATGATATCATGTATCCGGTATCATTGTTGGGCTACAATATTGCGTACCCGATATCGTGGATCCGATATCATAGCCCGATGAATCACGATTCATCATACCCCCATGATTGAATGAAAACTTATCCACGAGTCAAAATGAGAACAAGCCCCATTGATTACACAGTGGATAGGTATGAGATTATTGATTGACAGGGAATTTATTCATGTCGCAGTGGAGAGCTCAATAGAACAAAATTGGGACACAACATAAAAAATGCAAAATCAAAAAATTACAAAATTTTGTGGAACTCATGTGGTTCCATGTGGTGGTGGCTCCTCCATGGGCTACTTCCCCTTGTCTTGTGCTCCAGGTTGTGGGATTTGATGACATTGAAGTAGTGCCTGGGGCTTTTCCTCTTCAATTTTGGGATCCTGTGCCATCCATGCTAATGCTCCAATGTTTGATGGAGTCGGCACCTCCCATGGGCATGGTAGTTATAGAAACATTTTGTTTGCTTTGACATACTAGGCCACAAACAATCATCATTCCTCCTCGTAGGCTCTGGCTTTATCCCTGTACTCCTGAAAATCTATAAGCCATCAAGCCAAGTCTGTTGTGACATCCTTTTGTCATTGGTAGCTTACTTTAACCACCTCCAATTCAGAATTTGCGACTTCCAACTTCTATAATTTTTTCTTGTGTTCTGCAAATTCTTCTTCATACTTGGCATAGGTGGTAGCTACCTACCTCTCGAGCTCTATCCTCGAGCACCATGCTATCAACATGGCTAAATTGGCATACCGTAGATTTGCCAACTCCATGTACTCTGTGAGATCCTGAATCTACAGGTCTCAGCTTTTAAGTTCCCGCCTAGTGGACAAATGCATATGTGTCCAATATGGCCCACCAATCAGTGTGTTGAGCATTGAAAGCGTTGAGGTGGGCCTTAGCCATATGGATCTCCTTCTCGATGATTTGCTTGTACATTCCCACTTGGTCTCGCAAGTGCTCTTTTAACCTTTCATGCTGCTTGGCCTCATTTTGCCATGCGCTTATTTTGATGGCCATCTTCTGACGGATGGTGTGTACCTCCTTCATTGACAGGGTTTGATTTTCTCTGGCCAAATGATTCATATCCTGGTTGATCCTGATCAACTGTTCTCGCAGTCGCTGACAATTTTCTTCAAGAGTGTTCTTTTGTTTTTCCATAGAGGTCAACGAAAGATTATTGGAAACAAGCTATTTATTTTCTTCTTGTAAGGCCTTGAGTGCCTTGGAATGTGCATAAGTTTGCGCTTGTGCCTTGGAGGCATCCCAGTCAGCCTTCTCTTTTTCCTTCGCCACCCTTTTATTTTCTGCCTGCAACTTGTTGAGTTGCTAGGTCCTAAAGGTGTCCAACTGGTCTACAAGAACAAATTGAGAGGGATCTCGTTGTACAGCTTGCAGGGTTATGAGCCTTTCTTTTAGTCTTGCCACTTCCGCTTCTGCTTGCCCAGCCCTTATCTCTATCATGACCAAATTTCCTTTGGTGGAGATGAGGTCTAATTGTGCTGCTAGAACATCCTATGGGATGTCAAACAAGGATGTCATCACATGTCCTATTTGTAGCAATTGATCAAGCACATCCTCATGTTCTGTAGGAGTCATTGAAGGACTGGCCAGAGTTTGAGCATCCTGTGCTCCTGTGAAATCTATCGATGGCACAATAGGAACGTTAAAATATTCCTTGATGTATTTTGTAACCACCTCTATTGCTCCTGCTACATCCTGGTATTGTATGACCACCATTGTGGCCCCTTCACCAGTCTCCAATTGCACCTGAAAGGATGCAACATTCCCTGAAATCTGTTGCAACCAATGAGTCTACCCTCCTCCTATCTAAATGGACACCTCACCTTGTGCACAATCTATAGAGATAGTGGGCTGTACAGTATTGTCGATGATGGGTAAGGGATTTGCATCATCATGACTTCCCCAACTAACTATCTCAGCGATGGCCCTGAGATGGCTCATCAACCAATGGTAATCCTGTGGTGGTGGTGGTGATTGATCTCGCTGGCTCGTGCTAGGCCCTGCTTCTCGTTGTGGACTGGGTCCCGTGTTTCGAAGTTGGCTGGGCCTTGCAAGTTGAGTTGTAGTGGGCCCCACCATCTGTTCTTATTCTTGATCTGGCCCCAGCATCTCACCAGCACTTTTCCTTGCAGCTGGTGGCTTTAGTACTTCGGTGTACGAAGCATTTTGGGCTCTTCTGAGGACATCATTGGTGTATCCCTGAATACCAACACGCTTGCACAGCTTCCTAATGAGACAAGGGAAGGGCAACGCAAGCTTCCCTATCTTGCATTCTTCAAACCACCTTAAGATTTCCATGAAATATAGATAAGGTAGGTTAGCATTAACCTTTTCCATCAATATCACACTTCCTCATGCCGCATATGTTGAAATTCTGTTTAATCCTTTTGTGGGAAAGATGTGATAAGTTCTAATTTTAAAGTATATCTTCTCTTCCAACATTAACTCTCCATAGGCCTTATCTTCCTTATCGTACACCCTGTCTAACCAAACCCTTTGCACATCAGCATCAAAGCGAGTGGACAAATGAGCAACCTTTGGCCCTATGTTCAGAAGGTTTAACACTTTCAAAATGGCTTTGACAAAAAAATCAACAGACACATCACAAATGTTAAATGTGGTGCCTTCTTCTTTATTATGCTAGAATTGGTATGTTTCTCCTAAGTACCAGGCACCGCTTTCAGAGAGGATAGGCCATAATGGGGACCCTTTGAGGTGGTCCCTAATGGCCTCAGGAGTGAATTCCATGAAAGGTTTGAAGTTCAATTCCATGATCACTACAACTGATGTGGACCTTTCATGGATGGCCTAGACACATTTCGGGGGCAACGTGAGGTGTAGTCCCTATTCAGGTACTGTAGTAGCTCCTCCTTTTGCCTATCCCGATTGTACAGTGGCAGGGCCTTCTTGATGGATACTGAATGATTACTCCTCTTGCTCTTCATGTTGTTTAGTAGGAACCTATTCTTTACCTCTCCTGGGTTGCTTAGACGCACCTTGAAAGGGACCTTCTTGTTGTCCACGCTTTGGGGCCATCTGCAATCACATAGGGCCAATCATTAGTAAGGTTGCTTACCAAAGTTAAGTTATACCTTACTTCTTTTCTTAATGAGTTTGTCCTAATTCCATGTGGTTTTAAAGTTATGAATTTTTATGGAAATGTCCCCAAAAGATTTTAATATTTAGTTCACTTTGCAAATGTGGTTTTAGAGTTTAATTTCCCAGTATAAATAAGGAGATGAAATTGTTTTTGAAACATGTTTATTATTTTTATAACTAATTACCCTTGATAGTGTCCTTTGGGTGATGATGAATTTCAAAAAATTTATATGCAATTCAGCATGTACCCCTCCCCCACGACTAAGCTGAACACTCTGGGTTTAAGTAGGTTTAGAAGAAATGAAAATTGGAGCACCAACAAGCGAGTTATGGTTATCAAAGCAAGAGATGCACAATCGCAAGTCATAGAAGAAACTTTGAAAAGCTTCCCTTGTGTGAATAGTTGCAAATGATGTTGACATGCATTGGGGGGGAAGGTCCATATATATATATTTTAATTACACGATATCGCGTACCTGCTAGCGAGGACCTGATATCACATCAAACTTGATATCAGGGACCCGATATTGCATCCTACCAAAAATAAGGTACTTGAAAAATTTACAAATTTTTTGAACTCCAAGGATGTGTAGGTAAATGTAAAGGGGTCTAGGGTAATACAAACTAGTCCTAAAGGCATAAAGAGTACAATGGTGTAAAATTAGCCAATTAAAATCATGAAGAGTAGGAGGGAAAAGGACATGTGTTAGCTCATAGGAATGTTTGAACTGGAAGGATGATAAGGGAAAGAAGAACATTGATAATACTTAGAGGATGATGTGTGGAAGATGTGTTATAAGTGCAAATTACAAGGGTTACACAATTGGGTCCTCCCCAAAGCAGGTTCCAACCTATAGTGCCCTTACGCAACCACACCTTAAAATGTCCGTAAGCACTAGAAGGGTTAAATGTAATCCACACCGTTCTCACAAAACAAACACATGTAGATATCACTGTGATGAGATATGAATCCCATACTACCTGAGTCACAAGTCAAAATTACACAAACAGCAAGGTGAGGTGAATTGTAGAAGGGATTGTAGAGATTGGGACATGAGGTAACGGACTCAAGGCACAATGAATCCTACGTGAAAGGCATGATTAGTGTGTCAGCTGCCCATCACTCCAAAATCAGGATCAAGTCCATTCCTCCGATCAGTGACATTGCATTGTTTTATTCAATGATGGACAACCATAAAAGAATCATGACCGTAAGGTGTATGATCACTTGACATTTCATTCAAGGGAGGAGTGATTTTTGCTTTGCAGCACACATGTTTTTTTTTTATAAATGCTTAATCCAAAGAAGCTACCTACCTTCAGGAATGGGTGCATGTCTTTCCAGTGGGGCCCCCTAGAATAGCCTTATTATTATTTTCTAGTTGAGTGCCTTTGGATTACTCTTACTCCCATTTTTTATTAGATCTACAAGGATCTTAGTACAACCAAGCTGCATGATAACTCTAACAAATATCACCAAAGAGAATCCACAAGTCCCCTTGATGTCATACCTTAGCCATTTCCGCTTGGTCCATCCTTCTTCGCTCTAGGCATAATGAGCACAAAATTACTTTAAGTTTTAATGATGTCAAGAATATCATCATACCTAGAGTAGAAGCTCTTATTAATAGAATGGGTGGATGGATGTTGTGGGCTCGCTATCCAAATAATTAGTTACCTGAGACTTGATAGCATAAAATAACACCTCAACCAATGAACACATGAGTGTTTTATTCCTAGATGAGATTACTTATAAAAAGGTAAAAAGATCAAACAATAAGTTGGAAAGTGAAAAAATGAAAAATAAAAATTTCAAAATTAAAGAAAATGAAAAATATTTATTAATCCTACTTGTTATTAGAATGGGAGTGTCCCCCATAACTAAATGGTTGAGTATGGCGAGGATTAATAAATGAAAAGTTGGAATCCTTGCATATTGGACATATTGGGATCCGATCATATTCGAACTACTGGGTGTCTTTTGATGTGGTGGTTGGAACGTACCTCGAGTGGGGTTAACACACTTGATTATAGTAAGCATAGTGGGGCAATTTATAAGATGTAGTCAACTGATGAGTGGTTGACCCACTATGACACCCTTGACCATAAGATGGTATGCAAGGATCGATCTATCTCCCTCGGTGGTTATATTCATTGGGCCCCATGGTTGTTGGAGTAGTGGTTGGTGGCCTAGAGAAAGTAACATGAGGTGTTGGGTTCGAGGAAGGAGCTACACCATAGTGTTCGACATGTGCTAGGTTCAAAGGTGCAATGGGCTCAAAATTGTGTTGTCCCTTCTTGCAGTCATGCCTAAAGAAGGGGCATCTTCGATGTTGAGGACATTCCCCACTGCTATTGTCAGTAGTGACACAAGTAACATTTGTGGGTTGGTGTTGTGGTGAAAAACCCTCTGGAACACTTAGTGGCAATGTAGAAGGAGAAGGAGATGAAGGATCATAATTTTGAAATTGAGGAGAAGTGTAAGGTACCCAAGGTGGTGGTCCTGTTGGTGAGGATATGGGTTGATAACATTGAGGAGAATAATAATAATGTGGCAAAATAGAGGATGTTGACCCAGTTGGGGAAACAAGATGTTGAACTTGATAAGCACTTAGGTTTGAATGGTATGAAGGGTGTAACTAGTTTGGGGGTGGCCTCCCCCACGATTGGGATTGTTGCCACTGTGATCAAACACAGTATCTCTGTATGAACTCTGGATGTAACATTCTTTCCCAATGCTCTTGTAAATGTGGCAAGATTGGACATTGGCCCTTGGGGTGATCATATAAGCAAATGTTGCATTGATACGTATGATTGGTAGTTGAACTCTTATTCTCTTCTACCCTTCTTTCTAATTGTCTAAGGGTGTTTTGTCCTATTTCTTGGTTCATCATGACTCTACCTTCAATAGTGTTGGCATATTCTCCACATTTTTTATGCATCCATTCCATCATCTTATTGATCTTTGCCTCAGTTTCATCCAATGATTATAGTGTTGGAAAAGATGGTTCCACCTCCTTGAGGTGAGTTGATTTCTCCTCTTAATTATCATGGGCCCTTATTGATTTAAGGTTTTGGACCTATTGAGATTTTTCAACATTCTCCCACTTAGCCATTTCTCCTTCTTCTTTTGCTACTCAGTTGATAAGCTCTTGGAATTGATGGGTTCATAGCTCATATAGTTGACCTTGGGCATACATTCCTAGGGTCTCCCTTGTTTCATTACGGAGCCCATCTATGATATGGTACATTAGCCTCTCCTCGAAGAACCCATGGCCTAGGAAATTGTTTAACAGTGCATAATATCTTTCTAAGGCCATGTCCAAGGGTTCATGTTGCTCTTGTTTCCATTCTTGGATTTGTCTCCTCAAGGCTAACATTCTAGCATAGGTTTGATATTGTTCATTAAATAGTTCTACCATTGTTGGCCAACATCATATTGATTTTGGTTTAATGACCTATACCATACATTTGCGTGGCCAACGAGTGTCAAAGGAAAGAGCTTAAGTTTTTGCCATCCATTATCAATGTTGTTCCATGCACAAGCATCGTAGAAGGCTCATAAATGTTGTTGTGGATCTAATTCATAGCCTCCTGAGAATTTGGGAAAGTTTTTTAGGTCAAGCCTGGGTAGATGACTTTCCTTGTGATGCCTACGAGATATTCGAACAGCCTCTTGTATCTCCATTAGGCTTGTAGTGGCTAGTAGGGGTTCATTGTCACTAGGTATGTTATGTATTCGTGAGTTGGGACGATGTTGTCTTCGTTTATGTTTATAGGAAACCCCTACATTAGATTAGGTACTCCAAACTTCATCTTCTTCATCATATAATTCATTGGTTCTCCAATGAATTTTCTTATTGTTTGTTGCATTATCATATCCTTGTGAGAGAGACATGGTGTGTGAATTTGTGTGTGTCTTAATTGAAATTAATTTCTTTTCTAAAAGATGTATCATGAATACTTTGTTACAGTGATCTTGTATGATGTAACTAATCTAAATAACTAGCATCGTCCTTGGCAATAGTGTCAATGATGAGTGGCGAGGTACCCCTACACTCAACCATACAAATATGAGCATTTCATGCATGATCCAGTCAAACTCTATAGATGGGCTAGTTGTGAAATCTAGATAGTTACTCATTGATCGCAATTCACTGTCTTCCCACCTGGACTAGTATTTGCTTTGTCATGTATGGTTTAGTCTAGAGTGAGGTGTATGATGTGTTCCTAAACTAATGCTACTCTTGGAGGCAATGGAAAATAATCTTAGCTAAGCTAGGAGGGAAGAGAGAGAGAGAGAGAGAGAGAGCTATACTAAGAGGAGATACAGAGAGAGAATCTAAGCTAGCCTAAATGTGATGAGCATATGTTCCTTAATTATTTGTACACATCTTGGACCTTGTGCACGACTACCACTAGGATTACCAAGCGTAGATCCTAGGTACGCTACTGGGTTACCAAGTAGTCACACTTAAATGCTCATGATTAAGTCATACTCATTCCGCATTTAAGGAGTTTAGGGTGAAGAGATATTAACTATGAAAGTAATAAATAACAATAAAAATTAAATAATTAAACTAAGTGAATGCTACAATGATGAAGTAATCTCGATCTTTATTTTCGATCATGTGTGTTTCCAAGTACGTCACACTCGAATAAAGGTGTCATACAATTACAACCATCACACTGTGGGCATGCACTGAAAGAGAGCGTTGAGAGGAAAAACTGACAAAAAGATCCTACTCTAATACTAACTTCCTATGCTCCTTCTCTTGTGTGCCTACATGTGTATTTATAGGCTCACGCAAGAGTCACGATATCATGTATCTAATATCGTTGTTGGGCTACAATATTGCATACCCAATATCATGGATCCGATATTGTGGATGCGATATCATGGCCCGATGAATCACGATTCATCAAAAATTAAGAGCTATAAGAGCCCAAACAACATCAATTCATTAGATACCTCACTATGAGTTAAACCATACACTTAATTTTCACTAACTTAAGTGGGAAGAAAACAATCTCAAACTTCAACTTAATTACTAGTATAATAACATTGAGCATCTATGGATTACGATTAGGTCATGCATGAACACTTGGAACTTGTATGGTTTTGTGTTGGATTGTTTCATTGCTCATCATTGGTGTCGTTATCGAGGATGTGTCAATGTGTGTTGAGTAATGGATTTTATAAATTTCATTGTATCAAGAACTCTAACTTCAACCTTTATATCCTTAAATCAATAATAATAACAATGAAGATTGGAGTATGCCCATGAAGACAAGAATCTCATATTCTCAGAATGATCCTTACTATCCTAATTTTACCTTCATCTTTCACCAAGATGAACGATTAAGATGGAGAGGCCTCTAGGGCAACATCGTTCTACCTCCAGAACATTTAGCACCCACAATGCTTCAAATAGGTCTAAGGGGACTAAATCTAAATCATGCACAAGAAGGATACTATGTGATCAAGCACATGACAATATCCTACCAATCCATAGAGGAGAAAATGCGGAGAGATGCTGCTATGGAAACCAAACATGCACAAAATAAAGGAAAGCATGTTAACTCTCCTATTATCTTGGAAGAACTTGATGGAGATGTATTTTTAGTAGACAAACTTCACCAAGATCATAAAGTCCATTCCCAAATGCCAATCATATAATTAGAGGAACCTATCAAAGTGCAATTACATTCAACTTTAGCAGTGACACCCAAAAAAGAAGTAATAGATTCTAAGTATAATCAGGACTCAAGGCCAAGAGCTTCTGCTAGATCACATAGGGAAGAATATCAAAGTCATACAAGGAGAACAAGCTGACATCATTCTCCCACTACTTCATCTTCATCCTCACAATCATTAGTGGACTCTAATTGAAAGGGACATAAGTACAAAGACCATGATAGGGAAGGACGAAGCACTCATAATTACTATGACTATTGTCCAAGACATTATGATGTGAACGATGAAGAGCATGAACTAAGAAGACACAGGGATAGACATGAATATAGAAATAGGTATAAGCTAAAAAGGGGGTACTAATACAATATGGCTTACAAACCCAATCACCATGATGAACCCTTGTTGGCAACTCACAATATGATAAATATAAAGAAAGCTGTCTACATCTCAATTAGGCACTTAAGGGACAACTACATTAAGTAGCTAGACATGAAAAACATGCCTAGATTTGAGGGTGAATATAATGCTAATCCACAACACCACCTTCAAGCAATCCATGATGCTTGCACCCTACAGAACATAGAGAGTGACTAGAAAAAACTAAAGTTATTCCCAAGAACACTTATTAAAGAGGCGAAAAGTTGGTACAAATCACTAGAACGGGAATCAATTAGGAGATGGAGTACCATGCTAGGAATTTTTAATCATAAATACAAAACCTATTCCTGGGTGTCCAATCTTTGGAAACAAATCTAGGGATGGAAGCAAGGGATCCATGAATCCCTTAATGAAACAATGGAATGATACTATTCACTATTGTATAAGTGCCCAGGCCACAGATTTTCCCAAAGGGATCAACTTAGTTACATTATCAATGGGCTCACAAACAAAACTAGAAAGACCCTTGGGGTTTACCCCCAAGGCTTATTGTCAGAGATGATTATCCATCAAATTCAAAGACTTATTGATCAAGTGGTAAAGAAAGAAGGTGAGCTAAAGAAAAGAGAATCATTTGAAGAATATAATAGAGATCCATCAATCCGAAAAGAGATGTATGTGTATGTAATCATCAGGAAGAAGAAACCTTGGATGATGTGATATAAAAGAAGATACTACCTATTTAAAATTTTGCTACTAATATAGCAACCAAGGTAAAAAGATGTGGAATTGGATGGATGAAAAATTTACAACATCTTTAAAGATTGTGGAGGAAAGAACCGAGTAAGCCTTCAGTAAAGGAAAGGAGAAGAAGAAGAAGATAGACTTTGGATGAAAAGGAAAAGTGGCTTTAGTGGCCAAATGTTTAGATACAAGCTCTGAGGATGACGAAGGATATGTAGTGTGCCAATATGAACATTCCAAGAGATTTTGTCCAATGATGACACATTTATAAGAAACAAAGGCATACACACTCAATTCTAGGTTCATAAAAAATCAAATGCCTAAACGATTGTCTTACCTTCAAGGTAACTATCAATAGACCTTCCAACCAACATACTACCTCAATGGAGTCTATCCACAACCATAGGAGTAGTACCACCAATAGAAGCAACAACCCTAATCATGGGAAATGTGACCACCATGACAATAGTACCTATATAGGCAATTGAACTTGTATGGATACTACATTCAACGTCTAATTTCTACAAGTAATGCATTAGTTCAAGCTCCTTAACACTATCCACCCAAATACCATAGACCAACACCTCCAAGGGTGGATCCCACTCCATACGTGCATTTACAAGTGGCTAAATCGTTGACTCAACCTCCTAACTCCATACATGCATTTCCATCACAAACTCAATAAAGAAAAGCTACAAGGACAATAAATGTACATATAGAGGATCATATCAGCAATACTAAGGGCAAATCTAAGAAACACCCTTTCTTTAGAACAAGTTCAGAAAAGGATGGCAGAGTTAGAACTTCATTGAGACAAGTTTCTTTCATGATAGATCCTCTTACAAATACTATGCTTCCATTAGAATTGGCTTAGGAATTGAAAACTGTCATGCTAACAAAAATAGTATCAGACTATATAACGGGAGGACGAATCTCGAAGAAACGAATTATTCCTGGAATTTCTTTAATTTATTTACAAGTAGCTAGAAATATATCATGCAAGGCTCTACTAGACTTAGGTTTTGGAGTAAATTTGATCTCTCAGGAAACATATAAGGGATGGAACCTACCATCCTTAAGGAAGTGCAACATCAAGCTAAAGCTAGCAAACCAATCTATCACCATTCCTTTGGAATAGATAGAAGATTTGATGACCACTATCAATGAGTGGTCTTATCAAGCAAATTTTCTTGTGATAGATGTGAAAAATGATGCTAGGTAATTTCCCATTATTATGAGAAGGACCTAGCTTAGCACAATAGATGCTAAGTTAAGCATGAGAGATTTATCCATAGAAATCTCTAAGGAAGACATGCATGAAGCCATACATACAAAAAGGATTCTATGCATTATGAATGATAAAGAAGGGTGCAATTGTGGACTAACACTTTAGAATGTCAACACAATTCTTACACCAATCCACAATAGATATGAAAAAGAAGTGTCTGTACAAAAGAAATCATGGGCCACTAAATCAGAAGACACCTAGTGGCCACTAATTAAGAACTTAAAAGTGTCAAAAAAATACATCAAATAATACAACACACTTATTAACTCTTCTTCTAAGAAAATGATCCCAGTTGAGAACACATCGACAAAAATATTACATCATAATCATACACTAGCAGAAAGAGGAAATAAGGACTTAGATGATCAAAATTCAATTACCATCACAATTACCTCAAACAATAATCAACAAACTAAATCACTAAGGATGGTAAGTGAGAAACCTAGAGTGTATGACCCAAGGGAACTAGGGTTCATTTTCAGAACACTCATCCATAAGTTCAATCATGGGGGAGATGCTTTATCATGACTTAGGAGTGTTTTTTAACTTTTTTTTCTTATTGTTGTGATTTATAATTTTTGTTATGCCTTTTCTTTTCTTAATACGTTTTTCACATTCTTTGATATCTTTTCATTCATTTATACTTTTTAAATTCTTAATCCTTTTCCCATTCTTTGACATTTTTCAATTCTTTGATGATTTTTCATTCTTTTTATCTTTTTCATTCTTAATATCTTTTACAATTTTTTGTATTTTTTCTTCATTTTACTTGTACATATTTTTGTCAATTATCAATAAAACATACCAAATAAGGCAAGATGTAGTTCTAATAAGGTGAAGATTTCTCTATGTCATCAAATCATAAGGGATTGATTATTTGTACAGTGAGACCACAACATACATCCACCCATTCCAACAATAAGAGGTTCTTACCATGACCATAATGATATTCTTCTCCTAATAAAACTAAGAATAAACTTGTGATCATTATTCTTGGACAAAAAAGTGAAGAAGCAAGTGGAAATGTAAAGGATGTGACATCAAGGAATTTTTTGGAATCTCTTAGATCACTAATATATCTTCTATCTCATTGATAAGGTTGTATTATATCCTTGTAGATTTAATGAAAAATGGAAGTAAGAGTACAATAAGTACTACCTTATCATGTCACTGGAAAGACATGTTACCCATGCCTAAAGGTAATCCTCTAGTAAGGTTGACACAGTCAAAAATAAAATACATACATAAAATAAATTTCTAGGGGTTCCACTAGAAAGACATGTTACCCATGCCTAAAGGCAGGTAGCTTCTCAGGAATCTAAAAATAATCATAAAAGTGTAATAAATAAACTCCTCCCTTGGATAATATGCCTACTAATAATACTCTTTGCAATAGTGATAGTCTTATGGTTGTGGATCTAAGAGGTGAAATAATGTGATGTCACTAGAAAGTGGTTTGGACTTGATTTGAATTTTGGAAAGAAAGGCTAATGATTATTTTAACCACTAATAACACACAAGAATTCATTATGCCTATGGTAAGACACCTCATGTCCTAGTTCATCAATCCCTTCTATAGTCCATCTCACCTCACTGTATATTTAATCATAACTTGTGGTTTTGTGTAATATAGTGTAATTTTTCCAACCTAGTGATACTAACATGTGTGTTTTTCTAGACACTTTAAGGTGTGGCTATACAAGGGCACTAAGGGATAGAACCTACTTTGGGGAGGATCCACTTGTATAACTTTTGTATTTCATAATTGGAGAGCAATTCCACATCATCTTATACCTTCTAGAATAATAAAAACTCAATAAAGACTTCCCTTAACATCTAATAATCTATTCGTATATCAAAAATTTATTACCTATCTCCTATCCATCCAATAAACTTTCCTTGCGTGAGATACCTCCTTCATGAACTTTCAATGCCAAATTTTTAAAAATTGTCCATCATTGATGGCCAACAACCCTCTAAACTAGCTTAGCATCTTCTAGAAATTTCATTTGATGCATTTTTTCTAAGAAAAATCAAGGAAAAATTTGAAATTTTTAACAATGAAATTGTAGCTACAATGTCTTAGGCACCTACAATGTATGATCTACAATGTTGCTCTTATAAAAATACTATATACATGTGTAGGGAGTTAGCAAAATTTTCATTTCCTTATTTTGCAACAAGAGAGTTTTTTCTATTGTTTCCCTTAAAGCTCTTGTCTACTAACTTCCAAATACCATAAATTTTCCCTCATAGGTTCAATTTCCAAAATTCTTAAACCTAGTTGATCTTGAAGAGCTTAACTTAGTTGTTAGGAGGGGCACGGGGATACAATTTTGCAATATATTTCTAATGCCTTGAAGATGCTATAGAGGGTAAGTACAAGGGATAATGAGAATCTTAAGGTTGATTAATTAAATTTAGGTTAGAAAAACTTTAATAATACTCCTAATAAGACCATACCAACCATTGTAGGTCATAACAAATAAAGAAAAGAAGGAAGGTCATAAGAATTAATGATATAACAACTAATGGGTTTCTTTTTGAAAATTTTTCTAACTTTGCAATCATACTAAAGTAAGAACCTAATCTAACCAAGGATATGAGCAAGGTAGAGAACTACTAGGAATTGATGTGAACACTTTAATAATCTCAAACACTTGTTAATTGCATATGGTTCCAAAGAGGATACTAGAAGGATAACCTTTACAACTAGGGAGTAAAAGACTAAGAGGCCGTGGGAGAGGTCAAATAGGAGAGCAAACACTGCAACCAAAACACACATAGTAGGAGGCTCAATCACACAGTATCCATCAAAAATTTCTACCACAAAGCACCCATCCTGAGGAGAGGTAGAGATTCCACAAGTGCTTGAACCAGGACATTACCTCACGTTGTCACCAAAATTCCTCTAGGCCATTTAAGAGAAATCAATCATGTCCACAGCCATCATGGAACTAAATTTTTGTCCTTTTATGGAATTTTCTCCAAAAATAGTCAAGATGCAACTTCAAGCATCCCCATTATGGCCCACATTAACCAACAATCACGAATGGTACTTAGGGGAGACCTACTAGTTCTACCAAAACAAATAGGTTGATGCCACAATTAAGATTGAAGGAGTCTCTGTATCCTATTTAGTGGAAGTGACTGCTAAGGCCCTCAATGCACCTAATGAAGGGGAAAATGTGACATAGATCTCTACCAAATTCTACATTGATGCAAAGAGACTATAGTTACAATGGCCATATGGCAAGGATGACAACGACTATAGTAAGCTCACCTATGAAGAAAAGATATATTTCAAAATTGGCACCTACCACATGTTCCCTATCAAAAGGCTTAATAGAATATGAACAGATGTGGTTAAAGAAACTGCTCTCTTGATGGAAAATTTTAATGTTAACATTGCCCATCTTTACTTGAAATTCAAAGGTGGTTTAAAGAAAAAAAAGATACAAAAGTTGACACTTCCATTCCTTTACCTTATTAGGAAGTTGTGCAGACAAGCTAAAATCCTAGGATACACTAATGATGTCCCTAGGAAGTGTGGATCATTGAACTTAGAAAAGGGGGGATGAATAAGTTTCCCAAATTGAACCTTTATAAAACAAAGCACACACATGAATTTACATGGTTTCCAAACTTGGGTACTCTACACTTGGAGGGTAGATCGCAAGCACACCTCTAGACTTTGTTGCTCTAAAAATATGGTTGAAGAGACCACACCCTATAGAGTCATCAACCCCACTCTAGAGTGTTGTACTATAGCACCAATCACTTAACCTTGCAAGCTCCCATCAAGCTTGGAATTGTGATTTCAAGGCTTGAACAACCTTTACAATCTTGAGCTTTGCACCAAAGTATTGTACCATAGTGCCAACAACTCAATCTTGTAAGATCTCGACAAGCTCAAGCACATTAACCCGCCAAGACAACAAGAACAAGAATTACAAGGGATAATTGCAACTTAATTTGTTGATCCTTGCATAGTTAGGTACAACACACTTTACAAAACCAAAATGATTAGACAATGAGGAGTAATAGAGAATTCAATGATTACAAATTAATGAAGTGTTAAGCAGTCGATGCGTCGACTGGGCTACGTATACGAGGCCCCATATACACGATCACATCGACGCAACCCCGTCGATGCATCTGTCCATGCGTCTACGTGGCCTTATTTACACAGCACCTGTTCTAGCCTATAAACAAGTGTGCTTCCGCCACACTTAGGTATCTTTTCAGCAGTTTTAGTGAAGCTCTTGAAATTTTTTCCCACGAGGGTTAGAATATTTTCAAAGTGCCCATTGTAGGTGTGAGAAAGATGTCTAGCTCTTTATTTGAGCACTAATGTACCTGAGCCCATTGGTGTGACCAGCAATAAAGATGAGCTTTTCAAGCATTCCTTGCAACAATTGGACTTAGTCATTTGAGCATTAAATAGTTTAATATTTCTATGCTTTAATAATTCCTTAAGTTTTCATTGTTATCACTTTAATCATCATCATTCTTTTATAGCTTGTAAAAACCATAAGTACGACCATATCGAACGTAAACCCAACACTTGGCAACCCAGTGATGCTTAACGTCTGGTAACCCAGTAGTGGTTAGGGGATGCTCAAGATGTGCATGGAAGATGGGATCAAATACATATGCTAGGAAGTGTTAAGAGATAGATTAGGATAATTATAGATTATGTAATATTCCATTACTTACATTTCATTTCAAGAATTAGACTCTAGAAGATAAAGGAAAAAGCCATAAAAATCATTTTCCTCAGTCTCACTTAACCATCGTAATCAAAAAATCACAAGTGAGGTTGGGAAGACAACGACCATTCCAACACAAGGTTTTGCTGGTTAGGGTTTGGTGTATGCAAAGTGCTTACAGTCTACAGAATTCGATCAAGTCGCATGTGAATGCCCATGATTCGCATGGTTGAGTGTAGGGGTACCTAGCTGCTTATCACAAATGATTGTAAAATGAATACATCAATGCTTGCACATTTTCCAATGCACATGAATTCTTCTCATAGCTATCGTGCTTTTAAAACCTTCTTGAAACTTGTGCAACAACTAGCTAACAGTCACTAATGGTTATGGGAGATGTCTTTCTCATGCGTAAGATGTCTCTCTAAGTTTGCCTTCAAATCTAAGAAGATTTCTTTGTCCCCTGAAAGGTTTTGTTCTGAAGTCTCTACTCTAGAAGACATCTTTGCCTCATGAAAGATGTCTTTGGGTAGGGAAAGATATCTTGCTATTTCTAAAGACGTCTCTCTAAATTTTCTTTGAGTTCATCCCAAATTTGCCAAGACATCTACGACTTCCTAGAGATTTCTTTCTTCATCTTCCTTTGTACAGTGAATCCTTCGTTTCTTGTCTATACCCTTACCCAATCCAAATTCTTGTCCTACAAGTGTAAAAATCACACAAACAAGAAGACAAACTTGTTTTCCATTTTTCTTAATGTTTTAACATACCAAAACCATAAGGTTCATAATGNGAGCTTAACCAAAAAGGTCAAACTTGTAGATATATAGCAATATTTATACACAATTATCATAAAAGATATTCTAAGAAAAGCATAAATACATATGAAGTCAAGTAAAAGAGGATTAGGATAAGCATGGAGGATTAATAGGACAAGATTCAATTAAAAGGGACAAAATAAAAATCAATAGACCACATAGAGATCAAACTATCCATAAGCATCTTAGAGTACAACTATTCATAGATCAATCACATATGTGCAAAGTCCAAAAATCACATACATGATAACCACAAAATGTCTCATCCTTTTATATCATCAAAAGGAAAGAATAAACAACCTATCAAGGTCTCACTCACTAACCTTGGTAGCATCCTCATATTTAGAATCCACCACTGCTAAAGATGGACAATAAGTCTCCTCCTCCTCATCATCACTATTGATGCTAAGATGGCTGGATTTCTGAGTGTCCTCATCTAAGGACTCAACTCACTACACTAGAGCTTGCCTAGGATGAAGCTTCACTAGAAATCAAGAGGAACCTAATGGAGCTAGCAGTTGCCAAATTAGAACCCACTGGGATGTGGTCCTAGAGATGATCTTCATAGATCGTTGCTCAAAAGAGCTAGAAGCATTAGCATGAGATGGAGTAGTGGAAGTAGGAGACTGTAACATGGTGCTCTGGCTGCTACATGAAAGCATGGTGCTCCCCTAGAACATGAGCTAGGGATGCCTTTGGCTTAGAATCTAACTCCATCCTTGTGTCGTAAGTGTATGAGGGGCTTGCTGCTAAAGAATGGCATGGAGGAACAAGAGCATCCTCCTCACTTTCAGAGATAGGAAGAGTGTTTACCTCCTCAAATACTTGCCCATCAAAGGGAGAAGGAATCCTAGCCTCATTTAAGCTCTCACACGAGTAAGAGAGGTTCCTTCCAAGCTGCTTAAAGGATCAGGGAATGGGTCTAAATATCCTCTTCATAGAGGAAGTAATTTAAGTTTTGAAGATTTTGATCTTTTCAACTGTGGTGAGGCCTCCTTCTTTTGTTTTAGTACCCTAGTGCTAGGCCCTGCTACTACTATGTGATAAGAAATCCTCTTCTTTGCATACTCACTGAGACTTTTCTTACCTTTAAACAAAGGCAACTTTGAAATAGGTACATCCTTCTGATGGATCAACATGCTAATGAGCTAAGAGTGCCCAAGGATTCTCTCCTTGGCATAGAGGCTTAGAATGTCTTTGCAAAGAGTGTGCCCTAGATCTAATGGTAACCCTATAAGCAAATAATATAGTACATAGCCCTGGGCTGGTAGCAAATAATTGTAACTTCCTCTCTTCACCTTTATATTATACAAAACAATAAGTGACAAGATGAAGGCATCAGGAGTCATTTTGCTCCATTCAATATGACCCCAATCAGGAGTCATCTCTTCCAAACAATACATCACAAAATTCATCATGATCTATGGGCATAATGCCATTTGTGTAAATGTTATGCATAAACTTTATAGTAACTTAGAAGACATCAGGACTAGAAGCAATGTCTTTGAACAAAAAATGAGATGTCTTTTTCAACAGAAAGACATCTTTTTGCATGTAAATATATAGTAGATGTCTTTCATTTATCAAAGATGTCTTTTTTGCACCAAACAAAAACTCAAAGTGACATCTTTGTTCTACCAAAGACATCTTGGTAGAGACGTCCTTCACTTTTGAAAGACATCTTTCTTTAAAAGTCAAGAGGAGGTTTTGGAATATTGCCATTGGTTTATAGTCTCAATTAACCCTTGAAAACAAAAGGAAAAAAATTACCACTACCTACCTTTCATGCTATTGAAAGATGATGGTGTCTAAAGAGCTAAAAAATGTGTTTTATCTTTTGAGAAATCTCCTTTGAATTGAATTTTTCCAATGTCCAATGTATGACTTCCTCTTACAAATTTGTTAGGGAAAGTGTCCTAATGCCTTTAATCCTATTTAATTCTCTATTCCCTTTTGATAGCCTTGGTCCTTTAGGTTAACTTCCAATCTTCTTTGTAATCCTGCATAAAACCCTTTCTCGGTGTACTTTGATAAAACCAAGGAGTCTTGTGATATGTCCATGTGCTCATATGATAAAGCTTTATATTTCACTCACATTGTTTATGCCTAATCTTGTAATAGCAATAACATCTAATTATCCTATTGGAAAAATAATTGGAAGGACAAAACCTTTGAGGAGTTTTATGTTGGATAGAAGCTTCCCTTGATGTAGAGTCCCTATTCCTTAATGGTTCCTTTAGATGAGATGAAGGTTCCTCTTCTTGGTGGTAGCATCCAAGTCCACTTTTGTCTTGTGGGCTTCTTCCTTGTCCAAGAACCATTCAAAGAGACTATTTTCCTTTTCTTAGTCTTTCATTCACTAGCCTAATATTAGCAAGTTCTTCTTTCATTTGGTCACATGATCTAGTTAGTGCTTCATTCTCAGCCTTAAGGTCTAAGAATTGGTTGTTAAGATTAGAAATAGTTAAGTTTAATGAGGATATTTCCTGATCTTTAGACTTGACTTATTTATTTAACTTAGTGCAAAGATTTTGAAAATTTAAAAGTTCTTTACATAATAAATCAAATCTCTTATCATCATTTGGTTCATCGTCTGATGAACCACCATCAATGAGATTCATGCAGATGAGTTGAGAAATTTTTGCATCAGCCTCCACTTCTTCTTCACTCTATTCGCCATCATCCCAACTTGTATAAAAGTTGGTCTTCTTTCCTTCTTCCAGGAATTTGTTCTTGTATTGTGTTTTGAGGCTACTAGGATATTTCAAGGCCACATGGCCTCTACCACCATACATCCAACATTTTTTAGAAGAAAAATCTAAATTATAGTTTAAAAAGCTCTTACCTCTTTCTGTACCTTTAAGCTAATTAAATCTTTGTGGATATGCTCCTTTGTTCTTCCTAGCAATTAGTCATTGTAGCTTTTTGATGAGAAAGGAAATCTCATCTTCATTGTCCTCTTCATGCTCATTGAGTTACTTCTCCTTTGAAGTAGTCTTTAAGGTAATAGGCCTTTCTTGAATAACTCCTTCACTTATGAGATTTATTTCATAAGCGATGAGAGCACTTTGAAGCTCTTCAAATTTCAAGGTTGAGAGTCTTTGATTTCTTCCATTGCTATGATCTTAGGCCTGAACTCCAGTTGTAGAGCTTTGATCATTTTGATGATGAAATTGCCTTTAGGCAAGTCTTTCCCTATTCCTCTAATGGCTACAATAAGATCGTTAACTCTAGAAAAATAATTTTTAATTTTGTCACCTTCTCACATTTTGAGTTCATCATTTGCTTTGCAAAACTAACAATTTTGATTGCTTAACAATAGAGGTTCCTTCATAGCTAGCTTCTATAGTTTGCCAAATTTCTTTGGCCGTTTTACATCCTACTATCCTATTAAATTCATATTTATTCAATGCACAATATGAACAATTTTTTTTCTTTTGAATCAAACATGAACTTATCCTTTTCCTCTTGAGATCATTTATTGTCAGGCTTGATGATGCTGGTAGTGCTATCAACAAGTGAAGCGTAGCCTTCCAAGATTTATTCCTAGACTTTAAACTCTATGGATTCGAAGAACCCTTGCATTTTGGCTTTCCAATAGGCAAATTTGAATCTGTCGTACATGGATGGCTTTGTGTAAGATGTTCCCTCCATTGTTTACTCTTGAAGTTGATGATGAAACACAGAGTATTAGGCTCTAATACCACTTGTGGATCATTGAACTTAGAAAGGGGGTATGAATAAGTTTCCCAAAATCAAACCTTTATAAAACAAATCACACACATGAATTTATGTGGTTCCCCAACTTGGCTACTTCACACTCAAAGGGTAGATCATAAGCACACCTCCAGACTTTATTGCTCATGAAATCTAGTTGAAGGGATCATACCTTGTACAATCATCAACCCCTGCTCTAAGGTGTTGTACTGCAACACCAATCACTCAACCCTACAAGGTCCCATCAGGCTTGGAATTTTGGTTTCAAGGCTTCCACAACCTCTACAATCTTGAGCTCTACACTAGAGTGTTGTACCGTAGCATCAACAACTCAATCTCGTGGGATCCTGACAAACTTAATCACAACAACCCTATAGGACAACAAGAACAAGCATTACAAGGAATAATTGCAACTAAATTTTTTGATCCTTGCATAGTTAGGTACAACACTTTACAAAGCCAAAATGATTAGACAATGAGGAGTAACAAATAATTCAATGATTAAAAATGTTTACACAATGAATACAATAATGCTTGCACATTTTCCAATGCACATGAAGTCTTCTTATGGCTACCATGTTTTTAAATCCTTCTTAAAACTTGTGTAATAGCTAACTAACAGTCACTAATGTGCGTGGGAGACATCTTTCTTGTGCCTGAGATATCTCTCTAAATTTACCTTCAAAGCTAGAAAGACATCTTTGTCTCTTGAAAGACATCTTTGCTCAAAGGAACACATCTTTTTGTATTTGGTTTGCATTTTGTAAAGATGTCTTTGGTTGGGGAAAGACATCTTGCTATTTCTGAAGATGTCTTTCTAAATTTTCTCTGAGTTCATCCCAAATCTACCAAGATGTCTGCTACTTTCCAGATACATCTTTCTTCATCTTCCTTTGCATGATAAACCCTTCATTTCTTGTCCATAGCCTTGCCTAATCCAAGTTCTTATCCTACAAGCACAATAATCACATAGACAAGCAAACAAACTTGTTTTCCATTTTTCTTAATGTTTTCACATACCAAAAACCATAAGGTCCACAAGAAGGCTCAAAGTGCTTCATACACAAAGATGCTTAAATTGGTGCATCCAAAGAAAGACCAAGTAGAAAAACCAACATGCACCAAGGGAATTACAAGTATCACATTTACCAATAGCATTTTAACTACTAGTTAGCAACAATAGGCTAGGCCTAGCAGTCAACTATAGATTGAGCAATAGTAATAACAACAATAACAATAGCAAGTTCCACTACCACTATAGGATTATAGGTCATAAATGAGCCATTTGCAATAGATTGTAGAAACCATTAGTTAGGGAACAAGGGAGGGAGCCAACCTATATAAGGTTAGAGAGAGCTCTGTAAGGCTGAATATATCCACGGATCCAGCTAGTGGATAGATGTCAATGCAAATAGAAGGAGACGATAACTGTACACAATAGATATCAAGGAATGTTGCATCATTCTAAGCAATGCTTGAGACTAAAGAAGGAGCCACAGTCATGGTAATGCAACATTGAGATGAAGCAGGAGTAGCTAAGGTAATCATAGATCATATCAAAGAGTCTTTCAATGTTTCTATTGTGTCACCGATTGATCTTTTACGAAAGAGAGATGATCAAATGCTTACCAATTCCTTAATGCATCCTACAAAACATAATGATATATTAGATAGACTACTATAGATAGGAAAAGTCATGTAGAATCTTTTTGATATCTCTAGTGATATCACTATAGTACAGTTTGAATTGATTACCACTGAGAAAAAGTTGGTGATGGCCAAGACCAAAGCAAAGCATGCTGAGAGTGAAGTTTAGATATTATAAGAAGAGCTAGCCACCCTAGGAGCCGAAAGAAGGGATCCTACATAGTTTGTTATGTCATATCATCTTAAATAGTTTAGAAATGACCATATGAATAGGTTTATTAATCATAATATGAGAATGAAAAAGGATAAGGAGAAGGTAGTGTGGGATGCTTCAGTAGTAGAGACACAGATATATGCACATGCTAAAGCACTCACTACCCTATAAGAGGAAAACAAGCAATTAGGTACAGACAAACCAAGGTTGACCAATGTGTAAAAATAAAAAAATTTCCTTGAGGAGAGCATCCAACAACTTCGAGAGTAATTAGTTTGGGTCAACTAAGGCATGAGTTCCTTGGCCTACGAAAATAGAACTCTGTTAATGAAAGAAGTTTGCACAATTCGACAAAAGTTTGCTATCAAAATCAGTGCATGATAAAATGAGGTTAAGAAATATTAAAGGCTTAAGGAACATTTTAGAGACTAGGTGGGTATGTATAAGTAGATTAATGAGAAAGAGATCTAGATGGCAAAGGCCAAGATCAAGACAATTTTTGCATAGAATCCTGATTGGCCACCAGTTCTAGACAGTCTTGCTCATGTTCACCAGGTGAAAATCAAGAACAAAGACTTGTAAATCAAGGATTTGACTAAGTACATGGGGTTAGTAAACCTTTAGTATGTTAATTGGGCCATGTTGACAACATGTAGGCTTAGAAATGAACTAGAACAACAAGAAACAGTAGTATATGCTTTATATGAGAAGGAGTTTGTCGACAGGAAGGATGCACTACAAAATTTACACATGGCAAATTCAAAACTAGAAGTTGTTAAGGCCAGCTATCAAGGTCACAAAGATGTGACAACTAACCTAGCTCGTTGGATGTTAGATTATTAGGAATTAAGAAAGATAGCTAGGGCATTTGAGGAAGAAAGGCAATAGTTTCCAGCATGGTATGCCAAAGCAAATCAAATGTTTTCCTAACTACCATGCCCATGGGATGTACTAACTCCAATCCACATTACTCAACAGGCATGAATGATACATGATCCTAGGATAGAAGAGAAGAAACATCAAGCATTACTGAATAGGCATCAATTTAAGAAGCCTGATGATAAAGGGAAGTAGCTGATGGAAGAGCCACCACCACTGGGCACATAAGCTACATTAGGATACTTCAATTTTTGTTTTGTTTTATTTTTTTTTTGTCATACTGTTGTGTTAATTTTGTAAAAACATCACTATGGCATTCTGACTCATGTAAATAATCCATTGGTCATGTCAAAGTTCAATCTACCTCCCAATTTTGTAAGGGACTCTATTCTCATTTTGTTTTAACTCGAGGACGAGTTTCCAAATAGTCATGGGGGTACAATAAAGTCAAATTTTGATCATTAACGACATCATATCAATGATTTTGTTGATACAATGTCACTACTCATCATACATCATCATTGATGTGATGTCTTGGGATGTGTGCAACCCTATAAATACAACAATTAGACATACAATCCAAAAACTTTTCATTCCACTCATAACAAAACTCTTGCAATTTGATTTCCTAGACTTAGAGATAGCAATAGTGAATTCCCGCTGTGTGATAGTTGGATGGTGTCTTTATTTGAATGAGTTGTACTTGGATACAATTTGTGATGGTAATAAACATCAAGACTATTTCCCATCATTATAGCATCCACTTAGTTTCTTTTGTTTACTTAACATACTGTTTATTGTTTTACTAGCTTAATACTTTACTTTTTCAAGCACTTTATTTTTACTTATTAATAGTAAGTTGTATGGATATGACTAATTTTGAGTGCTAAGTGTGATCATTTGGTAATCCTAGTAGTATTATTACTTGGTTCACCTAGTAGCACAATACTTGGTATTCTTAGTCATGACTACATGAGCTTAAGGCATGTCCAATTAATCAGGAATAGTTATGATAGGCTACAATAGATTTATGCTTTCATAGTTAGCTAGACTTAGATACTTTTCACCATGTATACTTTTCACCATGTTTACGATTAGGAGCTATAAGAGCTCAAACAACATCAATTCATCATATACCTTACTATGAGTTAAACCATACGCTTAGTTTTCACTAACTCAATTGGGATGACAATGATCTCAAACTTCTTACTAGCATAATAACATTGAACATCTACATATTATAATTAGGTCATGCATGAACACTCATGACTTGTATGGTTGGATGTTGGATTGCTCCACCACTCATCACATGATGATATGAGATTGGGCATTTGAATAGTTGATAATTAGGTTACATCTTAAATCATGCCTTAGTAAGACTATAACCTAAACTAACTAACCATGCCTAATAATATAATTATTGGGACTAACAAATCTAACCTTTTTTGGCCATCTTGGATCTTTAAACTAGGTGACTTATGCACATAGTTAGACTTAGGTCACTAACTTCTAGTTGATCATTAATAATACTACTATTATCAGTGTCCTAAAAAAGGTAGAAAGGTCATCATGAGTATAGGAAATGAATGAAAACCAATACCAACCTAATGAATTAAGAACTTGTAGAATCACTTGGCATAGTAGAAATTCAAGAAAGATGTATACTAATTCAACTTGCAACTAGATAATTTAGGCAACAAACATTAACTATCATGGAGAATCATAACCTTGTCTAAATGGAACATACAATACCTATGAGGAATAAGATAACAAAGAATCAAAGCATGAGGGTTGTAAAATACAATATGCTTGTAAGGTCCCTAGCTAAGGAAATACAACATTCACTATATCCACATTAGACCTTAGATTTTCACAAGTACTAATATCCACATATCCTAGCAAAATTTCAAAACATGAATGTTGATTTCTTTTGTCTATAAGAATTCTTGCCATGGGAATTCCTATATCACTTCCAACTTAATTTGAAAAAGTTGGGATACAATGGTATCTATAAGAAAAAAGATTCATGTGATGGTTTTTCCTATGAGCCATATTGATTAGCCTACTATAGAAACCACAATATGGATGGTTGCACGATCATCTATAAAAGAGCCAAGTTCAAGTTGATACAAAGGTTCAAATGAAGATTATAAGACATGATTTTTAGAACCTCAAGTCATGGGAAAGAAAGAAATATCAAGATTCTAAAGAAGCCACATAACCTTAACATTGGTATTTAAAATGCAATCATTAAGAAGACCTGTATGTATGATCAACACACATTTGATCATCAAACCAATGTGTCCAAATGTCAAACTTTTTCAGTCTTATTTGATTTATCAAATCAAGGAATCTTGAAGTACAAGCTATATCTAACCCATGTCAATCTCAACCTAGTGCCACTTATCCTCTGTTAAGACTTCAATGCAAATGTTGGAAGTGATGTTCATTAATTTCTAAAATATGGAAGTGTGAAAGAACCTTTAGAAGAGAAACCCAATTTAAAGAAGATGTTCCCATCAGTTCACCATGCCATTCCATTAGCCAATACATATTCTGCCTTGTTCAAACTTTCAATAGATAAATATAATCCCTAATAACATATAATATTAATGGATATTATTCATCAAGAACTGCAATCCACCAATTATGTTATCATGAATAACAAAGATGGATCAACATCCTTCTTCATTAAGACCCTAAATTGTATTTGGTATGATATTCAATGTTTTCAAGTTAGCAAATTATTGGAGTTAATTCCTAAGGAAGAAATTGAGAAGCAAGATCAAGCCTTGTTGATGAGCAATGAATAACCATACATTTAACCATATGAATCACAAGCATTCACATGCAATTCGGTCAAATTTTGTAGACCTTAAGTCTTCAACTACACTAGTTCTAGGAAGTGAAATCTAATCATTACAATCATTGTCCTTCCAATTTCACTTGTAAAATGCCAAGGGTATGGTTAAGTGCAACCGAGGCGTTTGATTTTTATCATTTTTTATGTTTTATATTTTAAGTCACCCAAGGATAAAGAATGAGGTATAGAATAAAATGATTAAATTGATAACTTAATCTAACTAGTTACACCTATCTAATCCTAACATAAGTATCTAGTCCCACTTTCCATACACATCTTGAACACATATAACACTACTAGGTTACCAAATGTTAAGCATTGCTGGGATTACCAAGCATCATGCGCATGCTCGAAGCAGTCCTACTTATGTGCTTAATTAATTTTAATTTAATATAAGTAGTTTAATTTAGCTTAATTACCTGGAAGCATTAAAGAAAATTACACAAAACATTAAATGCATGAATAAAATATTTAAGCTAGCCAAGGTGCTACAAGGTTTATCAGAAATCTCATCTTTACTGCAGCACAGATTTTCATGCTCAGGTACAATAGTTCTCGAATAAAGATCTGTACACTCAATGACTTCTATTGTGTGCACTTTGGAAAATATTCTAACTTTGGAGAAAAGAAACTGCAAGAACTCTACTATGCTATGACAAAAAATCTTCCAAACTATGTGCCTAAGCACTATATTTATAGGCCAGCACACATTCTATGATATTGGATATCTGACATCACTTCATGACCCTTGATACCGAGTATTTGATATCAGGGCTCCAATATCAAATATATGATATTGGAGCTATACAAAATACACTTCATCATACCCCCCACGATTGAATAAAAACTTGTCCTCAAGTGAATAAACGGAGGAACAAGTGCCTTACAAAATATTGCAAAGGTATGGGGTTATTGACTAATATGCAAACTAATATAGATGAAATAGACAGACTCTAAGTGCATAAGTGTACAAATTTATAACCTTTTACAAAATTGGGTTTTTATGACAGTAGAATTGAAGACCCTGGCCAAAACTCACATCCAACTCCTTTGGCAGCTGAAGAGCGAGGGAGAAGATTCAATGATCATGAAGGATCCTCTTCGCTTGGTGCTACTGCTTATTCTTTGGTGAAGACATTCCCACTTCTAGTTCACGCTTCCTACTATAACCACAACAGAATTGTGAATTAGTGTGCAATGTGTAATGGATAGCTTTTAGATATCTTGTCTCATCTATAGTTACACTTGGCTAGGTTGGAATTATGGTGGATTGATTCATTTAATAGTGTTAGTAGTAAGATTGAAAAATAGGGTGAAATCAATAAGCGATCCATTATTAAATTTTGAAAAGCCTAAATACAATGAAATTCTTGAAGAGGATTAAAGGATTTACAATAATAAAAAGAGGATTTTACTAAAAAAACATTGTGAAAATATGCACAATTAGATGTCTTTAATGGGGCACACAAAAGGATTTGATTGTGATAATGCCTAAGGGTAAAGAACTTAACTAACCCAACCAAAAGATATGCAAGTGGGTCCTTCCCAAAGTACGTACATGCCCTTGTTGCCCTTACATAACCTCAAACCAAGGAGTACGTGGGCCCCATGGGTGATTAATGGTTATAGAAAGTTAAGTACAAAAACCTGGAAGAAACTTACTAAGAATTTCAACACATCAAACAAGAACATGAACACCAGAAATGAGGTGAGGCATGGAAATAATAGATGGATGAGAGAGAAAGTGGAATGGAGTTCTCAATTAAGGTCACATGAAATTCCTTGTGAATTTTTGATTAAATGATTGAATAAAATCCATCCTTAGTTCAGACCAAAACCTAACCATGTTCAGTGAATTTGCATCACTACTCTAAGACCGGTCCACCCCCTTGAGACATAAGAGTGCTCCCAAAAAATAACCACCATTCCTTATTTTAAGAAGAAAAGAGAATTAAGAAGTAAGAAAGGGCCTTAGTTAGAGGAGACCTTCAAGCATGGGTAACATGTCTTTCTAGTCCCATAACTAGTGCTTGTAGCCCATTTATTTTGTCTAAGGAGAGTGCTCATAGCTAGTGCTTGTAGCCCACAATGTTTGAAACTTAGTTCATTAAGGCATGTGTGTGGGGTTCTAGTAGAGGACCTTATCTCTTGGTTGAAATTTGACTTTCATAATTCTAAGGTCATGGCATTTTTTGCTAAATGCCTTGTGCAATTCATTAGATGATAAAGCCACTAATTGATTTTCATCTAGCAAGTTGAGATTCATTAATCTTTCTTTTCATGCTAGACTTAAGTCAAGGTTAAGATTACAAGCTATTGAAAGTTTACCAAGCTTGGATTGAATAGGTAGAGTTGATAATTTTTCATACACCAGCTCATAGGAAGAGTAGCCAAGAGGGAGTTTCCATGTTGAGCGGTAGGCCCAAAGGGCATCATTGAGTTTCGTGCTCCAACCTCTCCTATATTTGCTAATAGTTCTTATTAAAATATTTATGATCTCCCTATTGGTGACCTCTAATTAACTATTTACTTAGGGTGATAAGGTGTTGTTAATTTATGCTTAACTCCCAAGCATTACATGAGCATCCGAAAGGTAGTGCCTATAAAGTGGGTTTTATTATCAGAAATTAATGCACATGGCACACCAAATCTATTTGTGACATTCTATTGTACAAATCGAGTAGCAGTAGAAGATATACAGTTAGTGATAGCTGCTACTTCAGCCCATTTCATACAATAGTCAACAATGACTATGATGTACACCTTTCCATTTGACATGGGCATGATAAGACCCATGAAGTTAATACCTTGTCAAAGGGTTCTAGTGGTTGAATCTACTACTGAGGTTCCTTCATTCGAGTAGTTATTTTACCATCTTGTTGTTAGCATTCACAAGAGTGGACAAATTGGTGAGAATCCCTAAAAAGTGTTGGCCAATAATACCCTGCCATCAGGATCTCAATGGTTGTGCATCTCTTAGCATAGTGGCCCCCACAAGTACCCTCATGAGCATCCTAGAGAATGCATGGTTGATCAACACTAGGGACACACCAACAAACTAGGCCATTGGTGCACACCTTGTAAAGATGCCCATTGATCTCCATGAAAAGTTTCACTTGGTGAAGAAATTTTTGTTTCTTCCTATAGCCCAACTCTTGTGGCATCTCTTAAGTGAGAAGACAGGTGAGAATGACATCGTACCATTTAGACTTTGTGGGAAATTGTTTAGTTATATCCCCAACAAAGAGGAGTTCATCAGAAAACTTATCAAATAGTGGGCTTTCCTCCTCTTTATTGTCCCATCACAACCAAGATAGGTGGTTGATGACTACATTCTTAGTTCCTTTCGAATTTACCATTGTAAGATTAAATTCTTGCAAGATCACTAGCCACCATGTGACACAAGGGCTCACTATTGGCTTATGCATTAGGAAGTAGATTGCACTCTAGTTCATGTGCAAAAACACTTTATATCCAACCACATAGTACCTGAACTTCTCTAGAGAAAACACCACTACCATAAATTCTTTTTCTGTGGTGGTGTAGTTCAGCTATGCATCCATAATGCTTTAGCTTATGCAGTGGATGTAATATGGATATTTCTTGTCATCCAACTATGTAAGCACAACCCCCAAGGCATAATTTGATACATCTATCATAATTTGAAATGGTCTGGACTAGTCGAGTGCCTATAGAATCAAAATTTCTACAAGTTTCTCCTTCAACTATTGGAATGTTTTTTCACATTCCGTGATCCAAAAAAATGGAGCATCTTTCTTTTTTAGCTCAACCAACAGTTTTGTGATCTTAGAGAAACTCTCTATGAATCATCAGTAGTAGCCAGTGTATCCAAGGAATGATCAAACATCTTTTACAATTTCTAGTTGATGGGTGATTCTTTAGATGATCCTTATCTTTTTGAGGTCAACCTCAATCTATGCTTGTGAGATTTTGTGTTCCAATAGAATGGTCTCCTAGACCATTAGATGAATCTTCTACCAATTGAGCTGAAGATTGGTCTCCACACATTTGAGCACTTGTGCAAGATGGTCTAGGGCTTACACAAATGTAGCCCCATAGGTGGAGAAGTCATCCATGAAGACTTCCACCTCGCTACCTATTTTTTGCTAAAAATACTCAAGACCATGCATTGAAATGTGGCAAGGGCATTGCATAGCCCAAATGGCATCTTTTAATATGTAGAAGTCCCCTAGGAACTCGTAAATGTTGTTTTGGCCATATCCTCTAGCAGGATTTGGATTTGGTTGTAACCACTATAACCATCCAAAAAAATGTAGTAGTAATGCCCAGATATGGTGTCCAACACCTCATTCACAAATGGCAATGGAAAGTGATCTTTGAATGTTGCCATATTCAATAGTTGAAAGTCAATGCAGATTCACCACTTGCCACCTTTCTTTGGCACAATCATAAGAGCTTTCTTTGGCACAATCATAAGTGGGCTAACCTACCTTTCTTTAGCTCTTATTTAGATTAACCTAAATCCATAAGAGCTTTGCAAGGCTCATTCCTAGTGATTTGAAGGTAAATAAAGGAACTTTGAAGATCAAATAGTTTCTTAGGAAGGTGTCTAGCCTTTATCCAGTTGGTTACCACATGAGTTAACATGATGATATGCACTTTGGGAGGTGTTTAGTTTGAAGGTGACCTGAATAGATTAGATGTAGAGGGAGATGGAAAAGTAGGGTTGCTAACTATAGGTGTATGTGAGGGTTTATTTGGGCTATTCTTTTTAGTGATCTAGTTTTTGAACCACTTGGCTGAGGGGTCGACTATAAGTTAATACCCCTCGTTGTGTTGCATTGTTGTGGCTGAGGTAGAATTTCTCCTTGCATTTATGAAGCAGGTGGTAACTAGGTTAAGGGTGGAGGGACATATGTAGAAGGATGAGAAGGGTAATATGGATGTGGGGTTTTCCCTTTAGTAGATCAAGAACGATTTTTGTGATATTTTGGGGGGTAGTCGTGATGTTGGAAGGTGGCATGACTGGAAGAATCACATGGAGAAACAAGTTGTTAGACATAGTATTTATATGGATTTAATTGTCTATAAGGGTACTGCTACCTTGGTGGTGGCATCCTCCATGACTATGAGTGCTACCATTATTGGTACTACTAATATGGTTGTGATGCAAATCCACTTGGATAATAGGCTTGTTATTGTTGGTGGAACTACCTTGGATTGCCTTAAGGATAAGATAATCTTCTGGGTGCTTGCCTTCTTGCTAATCTAGGATTTATAGCATACACCCCAAATTCTTGCAAATGTGACACAATGGGGCAACATCTCCTAGGATGTTCATAATGGTAGATGTCATAGCCATCATCATCATTTGATTTATTCTCCACAACTTCTTCTACTGCAGCAGCTTTATCCTTACCCCTTTAGTAGGCATGTTCAACTTCTTTCTGTCTCTTTTTATCATGATCACTACTCTACTCTCTTGATTCTTCTATGATTTTTAGAGAAATTTGGAATTTTTCATCTAATGAATCCCACATTTTATCTACATCATCTGAAATTTCAAATATGGTTTTTTAGATTGGAGAGGTCTTTTTATTTACCACCTCCTCAAGTGATGATTCCTCCTCACTATCACAAAAGTAGACCTCCCTCTTTCTAATGGATGGATCCCTATTATATTCGTTTACACTTTCTCATTTTTTCAACTCACCTTCTTCCTTTGCTACCTACTCAATTAGCCTTTGAATCTGATGGGCTCTTAGTTATGATAATTGCTCTTGGGCATAGACTCCAAGAGTTTTCCTTGTTTCTTATCAGAGCCCATCTATGATATGACAAATTTATTCTTGTTGAGAATAACCATGGTTAGGACATCTATGCAATAGAGAATAGTATAGGCTCATGGTTGCATCCAAGGGTTCATGCATCCTTTGTTTTCATCTTTGGATCTACTTCCTCAAGTCAGACACTTGGGAGTACTTCTAATATTTGTCATTAAATAGTTCAAGCATTGTACTACACCAACTGATGGAGTCTGATTCTAAGGATCGATGCCAACTCTCTGCTTCCTTAATAACTATTTTTGGGAATAGCTTGAGCTTTTACCAATCGTTCTCCACATTTTGCAAGGCACATGCATTGTGAAAGGCTTGAAGATGATTCTATGAATCTAACTTATATTCCCCTTTGAACTTGGGTATATTATTCATGTCTAGCCTCTTGATCTGGCTATCTTTTACATGTCTTGTAGGAATTCTCACTACCTCTGTGATTTTTAGCATGCTTTGGGTGGCAAGCAAAGGCTCATCATAGCCATGACCCTAGTGCCTATGATGTCCTCTTCTACCCCTTCTCTTGTGGTGATAGGCCTCTCTTGAAAGCCTATGCCCCAAATCTTGACTTGCCCGATGGTCCCTACGATCATCTCAGTCCCATCAGTTACCTCCATCATGATCACATCCCTTGTGGTTACATTCAAAGCCAAAAGAGGAAGAATATGATGACGAAGGTGAAGAGGAAGGATGCCTAGCATGATCACAGTGCCTACCACACACTCTTTAGTGATCATGGCCATGATCATGATCATGCTACTTGCCCGCATCCCTACCATGACTCTCCTTCTTGGATCCCCCTTTATCATGGAATCTGTTCTTGGTAGAACTAGGATTGGTTATCATGGATTGCAAGTTCTAGTTTTGACCTCCTTCATTGAAGTCAAAGATAGGAGTCTCTCTATATAGAAAACCATTAGAGAAGGACTCTCCACCATCTTTTTGGTACATTAGGAATGGGGAATTAGTGGACCACTTTCCCTTCATATATTTGTAGTGTTGCTCTAGTTGTCAATCCCTCAAACGTTATGCATCAATGGGATGATAATCCTTGGCAGCACTATCCTACACAACATATTCAACATGAAGCCCTTGTATGCCCAACCACATAAAATTTTAATAAAGCATCATAGAAATGGATCAATTGGGCAACAACACAATGTTGCCCTCCATGTCTTGCCATCGCAATTGTTCATCTTAGTGTAGGATGAAGATGAAATTGGGTACATACTCATCAAGATGAGCATATACCACTCTGTATTGTTGGGGCACCTATTGATTTACTCTATCAGACCTTAGTGGAGAATCACTCCTGTGAGAAGAAGACATCTTGTATTAGAAAACAAAAAATACAATGTGCTTTCCTATAATTGTTGTAGTTATTTAAGGTATGATATGACTTGAAGGTTTTTTCCAACGATGTTAAATAATTTTTCACTAAGTCTTAGATAGCACATGTAACAAACTAAAGGTCCCTAGCAATAATGCCAATGATGAGCGACAAATACTCCTATGCTCAACCATACAAATCACAAGTGTTCATGCATGATCCGGTTGAATTCTATAGACCTTAAGTCTTTAAGTATACTAGATCCAGGAAGTGAAATCTAATTATTACAATCATTGTCTTCCTAGTTGCACTTATGAAATGCAAAAGGTATGGTTAAGTGCAACTGAGGCATCTACTTTTTATCATTTTTTATGTTTTATATTTTAAGTCACCTAAGGATAAAGAATGAGAAATAGAATAGAATGATTAAATTAATAACTTAATCTAACTAGCTATACCTAACTAATCCTAACATAAGTATCTGGTCCCACTTTCCATACACATCCTAAACACGTATAACATTACTAGCTTACTAAACATTAAGCATTCCTGGGATGACCAAGCATCATGCACATGCTTGAAGCAGTCATACTCATGTGCTTAATTAATTTCTATTTAATCTAACTAGCTTAATTTAGCTTAATTACTGGGAAGCATTAAAGAAAATTATGCAAAACATTAAATGCATAAATAAAATATTTAAGCTAGCCAATGTGCTGCAAGGCTAATTAGAAAGCTCATCTTTATTGTTGCACACACTACCATGCTTAGGTACAACAATTCTCAAATAAAGATCCATACACTTAATGACTTCAACTGTGGGCACTTTGGAAAATATCCTAACTCTAGGGAAAAGAAATTGTAAGAGCTTTGCTATGCTATGACAAAAAAATCTCCTAAACCATGTGCCCAAGCACTATATTTATAGGGCAACACACATCCTACGATATCGAATATCCGACATCACTTCATGACCCCTGATATCGAAGCTAGAAAAAATACACTTCATTACTTGCCATCTTAAACAAGGTTGTACAACCATATTGTCCTTATGAAAAAATTACAACTACATCATTTGATGCTAGAGATTGACAAAAATTGAGTTTCTTAACTTACTTTTATTTCTTGTTTCCTTCATAATTATTTATTTAATTTATATTCCAAATCAGTTAAGTAAAATATTTTCAAGTAATGCAAGTAGAAAAAAGGATTTTCCCTACCTTTACTTAGGTAACTAGTGATATGAGTTGCACTTTGCATAACCCTAATTAGAACTAGTGATTGGTGGTTTGTAGATCTTTAAATCATCTCTTGCTATTACGTAGGGATTAAGGTAAGTTTTTCATATAATAAGATCTATTTTTCTTAAATATCTTTCTCACTTATATTTTATTTGTAGAATGAGTGGAAGAACATTAAAATATTCAACCCCATTTTAAAAGTAGAAAAAAAAAGCATTGGAGCATGGAGGGAGCACTAGATCATGAAGAACTATCATTAACATGGATTCATTCAAGGATCAAAAAAAGTTAATGAGGGTAGTTTGTCACATCCCTATTCCCAAATGATGTTGTTCCATAACAAAGATGATATTGCTTTGTAAAAAATGATGTAATTATTGTAATAAGTCATAAAAGGTCACATTGTAATAACAAGCATATCTCTTGAGGTGACCTTTGTAGCGTTGACCTAAAATATTGGATGATTCAACTTTTCTTGACCTTTTAGAACATGGTTAAGGATATATGTGAGGAGTTCTTTTATTTGATTATATATATGTATGTACATGGTGTTGTCCTATTGCATCAAAATATGTGCATAAGGCATACTAAGGAATTATAACACATAGGTTTATTACTTTCCTATATTATTTTTATTTGATTATCAAATACATAAAAATGATAAAATAACAAATATCGATTTTCATGGTGTTATCACATGATTGCATCCTTATTTTGGGTATTATACTTTTATTTTAATTGGTTAAAAAAAACTAATATAAGAGTAAATTTACTACCTAACATATTATGTTAATACCATTATCATGATTATAGCTATGATGTTCTCATCACTATAATTAAGGTCAATCAAACTCTTTAAAAAGTCCAATAAGAATGTTATTTTAATAACTCATTAAAGCCAAAAAGCTTTGAACATTTTATGAAAAGATCAAAACTTTCTTCTTTACAAGTTAATGTATTAAAAACCATACAACATTCAATTATTGCTTCTACTTCAAATTAAATTATTAGTTTGAACACTTTGAATAAAATATGTCTACTTTGCTAAGGAAGCTTGATCATCTCTGATGACCCACCATATATTTGACAACCAAGCATGTGAATGATAATTTATCTACACAGCCACCACTACAGTAAGAGATACCTAGTGGCTCAGACATAAAAGGTTACCAATGTTTTATACATGCATGGATCCTACCTATTTGATTATTAATTCTTGCCATGGTCAAACACTTAGATGTGGGGAAAACCATCCATTCTAACCTTTAGAATTAATGGATGTTTTTTCATCTTTTTGTTTTGTAGTTTTCTATCATCTTCTTATTTCTTGATACAATTTTTCCTATCCTTTGAACTTTTTTTTATCTCTTGTTTTCATTTCCTTTGTTAGTAATCCTTCTTGTGAATAAAATGATCATGTAGCCCATTAAGATGAGGTTTCCTCTATGTTGTCGAGTCGTAAGGGACTAATTATTCAGATAGTAAGACCACATCATCCATCCACCCATTCCATTAATAAGAGGTTCTTGTCCTGGTCATAATAATGTTCTTTTTCATCATCCAACCTAAAAATAAACTCATAATCATTGGCCCTAGGCAAAAAAGTGAAGAACCAAGGGGGAATGTAAAGGGTGTGACATTAAGGGGATTTTTGAATTCTCTAGGACCACTTCCATATGTTTTATCATGTTGCTTCGGTTGTGACTAAATCCTTGTAGATCTAACGAAAAATGGAAGTAAGAGTACCATAAAAGGGTACTAAATAAGTTTTTGCAAGGTCCCACAAGAAAGGCATGTACCCATGCCTAAAGGTCAATAGCTTCTTAAAATACTCCATAAAAAATAGTATCATAAATAAACTCCTCCCTTGGGCAAAACACTAAGTGATGCTACTTGATGAGACGCGGATTGCACAAGCTGCGATATCACGTACGCGATATTGCGGCCGATGCGATATCGCATCCCCTGTGATATCGCGTACGCGATATCGCATCCTTTCCTGCAATATCGCGGTCTGCCGCCAAATCTATAAATAAGAGGCGGCACTCCCCTCATTTCTCATCCTAGGCATAAAGTAGCGAAGCTCTGGCAGATTGATCACCCCAGAGATAGAATATTTTCCATGTGCCTGCAGTAGGAGTCCCCCAAGTGAACGGT
>MNCI01004956.1:23387-37727 GCA_015680685.1 Gnetum montanum | reverse complement strand
CAACCCTTCACTGTTTAGCATAGGAGATAAATTAGAAAATACCAAAAAAATCATATACCTTGGACTTACTTAACCATACACCATGACAACAACAAGTCTGGGAAGACAATGATTAATTAACCCCAAGCATTCCTTGTGGCGTTTAGGCATTTAGTCTATAGAGTTCGACTGGATCGCACATGCTACGCTCGTTTCGTATGGTTGAGTGTAGGGGTACGTCGCCACTCATCACTACTCCTTGCAAATATGGTAATGTTATTGTTGTAAGTGATGAAATGATGTGATGTCACTGAAATGTGGTTTGAACTTGGTTTGAATCTTGGAAAGAAAGGCTAATGATTACTTAGCCATTAATAACACACAAGGGTTCATTATGTCTTTGGTAAGACACCTCATGTCACAATTTCTATAATCCTTTTTACAATCCATCCCATCCTGTTGTTCATGTGATCCTAACTTGTGGTTTTGTGTAACATAGAGGTATTTTCTCAAATTGGTGGTTTTAACATGTGTGTTTTGTTTCATATGTATGCATTGCATTCAACCCCTTTAGTACCTACAAACATTTTTAGGTGTGGTTACACAAGGGCATTATGGGCTAGAGCCTTCTTTGGGGGGAATCTACTTGTGTAACTGTCGTTACTTATACTTGTACAACACAACCATATCACTCTTTACCTTTCAAGCACTTCAATGTTAGATTTCATGCTTTCCCTTCTCACGTAATTGATCCTTTCCACAACATTGGTATAATACCCCTTTTCTTGCATCTTCCAAAGCTTTTTATGTTAACAACCCCATCTTTTAAGACTTCCAGTGCCTAAAAATTATTCCCTACTTACCCCAAAAATATGTACCTAACCTAAAACATTCCAACTAATCAAAAATCTTTATTTTTCATGCTGATTATCCACATTAGATGCATATTCAAGCACCCCAATATCCACTACCCGATATCAGGTTAGATGCGACATCAAATACTCGATATCAAGTTAAAAAAAAACTATATATATGATCCCCACAATGCCCAAAAATCCATTCTCTTCATTTGCAACTAGGGGAACTTTTTAAATTTTCTCTCACGACTTAGAGTTCTGTGCAACCAACTTCTACTTAGAATATTTAGCTCTCTATTGCTCCGATTCTTGTACCATTTGAACCTATTTCCCCCTGGAGTGTTCAAGTTAGTTGTGGGAGGTGCTTACATGGAGAACTTGCACTAATTTTTCAAATTTTATATCACCCAGAGGGTATTACAAGGGTAAGAGTGTTAAAAATCTCAAGTGTTGTAATGAAAAATAAATCGTATTAATGCTAGAAACCCTTAGTTTTCCATCTGAGGGACCATAACCATCATAATAAGCTATACATAAGGAAAAAGAAACCAAATGTGAAAGGTCATAAAAGAATATAAACACTTTTTGGACATTTTTTTTGCCAATTTTTTCTAACTTCGCAATCATATGAACTAATGAACATAATGAGACTAAGATGATGAGTAACATATAAACTTGTTAATGATAAATAACAACACCTTAGTAACACTCGATTTTTGATTATTGCAGATGGCCCCAAAAAGAGGAGCATAAGGAGGACCTTCATAGGGAGCAACCAAACACCCAAGAGTTGGTAGGGGCTAACAAGGTGAGCATATGAAGCACAAGAAGTAGGAAGACCAATCATTCAACATCCATCAAGAGGCTCCTATCACTGGGCAGTTGATCCAAAGAGAAGCTATAGAACAACAAGCCCACAGGTAGGGACAATGCCTCACATTGTCCCCAAAATGCCTTAAGACCATTCAAGAAAAATCCATGTTGACCACGGTCATCGTGGAGATGAACTTTGGCCCGTTTATGGCATTTGCTCTAGAGGAAGTTTAGACGCAACTTCAAGCATCACCTATATGGCCTATCCTTTCAAACAATGGTGAATGGGTACCTTGGCGAAACCTACCAATTTTGGCACAACAAGGAAGAAGGTACCATTGTTAACATTTGGGAAGTTACTATTTAATTCTCAATCAAATTAATTACTAAAGCTCTTAATCTACCAAATGAGGGGGCTAAGTTAACCCATTTTTCCACAAGGTTTGACCTTGACACTAGGAAGCTATGGCTGAGGTAGGCATATGGCAGGGATGAAAAAACATATAATGAATTGAATTTGGAAAATATTACCTATTTCAAGATAGGGACATTTCACCTCTTCCCCACCAAAGGACTCAATAGAATTTTAACATATGCAGCTAGGGGAAGTGCCACACTAATGGAAAAATACATGGACAACCTTCCCCAGTTATATTGCATGAAAATTTAGAGGCATTTTGAAGAAAAGAAGGTAAGGAAGCCCACACTTCTATTTCCTTGCCTAATCTAAAAGCTATGCAAGTGCATTGGAATCCTAGGGTACACAAACCACATCCCTAGAAAGGTTCAGAATGCTTCCTTTACTGAATTACTTAAACCAACAGCACCAAGGAAAGACCTTAGTGAGGAACAAGAACTAGAGAGTGAAGTGAAACTAAAAAAAGAAGCAAAATAGGAGCCTGAATAATGTCCTAAGCCACAAGATCCACCACTGCCACCACAAGACTATAGGCTTGCAATGGGCCACTTGCAAAAAATTGCTGAAACACTCAGCTGGGGGAGTAGAGAAGAGTCAAGCCTCTTTAAAGTCATCAATGATGTCATGTAAACCACTACTTTAGCTAATCTGACAAGAAGAAATATCTCGTTGTAATTAGGAGGGGAATCCCAATGGTCACATCAAATCTTTGGTAATTCCACATCCTTTCAGGTGATGCTTGAGACAGGGAAAGGTGCCACAGTAGTGTTCATCTAGCATCAAGATGTAGCAGGCACAATAGAGATCATAGCAGATCACATTAAAGAGTCTTTCAATGTGCCTATTGTGCCTCTAGTCAATTTGACTGGGACCAAAGACATGAAAATTCTTGCTAGGACTTTGATGAGTCCTACAGATCATAAGGATGTGTTAGATTGATTGCTACAGATAAGCAAGTAATGACCACCCTGTTTGACATTCTTAATGATGTCACTGTAGCACAATCAAACCTCATTATTACTAAAGGGAAGCTGGTCATGTTTGAGATTAGGGTGGAGCATGCAGAAGTAGAAGTGCAACATTTGCAATAGGAACTAGCTACCCTAAGAGCTAAAAGATGGGATCTTGTCCAATTTTTTACACCTGAGTAGCTAGATCAATTCAAAATAAAGTAGTTGGATAAATTACTTGAAGAGAACAAAGCTACCGAGAAAGAAAGGAGAAGGTGATTTGGAATGCCTCTAATGTAAAAGCACAATCATATGCCCATAAGAAGGCATCAACCACCACTCAAGAAGAAAATAATAATTTTTTGCCGAAAAATCAAGGTTGATCATCATAGAAAAACAAAAGAATGTTTTGGAAGAAAGTGTCGATCAATTGAAAGAACAAATAATGAGCATCAACTAGGATATCAGCAGATTGGCTAGAGAAAACAGAACCTTCTTGATGGAGGAGGTCTACACCATTCAACAAAAGTTTGTAATCGAAATAAGCACATGGCAAAATGAGGCCAAAAAACATGATAAGTTGAAGGAACACTTTCGGGACCAAGTAGGCATGTACAAGTAGAGCAAAAAAAAGGAAATCCATGTGGCCAAGGCTCATATCATATTCATGTTAACACAAAATTTGAACTTGCAATCCATCTTGGATAGTTATGCCTTGGTCTAGCAAGTGAAAGTGAAGAATAAAGATATGTAGATCAAGTTTTTAAAGGAATACATGGTTGGCTAACCTTAGATATGCCAACCTTTTCATGTTAATAGTAGGTCAACCGAGGAATGAATTAGAATAGCAGGTAGCAACCACCTATGCATTATACGCAAAAGAGTTTATAGATAGAAAAGCTATTTTACAAAAACTCCATGTAGCAAACTCAAACCTTAAGGTGATCAAAGCTCAATACCATGGATAGAAGGATGTTGCCTCAGGCTTAGCCTAGAGATTAACAAATCATCATGAGTTGAAAAAAAAGACCAAGGCCTTTAAGAAGGAACGATGACAATTTGTAGCCTGGTACGTGAAGACCAACAAAATTTTCTTGTAGCTACAATGCCCTTGGAATGTACTAGTGCCAAAAATAAGAAACTTAATAGCCTAGATGGTACATGAACCAAGGACAAAAGAAGAAAATTTGTAAACACTACTCAACCGCTACCAATTTCATAAGCCTAGCACCAAGGGAAGCAACCGATGGAGGAGGCACTGCCTCCAGAAACTACACAAGCTTCCCTAATTTTGTATTTTGTGATATTGTATCCAAATTTTTTTAAAACATCACTGCAACATGTAAGTGTCAATTTATTTATTTGTTTGAGTCAATCAATAATTTCATACCTTTCCAACATTTTGTAAAGAACTTGTTTCTCATTTTGCTTAACTCGAGGATGAGTTTTCATTCAATCGTGATGGTATGATGAGTCATGATTTTGTCAGCTCCAATATTGGTTATGCAATATCAGAGCCTCGATATTAGATATGTGATATTGGGTCCCAAAAAATAATGTTGGATATTCGATATCATCTCTTCCATGATAACCCATAAATACAACACTTGGGTGCATAGTTGGAACATAATTTAGTTTCAAATTTTAGTTAGCTTTTTCATAGATTATTGATTTCTAGTTCTATTATTTTCCAATGCATGTCTACAGTGCGATGTTTGTAATTGTATGACATCCTTATTCGAGTGTGACGTACTTGGACACGTTACATGATTGGAAATAAAGATCAAGATTACTTCCATCATTGCAACATCCACTTAGATTTATTATTGCTTTCAATTATTTAATCATTTAATTGTTTACTATTTTCCTTAGTTAATGTTTCCATTTATTGCTCATTACAATTTCTTTCATTAAGCAAAATAAGTACAACTAGTCATGAGCGCTTAAGTGTAATTACTTGGTAACCTAGCAATGTATCATTTAGTAAGCTTAGTGACATACGCTTGGCAATCCCAGCAGTAATTATACAAATTCTAAGGCATGTGTAGATGATTAGGAATGGATACTCATCGCACATAGGCTAGGTTAGATTTTACTTTTCATTGTTTATTAGCTTAATTAATTTATCTCTTTATTATCATTAGGAGTAGCATAGGATTAGGCAACATCAATCATATGCCTCACTTTGGACTAAACCATATGTGACAAACCTACCACTAGTCCCAAGTGGGAAGACAATGAATTGCAATCAAAGTATAACGATTTAGATGCACAACTAGTCCCATCCACGGAATTCAACTAGATTGTGCATGAGCACTTATGATTTGTATGGTTGGGTGTAGGGGTACCTCGCTACCCATCAAGTCGCAAGTAGTCCCTCTGCTCAACCATATGAATCACAAGCATTCACTAGTGATCTAGTCAAATTCCATGGACTTAGCCCTTAAGTGTACCAATAGACAATGATAGTGATGTGGGAGTTATGATTATTGTCTTCTTAGCTTTTACTTCTGCAAGCTCATTTGTATGGTTAAGTGTAAGCCAAGGCATATGATATTTGTTTATATTTTTAAGTATCAAAGTAAAGATAATTAATTGGAAAACTAACTATTTAACTATTTAATGATCCTTAAGCTAACTAGCCTAACATAAGCATTTGAGCCCACTTTTGTAGGCATCCTAAACTCTTTCTAATACTACTGGGTCACCAAGTTTCTATCACTAGGGGTACTAAATAGCCACTATTGGGATTCCAAGCGTTAAACAGTATGCTTGAAGTGGTCATACTTATGTGTTTGTTATTAAGTGCATTAATTAACTAAAGATATGAATGTAAATTGCATGAATAATAGAGTGCATAAAAATAAACATTAATTTATTCTAAGTGTTGCAAAGAGTTTCAAGAATCTCATCTTTATTATTTTCACATCAATGTGTCCAAGTACAATGATGCTCAAATAAGGATCCGTACAATTACTAGAAGTCCTACTATGGTGATCAGAGCAGTTACTTTAGCAGTTACTCTAACAGTTATTCTAATTATTAGAGTGGTTACTCTAGCGATTACTCTAGTAGTTATTCTAATGAATAGAGTGGTTACTCTAGCGGTTACTTTGGTAGTTATTCTAATTATTAGAGCGATTACTCTAATTATTAGAGTAGTTTCTCCCAAGCCTATAAATACAGTGCCCAGGCACACAATTTGAAGGAAGTCTTTTAGCAGTCAAGTAGTGAAACTCTTGTAGGCTGTTTGAAAGTTAGAGTATTTTCCAAGTGCCTACAATAGGAGGTCGAAGTGTGGATGGATCTTTATTCAAGCATTGATGTACCTGAGCACACCATTATTTTGGCAATAAAGACAAGCTCTTTTATTCATCCTTGTAGCACTTGAGATTTGTTCTCTTACGCATTTCTTTTATTTTATTTTCTTATGCATTTATTTTATTTTATTTTATTTTATGCACTTTACATTTATGTTATTAGCACAGTAATTCATTTTGATCAATTAAGCAAATCATCAAATTACACAACCACGACCACTTCGAGCATGTGTGTAATGCATGGTAACCTAGTAATGATTAGCGTTTGGTAATCCCAGCAATGTTGCACTGGTTCAGGATGTGTACGGCAAGTGGGAATTGATGCTAGTGTTAGGATTACTTAGAACTTAGTTAATGAGTAGTTAAGTTAAATTAGTCACTTAGTTACCTCTCTCCTTCCCTACTAGCGCAAGACATAAAAACATAAAAGCTATAAAAATCATATGCCTCAAGCTTACTTAACCATACAATTGTGACATACAGGTAAGATTGGGAAGATAATGATCAACAAACCCATCCTTGTTCCACAAGGGTGCATAAGCACTTAGTCCTTAGTATTCAATCGGATCATGCATGAACTGCTCATATTCGTATGGTTGAGCGTAGGGGTACCTCGTCGCTCATCATTGGTACCGTTTCCAGGGACTTAGTTGTTTGTGCGCTAACTAGAACATAGGAAATCATTCACATCATTGGAACGAACCCTTAGGATTGGTTGAGAAAATAATAAACAAGAATACATTGCACACTAAACAGACAAGTATGTCTCCTTCTTCGTATGAAAGTGCCTCATCGCCTAGGTCTAAAACAGGGAACAGTTGATGGCGTAATACACATGATGTTGATCTGCCAGTCCCTTAGCAAGTTCGAGTGGTATATATTCATCCTGATGAGTATATACCAGACTTCACCTTTATCTTCCATCAAGATGAACAACTACGTTGGGGAGACTTAAAAGGTAACATAATGTTACCTTCCGATCATTCAATCCCGAGCATGCTTCTTCGTGCTCTCACACAAATTGGCATGCCACACTTACATGTAGAATATGTTGTGTAAGACCATGAATTAAGAGAATACCATCCCACAAAGGCACAACGTCAAAGGGACTTGCAACAAGAGAGACATCATAAGTCTTTGAAGGATAAGTGGTCCCAAGATGCCCCACATGCCTTAAGCAAAAATGAGAATGTTGAACCTACCTCAAGTAGTCGGCCACACAACGATGTTCCTCTCCTTGACTTTGGCCAAGGGATTGTGTATCAGAACCTTTATTCCACTATTCATAACCTAGGTTCTAATACCCATAGGCAGAAAGGTTCTAAAAAAGGGACATGGACACATGATAAAGACAAGCATTCTGATCACAAATGTGATCAAGGCCAAGACTACCGAAGAGAAGATGGCAGACACCGTTATGGTGATGGTTCTCCTTCTTCTTCACCTTCATAATCTCCTTCATCCTCTCCTTTAGTGTCTAGACACAATCATAAAGAAAAAGACCATGGGGATAAAGGTAGGCATAGTGGAAGTCATAGATGAAATAGCCAGGAAAGGGAACGAGGGCACTCTAGAGAGTCACGACATAGAAGAAGGGAGAGTAGGGAACAACATAGGCATCATAGATGCCATGGATGAGACGATCACGATGAACCCCTCCTCACTACTTAAAGTATGTTGGACATAACTGAGGCTATTAGAATTCCAACAAGGCATTAGAAAGGTAGTAGGATTAAGAGATTAGAGATGAACAACATCCCATGATTTGAAGAGGGATACAATGCTGATCCTCAGAATCATTTACAAGCATTCCATGATGTATGTGCCTTAAAGAACATAGAGAATGAATGGAAAAAAACTTAAGTTATTTCCACAAACATTAGTTAAAGAAGCGATAAGCTAGTACTAGTCTTTAGAACTGGAATTCATTCGTAGGTGGAGTACTATGTTAGAACTATTTAATGATAAGTACCAAATGTACTCTCGAGTGTTTAACTTGTGAAAGCAAATCCAAGGCTGGAAACAAGGAGGACATGAACCCTTGGATGCTACCATGGGCTGATACTATGCACTATTACACTATTGTCCTGGCCATGGTTATTGACAAATGGATTAACTGCGCCATATCGTGGATGGGCTTAAGCATGAAACGAGAAGAACCCTTGGGACATATGCCCACGGAAGACTATCCAAGCTTAGGTCCCATCAAATTCAAAGACTATTGGAGCAAGTTGATAAGGAAGAAGGTGAGCTATGGAAGAGAGAAAGTGCAGAAGAGTATAACCGAGATCCTTCCCTTCGGAAGAGGGGAGTAATATTTTGTAAGGATGAAGAAGAGTCACCACTCGAAGACATGGTGAATAGGAAAACTTTGCCTATCCAAAAGTTGACATTAGAAGTATCGAAAAAGGTAGACCAAATGTGGGATTCACTAGACAACAGATTTCAATCTGTTCTTAAAATAGTAGAGGAGTCTAGAGAGCAAGGAAGTGATCGTGAAAAAAGAAATAAGAGAGAAGTTGAACATGCATGTAGCGAGGGTAAGGGCAAATTTTCCATCATTGACGAGGTTGTGGAGTTGGAAATAGACAATCATAGTGGATGTAAAATATGTCAATATGACCATCCTAAGAGATTTTTCCCTATAATCTCACATCTATAGGAGTCTGGGGTGTACGCACTCAACCCATGATTAAACAAAAGGAAAACACCCCAAAGGTTACCTTATCCTCAAGGTAACCCAAGGCAGTTCCACCAACCCTTAAGATATTATCCTAGTGGAACTCCACCACAACTAATTGAGAAATATTAATAGTGGTAGCATCCACAATCATGAAGAATGTCACCACCAAGGCAACAGTATCCTTACTGGTAACCTGACCCGTATGGATATTACGTGCAGCAGCCAATCTTCCCACATGACTCTACTGGTCACGTCACTCCTCAACCTCACTACCAAGCCCACAAGTATTATGGGACTCCCTCTTCTAGAGGTGATATTCCACAAGCATATCATCCTTCTCATCCGGCTGCATCTCTTCCACCAATAGCTTCACTACCACCTTCTCCCACGATGCAAGGTGAAATCCCTACCTAGCTGCAGCAATGTAACGCCACGAGGGCTGTTAACTCTTAGCCTATTTTTGGTTCCAACAACCAAATAAATAAAAGACCTTTCTTTAGAACCAATAGTTCAACCAAACACTTGCAATCACAAGCAGTTCATTCCTTAGATGCCTTAGTATCAATCAAAACTTTAAAGCCCCCTTGAACCCAATCACTACACTCAACGCATATGGTCATGCTAACACATGTCGTCACTGATTGGATCAAAGCTGGTCACCTTCCTAGGAAATTCTCTAATCCTGGGAGTCCTCTGATATACTTACAAATCACTGGAAATTCACCGTGTAAGGCTCTTTTGGATTTAGGTTCTGATGTCAACTTGATTTCTCAAGAAATGTACAAGGCCTGGAACCTGCCTCCATTGAAAAAGAGCAACATCCATCTAGAGTTGGTCGACCAGTCCATCATTGTTCCATTAAGACTAGTGGAAGACACTGTTACCACTATTTGTAGGTGGTTGTACCCAACTGACTTCCTAGTGATTCAGGTAAACAACAGTAAGGGAGACATCCAAATCATAATGGGAAGAGCATGGCTAAGCACCATCGACGCACGCCTAGGAATCCATCATCTTTCCCTATAAATATCAAATGAAAATACATTCAGAAAGATCGAGAAGAAGAAAGTTCTGTGCATTTCATACAATGACACAAGGTGTAATTGTGTGCAGAGGTCATGGTTTGTGCAAAGTTTAGCATTTCTTGTATGAAATCAATGTGCACAAGTGATTAACATACAAAGATGCCTGTATGCAGCAACCACACAATAAGAAGACACCCAATAGCTAACAGCTAATCAAGAAAGCAGTTCACTCATATGCATGGAACCAACTGAGGGTTTAACTTGTGCTTACATCGATAGCATAGGTGCATTAGAGCAAGTCCACCGCCAACTTCCAAGTTTTAACCTTGAAAATATCAATTAGGGGAAGTTGAAAATCCCTGAGAAATTTAAGTAGGAGCCCCTCGAGCTAAAACCATTGCCCACTGGTATGGAATACATGTTCCTTAAAAATGGAAAACTAGTAATTATCAACGGTAAGCTTGCTCCTCAATAGAAAGAAGAACTACTGAAGGTAATAAATAAATGGTCAGAAGCCTTTGCTTGGTCATATCCCAAATTAACTGGAATAGATCCTAGGATATGCCAACATGGAATTTACATTGACCCCTCCATGAAGCCTCAAAGACAACCACAGAGGTGATTGAACCCTAAGCTAAAGCAAGTAGTTAAGAAAGAAATCAAACTGCTTCTCAAGGCTAGGTTCATATACCCCATTGCTGATAGCGAATGGGTTAGCCCCTTAGTTATTGTGCCTAAAAACGGAGGCAAATGGAGGATGTGCATAAATTCTAGGCTACTAAATATGGCAACATTAAAAGATCACTTTCCATTGTCATTTGTCAACCAAGTCTTAGATACCATCGCAGCATATTGCTATTACAATTTTCTAGATGGATATAGTGGATATAACCAAATACAAATAGCCCAAGAAGACCAAGCCAAGACTATGTTCACTAGTCCTTAGGGAATGTTTGCATACAAATATATGTTGTTTGGCTTGTGCAATGCCCCTGCAACATTTCAACGACTAGTTCTAAGCATATTCCAATAGCAAATAGGGAATGGCGTGGAGGTCTTTATGGACGACTTCTCCACTTATGTAGCAGACATTGATCAAGCCTTGGACTGGTTGGAGGAAGTGTTAAAAAGATGTATAGAAAAAAATTTGAGGCTCAACTGGTAGAAAAGTCATTTGATAGTCCAAGAAGGTGTAGTACTAGGGCACAAAATCTCACACATAGGGATAGAGGTAGACCTTGAGAAAATCAAAATTATCCAAGGAATTACCTATCAACTGGAAATTGTCAAAGACATTCGGTCATTCCTTGGACATAGTGGCTACTATAGGAGATTTATTGAGAAATTTTCAAAGGTTGCCAAACCATTGGTGGAATTAACGAAAAAGGACGTACCTTTCAAGTGGACCAGGGAATGCGAATTAGCTTTCCAAACTCTGAAATAGAAGCTAGTAGAAACACCCATTCTACAAGCTCCTAACTGGTCCAAACCATTCCATATCATGACTAACGCATTCAACTATGCTTTAGGAGCTATACTTACATAGTAAGATGACCAGAAGCATCCTTATTACATCCACTGTGCAAGTAGAAGTATCGTTGGTGCACAACCTAACTACACTACCATAGAGAAAGAATTAATGGTTGTAGTGTTTACACTAGAAAAGTTTAGACACTATGTATTGGGATATAAAGTATATATACATACAGATCATAGTGCAATCCAATTCCTCATGAATAAGCTAATGGTAACCCCTCGTATCATACAATGGATTGTAATCTTACAAGAGTTTGATTTAACAATGATCAATCGCAAGGGCACCGAGAATGTAGTTGCTGATCATTTATCTCGGTTGCGATGGGAGAACAAAGAGGATGAGTATCCAATTTTTGATCATTTCCTTGATGAATTCCTCTTTGCTGGTGTAGTGAATAATCAATCACCCATGGAGACAAACTAGTACAATAGCATTCTTACCTATCTCCTCACCCAACAAACACCACAAAAGTTAAACCTTAAGAAGAAACAATAGTTTCTTCATTGAGCCAAGTACTTTATGGAAATCAATGGGCAACCTGACAAAGTGTGTCTTGATGGCTTGGTTTGATGGTGTGTTCTTGATATAGATCAACTATGAGTTCTCCAAGACACTCATGAGGGTCCTTATGTGGGTCATTATGTTAGGAGATGAATGGCCATCAAGATCCTACTTGTAGGATATTATTGGCCTACATTATTTTAGGATGCCCATTGTTTTGTCCAATCTTGTGAGTGTTGTCAACGTGATGGGTGAATGACTGATAGAATGGAGGGTTCGCAACAAAGGATTCAACCATTAGAACCCTTCCACATTCAGGGAATTGATTTTATGGGGTCGATTACACCAATGTCCAATGGAAAACCTTATATTATTGTTTTCATTGCTTACCTAACAAAATGGGCTAAAGTAGCTGTTGTTAAAGATTGTACATCATCTNAGACAATGGTACACAATTCACAGGTGCAACTTTTTGAAAATTAATGCAATGCTTAGGGGTTGAGCATAAATTGAATACACCATACCACCCCCAAGAGAATAGTCAAGCAGAAGTCACCAATAGGGGGATTACAAAGATATTGACAAGAACCATTAGCAAGTTTAGGCAAGACTAAAGCACTAAACTAAATGATGCTCTTTAGGCATACCGCTCCACATGGAAACTCCCTACAAGCTACTCTCCCTATGAGTTAGTGTACAGTAAATTACCAATGCTTCCCATTCAAACTGAGCTCTGTACACTATCCACGACATGTGAGCTCAACCTTGACCTTGATCTAGTACAGAAACAACAGTTAGTAACCCTTAACTTGCAAGATACAAACTGATTAGCTGCCTTGTCATCTAATGAATTACACAAGGCCTCCAATAAACAACATCATAACCTAAGAATTAGGAAAGTTAAATATCAGCCAGGAGATAAGGTTCTCTACTGGAATCCCACACACTGTGGGAAGGACCTTATATTATTTATGCAACTTTTCCTTCAGGGGCCATGACAATATACAAACTTGAGAGCTCAGATAAGAAAATTTTGGTCAATGTGCAACAAACCAAACCTTTCTAGGAGCTTAGGATAGCCAGTACACATGCTACCTCTCTTAATGGACAACACTACTCACTATTTTGGATCTCCTCCTTCCAACTTAGTCATGGGGGAGATGGCCACCTATGCTAACTGTTCTAGGCCCTCAGTTCTTTTTGAATTTTTGTTTTACACATTTTTTATTTTACACATTCTTTCAACTTTTCTTATTTTTTTTACACCATCGTTCATGTTTTTACTATTTCTTTGTTTGCTTGATTTACTGTTATTCATCATCTAATAAGATCTCATGATGGTGGATTATATTATATCATATTGATTACTAATGTTTGGTTTTTACCTTTGAATTATGGTGATGATATTAAGGTATGGTTATTTTGGTAAAACAAGCAATGAGTCCACGTCAACCACTCATCCATATAACTCTATGGTCTCCTTTGGCTTGGAATTTTACAGTCCCCTTTTTCTAAGTAAACTTGTTAATGAATTGGTGGCTAGGTATTTTTCAAACCAAGGAAAGACTCAAAGGATGAAAAGGGTGTGATTTCAAGGGGATTCGATGCATTGGTGTTGGCCATTCTCTTGGGTGCTTGGATGCTTTTTCTTGGGTTTCTATCATTCTAACATTGTTCAAATATCAGGAAGCTGAGTGAACAAAAATAAGTCTTTGCATGGTGTAGTTCTCATGCATAAACATCAAAAAAAAAGAGAAAAGAGAAAAACGTGAGAATTCAAAGCACACCCATTAGACATAATAAAGCAATATGGGCTACAAGTGCTAGTTATGGCACTGGAAAGACATGTTATCCATGCCTGAAGGTTTCCTCTAACTAAGGCCCTTTCTCACTTCCTGCTTCTCCATCTCACTCTCCTCGGAATGGTGGTGACTCTTTGTGGAAGCATTCTTGTTGCTTCAAGTGGATAGATTGGTCAAGTGTGTTGATGCGAGGTCACTAGATGTGGTTTGTTTGATTCTAGATTTGCGATGAGTTCTACTCAGTCACATTAACCATAAAATACACAAGGGACTTTACATAACCTTGTTCTTGGGATTCCATTCCATTCTATGCTCTCCATCTTTCTCCCCATTTTTCCACCTCATTGTTGGTTCTATCATTAGTCTATTTCTGGGTTGATGCATTGTTTTTCTTTGTTGAATTCTTGTGGGTAAGTTTTTAACTCTTGCTTCCAAATGACATTCCTAGAGCCTAT
>MNCI01004956.1:4982-17984 GCA_015680685.1 Gnetum montanum | reverse complement strand
CCCTGCACAACACTTAGCATCATTTTTCACAAATCACATGGGGGAGTTTTTTGAAATTTTCTCTATGACTTGCGAGTGTGACACCCTTGCTTTTCTATCTATATCTCGCTCGCTGGTACTCCAATTTTAATTCCGTCTGAACCTCTTGAACCCAAAGTGTTCAACTTAGTCATGGGGGAGGGACACAAGCCGAATAGCACATAAATTTTTTGGAATTTATCCTTGCCTGAAGGACATTATCAAGGGTAATTAGCTATAACATTCAGAATAATTGTGTCAAGAATAATTGAACCCCCTTAAGTACATTGGGAAACTAAAATTGGAAACCACCTAAGTAAAAAGGAACCACTATTATAATCTTTTGGGAAACATCACATGGAGATAAAAAATTAATTAATTAAGGTAAGCAGTAAGGTATAACTTAACTTCAAAAACAACCATACTAACACTTGATCCCGTGTGATTGCAGATGGCCCCAAAACGTGGACAACACGAAGGTCCTGCTCAAGGTGGAAGTAAACGACCTAGGAGAGGTGAGGAAAAAGTCCCTACTGGACAACATGCAGAATAGGAGGAACAATCATTTAGCATTCATCAAGAGGACCCTCCTACCGTACAGTCCAGGCAGGTAGAAGGAAGAGCTGCTGCAATGCCTAAATAGGGACAACATCTCACATTGCCCCAAGATTGTGTTCAAGCTATCCATGAAAGGTCCACATTCACTACAGTGATTGTGGAATTAAATTTTGAATCTTTTGTAGAGTTTGCTCTCAAGGCTGTTAGGGATCACCTAAAAGGATCTCCCTTATGGCCTACCCTCTCTGAAAGTGGTGCCTGGTACCTAGGGGAGACATACCAATTCTGGCACAACAGAGAACAAGGCACCACTGTTAATATTTGTGGCATGGCAATTGATTTCTCTACATAGGCCATTTCAAAATTATTAAACCTTCCAAATACAGGGCCCAAGGTTGGTTAGTTGTCTACCCGTTCAGACCCCGATGTGTGATGAGTTTGGTTGGAAAGGGCAGATGGCAGGGATAATACATTTGGAGAGTTGATGATGGAAGAGTGGATCTATTTTAAAATTGGAACATATCACCTCTTCCCCAAAAAGGGCTTAAAAAGAATCTCAAAATGTGTAGCAAGAGGATGTGCAGTGCTAATGGAAAAGGTTAATGCTAACCTACCTCATCTATACCTTACGAAGATCCTGAGGCGGTTTGAAGAACGAAAGATAGGGAAGCTTGTCTTACCCTTCCCTTGTCTTATCAGGAAGTTGTGCCAACGTGATGGTATCAGAGGATACACTAATTATGTCCTCTGAAAAGCCCAAAATGCTTCATATGCTAAACTGTTAAAGCCACCAGCTGCAAGGAAAATCACTGGTGAGATGTTGGGACTAGAACAAGAATAGACAATAGGGCCAACTACAACCCAACTTGCAATACCCAGCCAACCTCCAAGTATGAGACCCAACCAACAATAGAAAGTAGGGCCTAGCATGGGCCAGGATCAACCACCATTGCCGTAAGATTATAGACCATCGATGAGTCATCTCAGGGCCATCATTGAGACAATTAGTTGGGGAAGTTGTGATGATGCAAATCTCTTCTACATCATTGATGATGCCATACAGCCCATAATTTCTTTGGATCGTGCAAGGGGTGAAGTGTCTATTCATACAGGAGAAGAGGAAAGTACTTGGTCACAATAGATCTTAAGAAATGCAGCATCTTTCCAAGTGCAATTAGAAACTGGTGAAGGGGCCACTATGATGGTCATGCAATACCAGGATGCCGCGGGAGCTATAGAAGTGGTCGCAAACCACATTAAAAAACCATTCAATGTACCTATTGTGCCACTGGTAGATCTCACAAGAGCACGGGATGCTCAAACTTTGGACAGAACCTCAATGACTCCTGCGGAACATGAGATGTACTTGATCAATTACTACAAATAGGACAAATAATGACATCACTGTTTGACATCCCTCAAGATGTTACAGAAATTCAATCAGACCTCATTTCCACTAAGGGGAAGCTGGTCTTAACAGAAGTGAGGGCCGAGCATTCTAAAGTAGAGGTGAAAAAATTGCAAGAGTAGCTTGTGGCCCTACAAGCAGCATAGTGGGACCCTTTGCAATTTGTTCCCACAGACCAGCTAGACAATTTAAAAATTGAGTAACTAACCAAACTACTAATGGAGAATAAGAGGGTGGCTGAGGAAAAAGAGAAGGCTGTTTGAGATGCCTCTGTAGCACAGGTGCAAACTCATGTGCATATCAAGGCACTCAAGGCCTTACAAGAGGAAAACAAGCAGCTTGTTGCCGACAACCTTTGGTTGACCACTGTGAAGAAGCAAAACAATGTTCTTGAAGAATATTTCCATCAGTTACAAGAACAATTCATCCAAGTCAACCAAGACATGAGCTATTTAGCTAGGGAGAATAGAACCCTCTCAATGGAGGAGGTACGCGTAATCCGTCAGAAGACAGCTATCGAAATAAGCACATGGAAAAATGAGGCTAAACGGCATGAAAAGCTAAAGGAGCACTTTCAAGACTAGGTGGGGATGTACAAACAGATCCTTGAGAAGGAGATCCATATGGCCAAGGCCCACATCAAAGCTATCAGTACTCAACACACTGACTAGCGGGCCACATTGGACACATATGCATTAGCCTACCAAGTAGAAGTTAAGAACCAGGACCTATAGATTCAGGATCTAGTAGAATACATGGAGTTGGAAAACCTATGGTATGCCAACCTTGCCATGTTAACAGCAGGGCGCCTAAGAACAAAGCTCGAGCAACAGGTAGCCACCATCTACATCAAATATAAAATAGAATTTGTAGAATGCAAGAAGATATTGCAAAAACTGGAGATTGCAAATTCTGAACTTGAGGTGGTGAAGGCAAGCTACCAAGGATAAAAAGGTGTTGCAATAGATTTGGCTCGATGGCTTGCGGATTTTCAAGAGTATAGAGACAAAGCCAAAGCCTATGAGGAGGAACCACGGGTATTTGCGGCCTGGTATGTCAAGGCAAATCAAATGTTTCCACAACTACCCTATCCATGGGAGGTGCCGACTCCATCAAACATCGGAACATTAGCATGGACGACACAAGATCCCCAAACCAAAGAGGAGAAACTCCAGGCCATACTTCAATGCCATCAAGCCCCAAGACCTAGAGCACGAGACAAGGGGAAAGAACCTATGGAGGAGCCACCACCACCAGGAACTACATGAGTTCCACCAAGTTTATAGCTGTAGCACATTCTTTGTGTTATGTCTCTATTTTTTTTTAGTCCACACTACAACATAAAACCATTTTCACCATCCAATAATCCCGTACCTATCCACTGTGTAATCAATGGAGCTTGTTCTCACTGTAACTCGAGGATGAGTTTTCATTCAGTCGTGGGGGTATGATGAGTCGCCATTTAGTTGACCGCGATATCGTGTACGCGATATCGCAGCTTGTCTCCTCATCTACAAATAAGAGGTAGACAGTTCCAATAAGGATTCCTTCAGTTTTAGAGTTAGTTTTGATTTTAGTTTTCATTTTTCTTCTCAAACCTTCTCTCCCAGTGTATGCCCGTAGTGTGGTGATTGTAATTGTATGGAACCTTTATTCGAGTGTGACATACTTGGACATGCACATGACTGGAAATAAAGATCGAGATTACTTCATCATTGCAGCATTCACTTAGCTTACTTATTTAATTAATTTTTATTTACTGCTTTCTTAGTTAATCTCTTCTCACCCTAAACTCTTGTTAAATGCAAAATGAGTGCAACTTGATCATGAGCATTTAAGTGTGACTACTTGGTAACCTAGTAGTGTACCTAGGATCTGCGCTTGGTAATCCCAATGGTAGTCGTGCACGAAGTCCAAGATGTGTACGGATGATTGAGGAACGGATGCTCATCGCACTTAGGCTAGTTTAGATTCTCTCTTACCCTTCTCTCTTAGCTTAGTTAATATTATCTTCCATTTCCTTCAGGAGTAGCATTAGTATAGAAACATATCATACACCTCATTCTGGACTAAACCATACATGACAAAGTTAACACTAGTCCAGATGGGAAGATAGCAAACTGCAACCTAAGGATAACTGTCTAGATACCACAACTAGTCTGTTTGCAGAGTTCAACCAGATCATGCATGAAACGCTCGTATTTGTATGGTTGAGTGTAGGGGTACCTCGCCACTCATCATAATCCCATCAGTGTTGCACTAGTTCAAGATGTGTATGGAAAGTGGGAATAGATGCTAGTGTTAGGATTAGTTAGAACTTAGTTAATGAGTAGTTAAGTTAAATTAGTCACTTAGTTACCTCTCTCCTTCCCTACTAGCTTAAGACATAAATACATAAAAGCTATAAAAATCATATGCTTCAAGCTTACTTAACCATACAATCGTGACATACAGGTAAGCTTGGGAAGACAACGATCAACAAACTCGTCCTTGTTCCACAAGGGCACATAAGCACTTAGTCCTTGTAAGTCAACCAAATCATGCGTGAAACGCTCATATTCATATGGTTGAGCGTAGGGGTACCTCGCTGCTCATCATATGGGCACTTAGAAAATATTCTAACTCTAATGAAAGAAAACTACAATAACTTTGCTACACTAATGACATAACGTGCCATAAATATGGTGGATACATGCATTTATATAGGTAGGACATGACACTACGTCAACGCATCAAACCATACATCAACAAGGCTACATTGATAGGGTTGCATTGATGCATGGTTGTCGATGTAACTAGTCAAATGATTTATCATTAATGATTATAAACAATGTGTTTGGCTAAAAATCTTATGTCAGCATGGTTATTTTTTCCTTACCATATATTATTTTTCTCTTAAAGATGCTATATTGTATGATTTCATAGAGCTCTCTCATGATCATCATTTTTAGCTCTTAGCTAAAGATATTGTAGAGTTTTCAAAAAAAGGCTTAGTATTTATCTTTGGAGATTTTAATACAAGATAAGTTCATAGAAAATAAAAATTATTTAGTGGCAACATAATGTTAGAAATTTAAACATTATTGAAGATCACACCTAGACACGATATTCTACAAATAGCACTAGTAATAAAGTGAATGGACAAAAAATTTTGATCTTCTAATTTGCAATTATCTTACTAGCTTTCCTCAATCTTCATTATTTGCTTTCACAAGACCTCAAGATGACTTTTACATTGATTTGCTTTTACATTCTTATGAAGATATTTATTTTATTAAGGAGTTGAAAGTTGGAGAAGATTTAGTGGAGTCTTTCTATTATCACATCGAGTTTTTGTTCCAAATTTAAATTGTTTCTAAAACAATAAAACAAAAGAATAGAAAAGAATAGATCAAGGAAAAATATATGAATGCAACACATAACAAATGGACTCTTGAAAATGGTGTGAGGAGCTTAAACAAATTTTGCTTACAACAGCTACACAAGTTGTGCATTCTTAATAACAAGGTTCTTAGAAGACCTGGTTTGATTAGGATTGCATGCAAGCTAGGCAATATATTAAGAATAAAAATAAAAGTCACAAACAAAGTTTAGTTAAGGCATATAAATGCTTGATTAGAACTAAGAGAAGAAAATTTATTAGGAAGCAATAGAAATATTTTGCTTACACCATTAAAAAGAAACCTAAAAGGTTTTAGTAATATTTTCATCATAAAGCCTCTTCATCATTTATTTTTTATTTTTAAGATATTTTCTCATTTTATAATAAGCTATTTACAGGAGAAGATGATAATTCTACTAGTATAGTACAATAAGCACCTCTCGAGTTTACTCTTGAGGAAGTCATAGAGGGTATTAAAAAGCTAGCATTTGGTAAAGCTATAGATTCAAGAGATTTATATGCAAAATTATTAAAGTATGAAGGATTTATTATTCATACAGAAACTTAGCATAAATTAAATTTAGTAATGGACTAAGGATTAAATTAACATTGGAAAACTAGTAAATCTATCTTGTTATGTAAAAAGGAGAATTAACATAATTTGAATAATTATTGAATACTCATTGTGAGTAATATTTTTGCTAAGTTGTTTGGTACTCTACTAGAAAGGAGAATTAGTTCTTGGGCTGAAGGTAACTAGATTTCAAACAAATCACTCCACTATTGCTCACTTAGTTACTTTTAGACATTGCATGGAGTTTGCAAAAATGCCTAATAGAAAAAGTTTTTATTCATTTTATTGATTTTACAAAAGCATATGATTTAATGATCCATCCAATACTATAGTTGTGCTTGTATAAATTTGGCATGCCTTTGGATTTGATTATAGCAACTCAAGGATTATATGAGGAAGTGATTATTAAAATTACAGACATTAGTTTAGAGAAAAATTTCAATTCTAAAGCAAAATTAGAGTTAAGCAAGGTTATCTAGTTTCTCCCACTCTCTTTAGTATCTTTATTGATGAAATGCATGAATAGGTATGCAACTAGAAAAATAGTTATGCTATCAAAACTGGATATAAAGTAGTGAATCTTCTTTTATATGTAGATGATGTTGCATTGATCTCCACTACTGTAGAAGGTATGCAAAATATATTGTAAATTTTAGAAAATCATTGTCATTCATTTGGTCTTTAAGTGAATGAAGATAAAACTAAATTGATGATATGGGGTACAAGAAATACCTCTTGCAACTTCCATTTTAGAGGCACTAATGTGCAAAGAGTAGAATCTTTTAAATATTTAGGTTTCATTTATATGGACAATTACATGTGGGGGAAGTGCATAAAAAAAATTAGCAAGAGGTTTCAAGGCTCTATACACTTTTAAAAACAAGTGCAAGGACTTATAACTCTAGGCTTTGAAGGACAAAACAATAAATTTTTCATATCATCATCTACTATCCTATTATATTGTATGAATTGGTTGTTTGGCTATCTAGACTTTGAAAAGATATTGAAAGAGTAAAAAGATTTTCTTCTCAATGAGTTAAAGTTAAAGATGCAAACATCTTACTCAATATCATTATGTGAATGTGGTTTATTACCTTTAGAAGTAGAAGAATTGTGTCAAGTCATTACATACACTTATAGCTTATATCTCAAGGCAAGACAAGTTCTCCAAAGTAGTTCTTAAGGATTCGTGAGAGCGTAGTTAGTATTTTTAGGGAATGCAGGGGTTGAGAAAATAGAATATCTTTTAGGAGGATGTGCAACAAAATCCTAAGCATATTCACCAACCAGTTAGACAAAAGGTTTCAATGGAGATGTGGTCTAATGCAGAAGGCAAAAGACAATTTTATTTACACCACATTATCTCTAATAAACTAGATGTACAAGCTCATTATCTCTTAGTTACTATTCCAATTAAGTATTGAAATGGTATCAGTAAGGTTCGCTTAAGTTATCATCATCTTAGAATTGAAAGTGGAAGATGGCTTCAACACCCCTAAGAAGAGTGCAGTTATGGGCAGTGTAGATTAAGCACCATTAAAGATGAGTTACATGTGTTTTTTTCTTGTGTTGTGACTACCAATTTGACACACCATTATAACACTACAAAAAAAACCTGGTATGATTTGGTTTTGATGTGCCCATTGGTGCTTGATCAATTTGGAGAGTCTATCTTTATTGTTCATGAAAATGTAATATTTGTTCAATAAATCTTATAGGTCTTGAAATGTCATAAAGTCTTATTTTATTTGATTATCTCTATATGTTGACCAATTGCTACAAACTAATTAGTGGTTAAATAATAAAGTTTGGTTATGTTTTGGTGCTCAACATTATCCTTTCTTTGCTTCCTCTAGAAAAGCAGTTACATTACTAATGAGAAGAGTTCATTTAGTATGTTTATTACCTTGTATATAATAAGTTACGAATTTGAGTTGTACTAAAAAAAAATAAAAAAAAAGTTGTTACATTCTATTTAAGTTCTATCTAAACATGGTGTTGATTATCTGACTTAGAATTATATATAATATTATTATTTCATTTTCATGATCTATACTCGGAAGCGCATTTACAAATATGCCAGGAGGCCATAATCTAAGGCCTCCATAATCCGATAATTGAAAAGAAGTGACCAAAGAAGAGTTTTTGTGGGTAGCAATTTATTTACTTTCAAACAATACTTCAACGGTGCATCATCACGTGCGCGGTACTTGGTTTGCACCCGGAATCAACGAAACTCAGGATTGAAAGCCTGTGATCCAGGAAATCCTTTCCAAGAACCTGGGCAATCAGTGCAGAGAAGAACATAACCGAAGCTACAGTGATTAATGGCACCTACGGAGGCTCTGCCATTCATAGAAAGCAGAGCAGAGAATGATGCAAAAATCGGCCATGGCGATCCAAAATTGGCTGTTTACGGTGACAGAAAATCTTCCGTTTCGGCGGGTGCTCTTAATCTGTCAACAACAGTGGTGGGTGCAGGAATTATGTGCCTACCTGCAACCATGAAAATTCTGCGTTTGCCTTTTGGGCTTCTGTTTCTCGTTGCTGTTGCAGTTTTGACGTTTTTCTCCGTTGAGTTTCTTCTCCGATTCAGCGATAGAGCCAAGCTGCAATCTTACAGCGGTGTCATGGGAGACGCCTTCGGCCCCTTGGCAGGGTATGCCTGCAAATTTTTATCATTCTCAAAACGGTGGGAATCCTGGTCATCTACATGATCATCATCGGTATGATTAAAACATTAGGTATTCAAGAATAGAATTCCATTGGGGTTTGTTATGGAAAAGAAATTAAGGATAGGGGTTAATGTTTATTGGGTTTTGCACTGGATTTCTTGTATTTATAGTATAATCTTGGGTCATGAAATATTTGAATAATCATACTAGGTGCATTTCTCAGGTTGAAAAGATCCAGATTCAGATATCGTTCAAGTCTCATTACTGGGAAGATCATTGCATCTTGTTTTTTAAATAAATCCATGATAAGTTGCAGTTGATTTGATTTGTTAAGGATTACATAGTTGAACTGCGGTAAGTAATGGTAATTTAAAACTATTAAAATGTATTATTTTCTAATTTTAATCCAGGTGTTCTGATCATCCCATTGTTGTTTATTCGATCTATTTTCTGCTCCAAGAAAGAGGAGTTGAGGCGTTTCTGGACATAGAGGAGTTGCAGAGTGGGGAGAAGTTTCCGGAGGCGATTGAGAAAGCCATTGCCTTAAATGACTACCCGCTTTCTGTAAAAGCCTCCAATCACACGCGCCGGCCAAATGACCGTTGTGTTCAAATCCAAATTTTCATCAAAAAATCAAACGTTGATCCTGTGTCCTTAATTAACTGCAATTATCCCTTCGCCTCCAGTTCAAGTTCTCTCCATCGCTGCATTTCTCTTAAGCAGATTCATGCCGTAGTTTTTTTCCCTCTGCTCAAAGTTCTAAATCTGCGGAGTTTCGGATTTTTTTCAGCTCCAAAATGGAGTTTCGGAGTTTGGGACTTTTGCCTTATGCGCTTGCTCGCCATGAAGTACGGATTCGATTGAATCGCTTGATGTTATTTTGTTTTTTGTTCTTTGTTTTTTTGTCGTTGCTCAAGTGAAATTCAGTTGGATTTTGAAGTGATTCGGATTTTTTCGTAGATTGAGAAGATGAAGGAGCTGGATGAGCGGTTTCCTCCGGTGGAATCACAGGAACGGGATCCTCCAAATGCAAGAAAATACGCAGATTCCCTGTGCCCCCATCTTAATCACCTAGGGTTCGTGTTTTTTCTGCCGTTATTGCTCCCGAGGTTTTCTGAATTCGACGCCTTTTTTGGTGTTATTTTGGGGGAATTTCCAAAGAATTTTGTTCGAATTTCTTTATAGGGAATCAATGACTTTAAAATTTTCAATTTCCGACTTCTTCCAACGAAATTTCTTTGTTAAAGAAATAAATGAGATGACTGTGCTTCAATTTTCGTATTGGCTTGCAACGGAATGTTCTTTTCCATGACCGAATGTGTAACCGGTGTTTGAATCTTTGTATTTCCGTCTGCTTGCAACTGACTTTTATTTTTCAACCTATAAATTACTAACAGTGCTGGAGTCTCTATATTTTTATTTTCTGTATTATTTACTTACATATATCTTCTGTCGTTTGGAAATATCAAAGTTAGTGGTGGAGTGTTTAAAGATCTCCATTTTTAACAGAAAATGTAAGGTTTAACGGTTTTACTCAAAATTTCTTGTGTGCTTCCTGCAGGGGAATTCATCCTTGCTTTAATTAAGCGAATTCCTTTTGTGATATTTGCAGACTCCGCAAACAATGCATACAAAAACGAAAAACATATATATTTTTTAAAATTTTGTACATCTTTGCTCACATTCCAATGAATTATACTATTAATTGTAATCTGTTGATTGTTTTCTTTCAAATTGACCGTCTGCTGAAGGCATTACACCAATGATATTTTTACCTTTCTTCAAAACTATGTTGAGACACTGTAACTGTCCAACAAATCCTTCATGATCTCCTGAACATAATAAAATTTTTCAGTTTCCAGTAATAGCTGTTAGGAATGTGCATCTGCAATAATGACCTGAAGTCTTCCCTTTTACCATTTTCACTAATAGTTTCTTTTTTGCATCATTATGGGTTGTAATCCTATAAATAATGCTCATATAGTCATATGTATGAGGTGGCCGTTCTCAGTTCTAGAAACTGAGGCTTGTATTTCCAGCAGTTGTGATTGTGAGGTCCTGGTTATCATCAGTACTAATGATAATTTGAGGGAGATAATAAACATACTACACATTCATGATTTGCAAAAATGTAGGCTTTGATCTTGAAAAGTTCAGAATAGATCCATATGGAAACGTTCGATCATTGGTTTGCACATTTGAGTATGAATATCCTAACCTTAGCCGTCTCATTTAGGAAACAATTTTTTAAATACATTTGCATGGTCTGGTTTTTTTAGTAAAAAGAATTGTTGTTAAATGTCTTCATAGTTTGTTTTTTATGGTAGGAGGAGGCATAACAATTCCCACAAACCTAAGGATAGCAAAACAAACTTGAATTTCTTGTAGCTTGGTGGGGTTTGCAACTTAGCATTGCAGTAAATTAGTTCCTAAGCATATTTGCCTTTAGGAATTTTGATTTTAGGTACCCTTTGAAATTAGTATTCCTATATTAATAACAGAAACTATCATTCCATTAATTTCAATATGACATTGTATCTTAATGCATAAAATTGTTGCTTATTGCCAACAGTGAATGCTATCAAATATTGCATTATGACATTATCATTATCATATGCCCAAATTTGTCAATTCTGCTTTTCAAGCAAAAGGAATTTTCTTGGCTATTTTATGTAGGGGAAAACAAGCCTATGCATGAAACATCATTAACTGTGTCATTCTGGCCTCATCAGTTTAGAGAAAAAAGTGGCTTGGTAGGGCTTGCTCCAATTGCCATGGTAAGAGTGCAAAAGAATGCAGGAACCATTTAAGAAACCTTCTGAAAAATGCTTACCATACCTTGTAAGTTTCAATAAATACATTTGAAATTTTACTGCCATGATTTCTGCCATACTAATAGTAGAATGCAAGTTATGTATAGTACAATTTTTCATTCTTCCTTTCATAATGCTTTAGAATACTAATTTTAATTCTTGCATTTTGTAAGGTATCTAAAAGGTTTCTAAACACACAATACTCACATGTTTGAAAGTTGGGCTCCCTGTGCTAATTCAAAGGTAAAATATATGATGCTTCGTGGCAAGTTTCAATTCTATGGGCAACTTCTCATGAATATGGGAGCACCACATAAATAATAAATTATACCATGCATGGTTGCACATGCATCATCAAATATTCTGAAAAACATAACAAGTTCATGGACAAAGCAAAGTACAATGGTGGTGAGCTTGTGGGAAGTTTACATGCCACAATCAGTAGAAATATGATTATGCCATACAACTTCTATGCATGCAACTAGAATATAAAATGGTAGGGTAAATTGTTCAATGAAGTGGCTTTGTTAATAAACGTTTGTATTCATATGCAAAAAATTATAGTGGACCTTGAGTGACAAGATTATAGAAGTTTATTATTCTTTGCTACATTCATTAGGTTATGCTTCCCTTTGCGAAAATTTTTCAAATTTATTAAACATGCTTATTTAGGCTTAAAATCAAATTTGTAAATGCGAACCCTCACTATTAGGATTTATTTACTTTCCTATGATGTTTTATCATTGAAAATAGATATCTAACATGGAAATATTTATGTATATGTGAAGCTTGAACCTAGAATGTTAGTAAGTGTTTGACTTTGTTTGATTTTTTTATTTTACTTAATTTTGGAGTTTGGTGAAAATTATTTTATTGCAATGTAATTAAATTTTGTTAAAGATTTATAAGTCAATAGATTTTTAAGGATAGTAGACATGATTATTAACATGTATATTGTTGCATGTTATCACGTTGAACAATTTGTACAAAATTTCTTTTAGGGTATTAGCCATCGTAGAAACACTTTTGTTGTATTCCCTAATATTTGTGTTTCTAATGGATGAAATAGGGGCAATAACTTTATTAATCTTAATGCTAAATCTTAATAGTGAAGGTATATGAATCTAGATATTAATTTAAGTATAAATATAATTGTTAATTATTTAATGTATCATTGCAATAGTACTACATTTGAGTCAATCATTTAAAAAATGTAAAGTAAACATTCAAAGATATACAAACTATAAAAAGATTCAAGGCAATCTTAGGATAACAATAACTAAAAAAAGGTTTGTTAAATAAAAGATATAAAAACAAAAGATATCTTGAAAGCTAGTTATAACTAGATAGTCTACAATAATTTTTTTTTGTAGAAAAGTATAAAAAATGGAATTTATTTAACTTTAGAATAAGTTTAACATTGAAAGACTTCTTTTGCAAATACACTTCTCAATGCCACATGTTGTAAAATGTTTAAGACACTTAAACATATAAAATGTAACTAAAATCTATGAAAATCCAAAATTCTCTTTTCATTCCTCTTACAAACTATTTATATAAAATGAAATGATAAC
>MNCI01004940.1:162680-245585 GCA_015680685.1 Gnetum montanum | reverse complement strand
TTTTTTTCATAATATCTAGATTTAGTGTTGGAAAGTGATTTTAATTGGAGTGAACCTATTCCAAAAGAAAATGCAAAAGATAAGCTAAAAGAAAAACCTGAATTGTCTAAAATGCCATTGCAAATAACTCTCAATTAAAAACTTATATCAACACTCCTTACCTTATTTTCCTCTCCCTCGACCTTAGATTTCCCTTAAACTTCCATTTATAAGCTAGCTTGGGCAATTACATCAATTACAAAAATAAGTGATAGTTATAACATTAACATTATAGTGGTTTCTTTATAAAAAGCTAAATTTTTGGACAATTTCTAGAATGAATAAAAAGCTACCTTTATGTTCTAAATTAGTTATCCTTCATAGATAGCTGCCAAGATATTTAATCATAACTGTAAACTACCTTGATTACTTTGTTTAGTTTGTTAGGTTTTGACTAGTCAAGTCTTTGGATAAATTATTTTTCACTCAATTTATCTACACTTTGCTCAAATAATGAGGTAACTAACTCATTCAATAATACTTTCAATACTTTATAGGATTTTTTAAATCCCACCTTTTGCTAGTTAGTTTCAGCCATTATCTTAACCCTTACCATCATTACACTATTTAAAGTCTTTTTTAAATAATGGTAAGTTTTCTCTTATTCGAATGGTTGTTGTAACTAGATGATGAGCTTTCTATTCAAATTGTTTATAAAAAGCTTTCATTTGATTGATTTCTTTTATTTTCTATGCTTTTCTTCTTGATCCATTCTTTTGGAAACTTAAATTTTGAAATGAATTGTTGCAAGTTAGACTATAAAAGACTAATTGAGAGCTCTATTCTTTCTAGCTTCTTCCAACTTGAACTCATAGACACCATTTGTTATTCTAACTATTAATAAGCTTGTTCCTTATTATTTAGTAAATATTCCTTTATTTTGATAGTTTTTTAAATTTTTTATTTAGTTTTTGAAAATTTTAAGCTCATTCTTTAATGTTTTGATTTCTCCTTCGTTCTATAGCAAAAACCTTTTAAGCCTAGTAATTTTGTCATCAGCCACTTGACTCATATTCCTAATAAAAATATATATATTTAGACATGTCCTAATATGGCATGATGAGCGTTTAACCTTCTATTAGCATATAATCCTCCTTATAGGGGAAGATAACACTTGATTCTCTCTCTGGTTGTGTTTGATGCTTCCAATTTAAAATAATTTTGTCTTCTTTTTCTTAACCTTGAATGAACTTAAAGCTCCTCATAAGATAGCAAGAAGGATATTCTAATGTGATCAAAGCTAACGATGATGGCTTGGGACCCAAGCTTTCACTTTGTTGCTATTAATTCTACTACTATTGTTCAAGTAGCTTCTATTGCTCTCTTTATTGTTACTCCTTCCTTGTCTTAGTTGCTTCAATTCTGGCTTTCATTGTACCTTGGACTCTTAAAAATTCAACACCATCCAAAGGAAATCTCTCATCAAGAAATGCTTCCTCAAGGTTATCAATCTTCAAGGAGAAATAATTCTCCTCCAATATGATTATGTGCTTCTTAGAAAAATCTTTAACTAGTGGGTGATTTTAGGTCTCTAGCCATCGACATAGCTTCACAATACGCTTGTTACACAATAATGTTAGAAGCTTCATTGATAAAAATTTTCTTAATTATCCTTCAACTTCATCATTTGCTTGATTTGCTTCTTTGTATGAAGCTCTTTGATATATATTATCTATATCATCAAGCTAATAAAATTTTCTAGTCTTCATGGCTACATAAATTTTCTCAAGAAAATTAGAAGATTGCATTGCTTCATATATCTTTTAGTCATTCCCTTTAGATGAACATCATTATTAAATTCATAAAAGCAAAAAATAATAAAAAAGGCCCACATTTTTATAGTCATGTTGTAGACTAGGAATGAAATTGTTACCATTTTATAAAGTTATCCATGTCCAAATATGTTAATCCTCTCACAAAATTAATTTCTCAGCATGCATGGAAATTAAATGTCGAAATGAAAATTCTATGAGAACTTGAGTTCATTTTCCTTTAAAATAGTATTTTTGTATCCTCATGCCTTGGCAAGTTGTTCCAGCATAAGATTAATCATCTCTCATGTATTTAGATGCAGCCAAAATCTTACACTCAATACTTCTTTATTAATCTATTATGCCTCATCCTCACAGATGTTTGGTTCTATAATCGCATAAAATTAATATGCTTTCTTGATGATTATATCAATTTATCACTTAGTGTCGCCTCTAGAACATAGTTTGTCTTTCTTAAAATTAAAGAAAAGGTAAGTCGTGTTCCAATTGTAAGAAGTATAGACACCTTGAGAAGCATTAGTACAAGACAAGCTTCCCAAGCTTATCTCTCAATGAACCCACTTCAAATCATAAGATAATTGTGCTTCCATTGTTAGTACATTAGCCCATGATAAAGGAAACCTTGATCAAGAAGAAGCAAGCTACTCAGATTTCATGTGTAGTAAGGATCTCTCATCATCTACATGAATCCTTAATAGTGATTACTCACTGCACATGATACCTAATATCTCCATGTTTTTCAAGGTAAGGAGAGGTAACTTGGAGAGAATAAGATTTGGATTTGGAGCTTTTATTCAGATTGAAGAAGTTGGAAAATGCACTCTCACTCTTCATGAGGGTCACACCATCAAGTGATGTTTCTAATGGGCCCTTACTTTTAGCCTCATTACGTTCCATAGGATAAATGGTGTTAAAGTATGTCAAAGTTATGTTTAGTTATAGAGGTTTCACATTGAGCAATCATAATGAGGTCATTTATTCAACTCCTAAGCTAGAAAATCACATTTATGCTCTATCCATTATGATTTGTAAACTCTTTTGACTTATGAACATTATTGTGGCTATTGACCCAATGCTTGTACTTTTCTTCAATGGGTCTCATGTACTTAATATTTATTCTTCTTCATTTCTTTTATTCCCTATCATCATATTGGTATATTACTTATCATATTATATAATATGTTAGGAAGAGAGTTATTATATTTTCTTATCCTTCATAAGAAGTTATGACTCTTGGATAACCATCATGAACTCTCTTAGTTACTATCAAATTAATTTAAGAAACTAGTGATTGTACCTTAACTTAGGAATATACTCTAACAACACATGGTTGAATCATCTAGATGAATACTAATAAGTGCATGGTCAAAAAGAACTATTAATTTAAAATTTAAAATGCTATCATCAATGCAAAGAAAAGAAAATCTAAAAAAAAAAGACAAATGATTTGAAAATGCACTACTATATTAACATTTTAAACAAAAAAAAATTATATTAGCACACAAGGTATGAACTATGTTATGGCCAAAAAGACACATGATTTAAAACAACCTTAGCTTCCATGTTAGCACACAACCCTATCTAGATGAAATCAAAAATATCTAGATGAATCTAAAGGATTGTGCATTTTTTAAAGATCACATCAAACACTAATTAAAATGCTCATGATGATAAGAAGGTGGAATTAAGCCCTTAATTTGAAGCTAAAAATTTGAGGCTATATCATCTAAAAGTTGTTATTAAAAGGATTAATTTCAAAGCTAGCTATTTTACTATAATAGCTTGGTTGAGGTTGCAAGATGAGTAGGCTAGCATGTAAAAAGCTTATGTTATAAAAGTGCCCATGGTAAGAAGATCTATAAAAGTTAAGTTAGAGCCTATTTTTCTATAGGACCTAAGAGATCTTATTAATGGAAATGTCAAGAACATATAAATGATGCCAAAAATAGTTTCCATTTCACTACCAAGTTGAGCTTAATGTTCTATGGAAATCTCATGATCATTGGTGGAAAGATGAAATGACATAATAATTCCCACTATGCTATGCCTTAATGTTTAACACTATTTTACGTCTCAAAGTGGTAATGAAGTTTGATGTGCAACAAATATAATTTCTTTTACTTCGGCTTCTTCTTCATAATGGATTTATAATGGCTCTAAAAACAACTATGAAGGGATCTTTTTATAAAATGTAATCTTTGAGTTTATTCTTGTAACTATAATTCTAGTTATGGAATCACTTCTAGTTCTAGAATTTCTTGTTTTTGTATTTTTATGTTTCTTCTCTACTCTCCATCTTTCTTTTCTAGAAAAGCTCTATTTCTGTATTCTTTCTAGATTTGTTTTGTATGTCTCTAATTTAAGATTGAGTAAGTAAATTTATCTTCCTCTATGTTCTAAAAGTTTATTCTTGTGACTTTGATCTTGGTGGTAGTGCTTACTCTAAGTTGTAAGAGAAGCCCTAACACATTGTTTAGTATGACATGAGATCCTTAAACAAGTTCAAAATGAGGATAGGACTTAAGAGGAATACACCTCAATGCTTACTATACCCAAAACACATGCCAAAAATAACTTATTAATGTTGGCATTAAAATCTGAGAAATTTACATAAAACATGCATATGTAACATATTCAACTTAAGCTAGTTAGTCACTTCCTTCCTTCATGCACATGGACATCATGGGTACTACCAACTGAACCCTCCAAATTTATCATAATCTATTAGTAGTTGGTGTCACACTCATACAAGCACATGCAACATCCCATAGCATGTCCCATATTACTTCTAGCTAAATCCTAATGTAGAGTTGAACTACATAATTCTTATAGGTAAGGTTATACTAAGTGGAATATGGAGGAAGGATGTAGCCCCCTCTAACTAATGCATGAAACTACCATGCTAGGATGATTCTGAGGACACAAGGAGTGAAGGATTCCTTGAGTTCACAAGGCCTTCAAATTGTGGCGGAGGTAGCAAGTCCCCATCAACCCTACTACCTCTCTCACAATCCTTACTTGCTTAAAATAAGCAACAACCTTGGATCATAGCCTTAGTAAGCCACAAGGATACTACTCAATGTTCAAAAGATAATTTCATCAAATCTAGAAAAGTAACTCATGCTACTTGCAATCAAATGTAAAGAATATTAGGTTTTGGAAGGTCCAATAGCCACAATTAAGGACCATAAAACTTCATTATAGAACTTAACCTTATTCCCATAATCTAGATTCTATATATCATCCAACACCAAAGCCAAGAATCATACCATTTTGAACTTCTTGGATCCATCCTCTTATGCCTTATTTAAGATGCAACATCCATAGGAAGGTTCCTATGTAGTCTATCACTACCACATGAGATAAGACTTTGATCTACAAGGAAAAATGAGACTAAGGAATCCCTTGAATCATTTTCCAAAAGGTCTAGGGATCTCAAGCTTAACATAGTTTCATACCTATGATAGAGATAAATCCCATCACCTTTAGAGCCCTTTGAAAGAATTCAAGCATCTCCCAACTTGAAATGGACTTCCAAAAGATCTCATCCAATAAACCTTGGGAATCAACAACATGCCATGTATATACTAGCCTAGCCAGTCTTTATTTCTTTAAATTTTTTTATTTTTTATTTTTTATATGTATAATAATACATGGAATTTCCAACTCATCATTGAAGTAGCCACAACAAGACTTCAATCACTTGTAACAAAAGTCCTAGATCAAATGTTCCTAGAACCTCAGATGCTCAAGGGGTTTTCAACTATCATCAAAGTTTGGATGATGCTTCCAATGGACCAAGAATGTTCCTTTTATATTAGAATCATGTCTAGTAGTCTTGAAGTTTCTAACGCATTTAAACCTCTTACCTTGTATTGATTGAATACCAAGTTGCTCTTAGTTTTAGAAACTTCTTTCCTTATAAGGAAATCCATCTAACAAGGGATTCAACAAGCTTACATGAAAAACCAAATGACTTAATCTATATTGATGAGTAGCTAAATCTTGTAAGTTACATTGTTGATCTTAACAATTTAGATGTGATAACCTACTTTTGTTTAAGTAATGATCCAATTTCAAAAGGACCTAATCTCCAACATCAAATTTACAAGGCTAGCATATATGATCTACATACTATTTCATGTTTTTCATAGCCCTCTCTAGATAATCCCTTATTTTCTTTTTTCTAACCACATCATCAAAAATTTTTTATTTGAGGGATGATGATCTTATAAAGTGGGAAACACCATATGAGGGTAATGGGTGCCTTCCCATCATCAATTTCACAAGAGAAAACCAAAAATTAAGGAATTTTAGATGTTATAACTTAGGTAGGTGATTTTCAAAAGAAATGGTCAATTCTTTTAATTACTATGGAAAAAATGCTAGAGGTACTTCTTAAGTACATGATTCATATGCTTCATTTGTCTATTTCTATATTAATCAAAATTGATAAAAAATTCAAGTGTTATTCCCATCATGCCAAATAAGAACCACTAGAAAGAATTTGTAACCCTAGGATCTCAATATGATATAATGCTAATGGGAAACCTAAAATACTTTATCACTCTACAAAGAAATAAGTCATTATGTCTTCTACCAAACATTGGATTAGACATGGAATGAATATAAAAAATTAAAAAAATTATCAACCAAAATAATGATGCTACTCAAGCCTTGCATATTTGGTAGTCTTGTAATGAAGTCCATAGTTATTGTCATCGATGGATATGGTGGAAGTTCTAAATGAAGAAAACATTCTCCAAGTTGTTTAGTAGAACCCTTGTACTATTGGTACATCAAACATTTTTGTACATAAGCAATGACATCCTAGCACATCTTGGGACAAAAGAAGGTTTTCTCAATCAATGCAGTGTTCTTTGTTGACTAGGGTTCCTACCCATGGTGTATCTTGACACTTTTAAATGATCTATTTGTGGAGGCCATCCTAATCTAGAACATAAATCTAATTGTTTCAACACCAAAGTAATTTTTCCCTCATTCTAACATGATGTAATCATCCTACCTTTATTAAATTTATTAGGTTAATGACTTGTGAATCCCATTTTAACCTATCTTGGATTCTAGCTAGTAGTACTTCATCATACTGAACATGAAAGGTGAGGTTTATAGTCTATTGATGGAAACGAATTGGGAGGTTGATTAAGAATGGTGGTTCAAAGCATCTACCATAGAATTCTTATTCATAGGATAATAGAGTAAATGTAGATAAACTTCTGAGAGCAAGACTAATCATTGGGCCTACTTAGATCAAAGCTTTGTCTAATTGAGAAGGTAGCTAGTAGTAAAGTTATTTATCTTTACAAGAATAAGACTTCCTAGTAAGTAGTATCTCCATGTTCTCAAGTAGTGAATAACAAAAAAGAATATTTTCTTTATTCCACTCATTTTTCATATGCTTTCAATCTTTTTTTATTTTACTACTTCTTGCTTCAATCTTGCTTGTTGAGATACCAATCCATGCCCAATGATTCATCTCTACTTATATATCAATGGTCATGAGAGCTATGATGCCCTCAAATAAGCTCTATATTCTTGGAGACAAATGATAACTATTATTTTTCTTAATGCTTTACTCTTCATTTTTATGTACATGATTTGGAGATTAGTAAAAGAGTTAAGAAGCATCTCATATCTTTCCTCTTCATCCATGTTTTTCTCTCCTTCATGGGGCCAATCTTCTCCTTCCAAAAATATCATGAGAACAAGATTACATTCTTCATTAGTATCCTTATCTGATGAGGAGTTCTCTAATTTATTTTAAAGACATAAATTCTTCTTTTCTTTGGATTTACCCTTATCTTCCTTCTTCTTGCTTGAACATGATGATGCAATGTGACCATATCCATGATAATGATAGCACTACATGCCATTTTTCTTCTCAACCTTCTTGTGAAGTTTTAAGGATATTTTTCCCTTGTAATTTCTCTTAAGAAGTCTACTAAATTTTCTTATTAGAAGGACCAATTCTTCTTCATCAAAGTCATCTTAATTAACATCTTTAACATCCTTTGAGGATTTTAGAGTAATGTTCTTCTTTGATGATCTAGCTTCATTATCCTTTTCAAGAGACATTTCATATGTTTCCAAGCTATCTTAAAGTTTATTACCATTCATAAGATTGATGTCCCTAACTTTAAGAATTACTATTACTTTGGCATGAAATTTTTTGGATAGGCTTTCCAGGATTTGTTATAGATTCTAGAATCAAGACAAGTTTCACCAAGTCCTTTAAGAGCATTTGTAATTTTAGTGACTCTAAAAAAATAATCCTTTATGGTTTCATTTTCCCTCATCTTCAAATGCATAGAGTTATGATTGAGAACTTGTGCCATTAATTATTTCACTAAAGTTGTTCCTTCATGTGTTGATTCAAGCAACGTAATGATAGAAAATTTTGCTGTTGGAAAACCAAAAGATCTCATGCTGAAAATTTTAACTCTATTATCCACATGCCTTAAAAAGAATCTCAAGCATCTTAAATAGTTTGGTCAATCATCTAAGGACTTAAAAAATCTGTTATCAAGTGGTGTAAAATAAAAAGGAAGAAAAGGGTATCAATGCAAAGTGCAATGTATAAATAGGAACAAAGAGTAAGAAAATATGGCAAAACAAGCAAAAAAAATGCAAACTTTATAATAAATATTTGAAAAAATGTTGGTGACAAGTGGTTAAGAAGATACAAATTAGTAGGAGTTGGAAGGGTGAAAATGTATAAAATATCCTTAGAATCTAGTGTAGATGGCAAGGTGTGTTCTGCACTTAATTTAGGCTAATCTTTTGCCCAATCTACACTAAGTAATGGTTGTAAAAGGCTACAAAAGCTCTTGTTTTGTTACTGCTATGTGATATTTTGGCCACATGTGTGCTACAAATTTTTTTTTTGCCAAAGATGATTATCCAAAGATCCTAGAAATGGTGCTTAATCTGGTATAAATAGGCTTTAGATCTACTGTGCTAGCATCCATTATAGTTTTGGAGCATTACAAGCTATTATTAGGCCAAAGTACAGCATGAGGGCTTAAACCCCAAGTGCCACACACTGCCTCACATGTTACCATAATGTTTGGGATTGAGATGTGTAACATATATGTTGGTGACTATTTAGGATTAGATCGCCAATGTTTAGGGCCTTCGGTCTCATGAGCATGGTCATGGGAGAAAAAGGTATTCTTCAAACAAGGTTTAGGTGCTTGCTGGTCTCTAGCAACACCAAGGTCTAGACACCTCCAAATAAACTTAGTGATTATGAAACAAACTAAACATGAGTATATGTTTGTTGTTGTGAATGTTAAAAAGTTTTGGTTGTGTATAAAATTGTAATTAGCTATCATAAAATAAATTTAACTAACTTTGTCAAACACTATGAGTTGTTGAAGGTTCCTATTTTGTCCAATCACTATATAGTACCTATAGTATGTTACTTGTAACAAATAAAATTTCACAAAAATGTTTAAGCACAATTTTTCCAATCTACTCCTAATTTCTCCCAAATAGAAAATTCCATAATAAAACTAGAAATAGAGTGAGATTCAATGGGTTTTAGAAAGAGAAGAAAAGAAAGAAAATTTGTGTAGGATCTCAAATATTTAAGCAAGATATATTGACATGAGGAAACACTTCACAATAAAGCTATTCAAATTTAATCTATTAAGAATCATCTAAATTCTCTAAGCTTAATAAGCAATTTCATAAAATACACATTTATTTAACTACCAAAACTTTTTATAAATGAAAAGTACAAGCTTATGTTTGGCTAGTTAAAATTAGTTAAGAATAGAACTTCTAGCAAAATTTGACAATTTCAAAATTACAATATTAAGGCAATAAACTTTATAAATAAAGAAGATATTTTAGTCATCTCAAAGTATCAAAGATTTTCTATATTCCCTAAACTCAAATAGGCAATTTCTATAAGACATTACTCAAAGATTTTTTTCTACAACATAAGCTCTTATTTGGCAAACCTTAATAGAAGTATACTATTGCCCAAAAAATAGAGTTATAAAGGCAATTTAGAAAAATTTCAAAATTAAATGCCAATCATGATACTATCTAAAACATTAGCTAAGTAACTAAAATAAAATGGGAAGAAATTAACTCACAAGATTAAAACAAAGTAGTTGAATTGATAAATTAGTAAGCCATCTTACAGTATTCAATATCTTCTTCTTGATATCCCAACTATCCCCCTAACTCCTACCCTTGAAGCTCTATTGATTATGGCTTTAGCATGGTTACAAATGTCATGAAAAATTAAGGTGGCTTACAAACATTATGGGGGTTAGTTATAACCACCATAGAGTTAAATGCTAGAGTTGATAAGTGTTTGGTAGTTATGACCACCATGGTAGTTAATTATAACTACCATAGATATTAACAACAATATAATTGACACTTGTTTCATACATATAGGACATTCAATAAGTTAAAATAATATCATTTGGAACTTAGATTCTCATCATGCGAGTTAAAATAATAATTTTTATGTGTTCACATACTACCATAGCATGTAGAACTCATATTAGCAATGTGCAACTTAAAATAGTAGTTTCCATGTATTACACACTAGTCCAAACTCTACCACATCATGTGAAACTTGGGTTCTCAGCATATGGGATTGAATAGTAGTTTCCATATATCAGATGCAACCCCATATGCTTCCACATCATGTGGAACTTGGTTTCTAATCCCACATACTACACAATTTAACCCCATACATTGTGGTATCTTGTGGGGTAGCATGTGAAATTTGGGCTTTGATTTTAAATTATACATATCTCAGTCCAACACACTATGGCAATGTGTGGGGTAGCATGTGCCACTTGGGTTATAAGCCCACATGTTGCACATTGTCCCAAGAATAACTTGTAATGCTCCAAAACTCTAATAGATGCCAACATAGCAGATTTGAAGCCTATTTTTACCAAATCAAGCATTATTTCTAGGATCTTTGTATAATCATCTTTGGCAAAAAAAAAATTTGCAACATACTTGCAGCTAAAAGATCATGTAGCAACAATAGAGCAAGGGCTTTCGTAGTCTTTTATAGCCATTACTCAATGCAAATCAACTGGGAGATTGGCATAGATTAAGTGTAAAACACATCTTGCCATCTGCACTAGATTTCAAGATTTTTTTTTTTTTTTTTTTTTTTTTTGCATTTTCAAGCTTCCAAAGCCTACTAATTTGTATCTTCTTAACTTGTCACCAACATTTTTTCAAGTTATAAATTTTACAATTTTTTTGCTTATTTTGTCATATTTTCTTACTCTTTGTTCTTATTTCTACATTGCACTTTACATTTACATGCTTTTCTTTGTTTTTATTTTACAACACTTGGTAACAAATTTCTTAAGTCCTTAGACAATCAACCAAAAATTTTAAGGTGCTCTGGATCCTTTTTGAGGTGGGTTTTCCAAAATCCCATTGTGTGGCTTGGTAACTAGTTTTATTTACAATATTTTTGCTTGTTAATTTTGTAGTTGCAGCATACAACACTACTCCCATTCCCTACATCTTATAACCAAGAAAAGTTAATTTCTTGTAGTGCATATTATCATTTCTAATTTTTACTTTTTGTAGTTTGTAGTTTTTTGGTCTTTTCCTTTCGTACGCTACAATCTATTTACATTTTTTCACATATGCTAGAAAAACTTAAAATAGAATTTAAAATATTTACTTTTACAGTTGTAGTGTGTTTGAAGCCTATCTAATGAGTAATGAGTGGACCCTATGCCCAACCATAGGAATCACTAAGTGTTCATGTGTAATCTAGTTGAATTTCATGGACTTATAGCCTTCTAAGCACACTAGTCTATAGGAAGTAAAACTAACTATTGTAATCATTGTTTTCCCAATTACACTTGTGAAATGCAAAGGTATGATTAAGTGCAACTGAGACATGGTTTTTATCATTTTTATGTTTTGTGTTTTAAGTCACCTAAGGGTAAAGAATGATGAATTAAAACAAGATAATTAAATTTCTAATTTAATCTAACTAGCTACACCTAACTAATCCTAACATAAGCATCCATTTCCACTTGCCCTACACATCTTGAATACATTTAATGCCACTAGGTTACCAAATGTTAACTGTTACTAGGATTACCAAGCACCAAGCATATGCTCGAAGTGGTCATACTTATGTGCTTAATTAATCACTATTTTATCTAGCTTAATTTAGCCTAATTAATTATTTAATTTCTTAAGCATTAAAGAAAACTGCATAAAACATTAAATGCATAAATAAATAATTAATCTATTTCAAAATGCTACAATGTTTATGAAAAAGCTCGTCTTTATTGTTGCACACATTGCTGTGCTCAAGTACAATAGTGTTCAAATAAAGATCTATACACTCTTAACTCCTACTACAGGCACTTATAAAAATATTCTAACTTTCAAATGATAAAACTGTAAGAGCTCCACTACAACTATGATAAGATATATGATAAAAATAGTAGGTAAGCATGTATTTATAGCCAAAAATAGACACTATGTTGACAAGGCTATGTCAATGTATCAAATCATGCATTGGCAAGGCCTAGTCAACATAGCCAATTTATGATTCATCATATCCTCATGATTGAATGAAAACACATTCTTGAGTTATTTATAAATTTAGGAAGGGTATGGAATTATTGGCTTATGAAAAAAATACTAAAAACACAAACAAACATAAGCAAACAGTAAGTGCTTGAGTGTATGGATATATAATCATTACAAAGTTTTCTAGTGTTTAGGACTACAAGAATTGAATACCAAGATAAAACTTGACAAACACAATCTCTTTTGATGGCATGAATATGATGGAGAAGATTAAATGATCCTAGGTGGTGGAGGCTCTTGAAGTTCTGGAGGACCTTCTCCTGCCTTAGGCACATGCGATGGTTTAGGCTATTGTGGTTGTCCTGTTGTAGCTATAACTTCTAATGGAATATGAAAAGCATCTAGAAATGCTTTCATCTTCTCCTTCTCACCCTTGGGATTGTGTGCGATCCATGCAACTTCATCAATAACGGCTAAAATGGGCACTTCCCAAGGATAGGGCATTTTTTGGAATAACTCCTTGACATTAATGGACCAAGCAACAAATTGTTGGCATTCAATGCCAAATGTCCTGATTGCATTTTGCAATTCCTGGTACCCATTCATTCTTATGGCGAGGTTCACATCAGCTAATCTTTGATCATTGAATCTTGCCCTAAGAAATTTGAATTTAGCATTTTTAGTCTCAAGATTTTTCTTTCTTTTCTTGTTGTGCTTAAACTCAACCTCATATAGCAAGTACGAGCTAGCCACCTACTTCTCTAACTCTGACCATGGATGTTCAGTAGTTAGCATTGCCAGGTTTTCATATCAAAGATTTATAAGCTTCATGTATTCTATCATTTCTTCAATCTACAACTCCTTCATGTGGATCTTTGCTTTGTTGTAACCATCTATACCATCAATGATAGATTTCCATATCTCTTTTTCTTAATGAAGTTGCTAGAGGGTCTCATTAACTTTTGCCTTAGCCATCTAGATGTGTTTTTCATTAACTTCATTCTATAGACTCACCTAATCTTTGTAGTGGTTCTCAATTTTAGATTTTTGATGTAAGGCATCGCCTTCCTCCATAGAGAGATTTCTATTTTCTATAGCTAATCTCCTAAGCTCAGTGTTTACCCTAGCTAGCCACTCTTGCTGTTGATGGATGAATTCATGCATTTGCTATTTCTACACATCAACATTCCATAGGCAATGATTCTCTGTGGTTAGCATCTCATTCTCTAAGCATGTCTAGACCAAGTCCTTCTAAACTAAATATGTCTTAGCCTCAAGCATGGATTGGAAAAAGGAAACCATCACTATCCCTGCTTCAACTTGTTTTAGTCTATCTTGAAGCTATTGAAAGTTTTAGCTCTTGTTAGTGTAGGGTTAAAGACCACATGATCAGCAAAGGGGGCCCTTAATTCAGCAACCTCTATCGCCAAGTGTTGGTTTTGTACTTGATTTATTTCAATTCGCCATTCTAGAATGATGCACTTACCCTTTGCTTCAAGCAGCTCCAACTAGGTTGCGATGATGTTATCCAGAAAATTGAAGATATTTGGAATTGGTTGCTTAGTTTCCACCAATTAGTCCAAAAATTCCTCATGCTGGGCTACATTCAATTAGTTTTTAATATTTCCTATAGACATCTGCACATATGAGTGCAAAAACATCTATTACAGATATTACAGGTGCATTCAGTACTTTAGCAATCTAATCAGCAACCACTTCTACTATGGTCCCTTTCCCTTAGTGCTACATCACCAAGAAAATTATCCCCTTGTCCTCCTCCAAGCATATTGAAAAGGTAGCAACATTCAAAGAGATTTCTTGGAATTACTATTGTTGCGAGAGAGACACAATTTCCTCTTAGGCACTAGGATTTCACCTTATGAGCAACTGCATTCTTTGGAATGAGAATATTGGCCCACCTCCCTCCATTTGACTGATCATTTAAGACACTTTTTTGAGGTGAATCATTGTAGGATACTCCATAGATGAATCCCCAGCACTTGTTCCTACTTTCTACTCCCACTCACTCAAGAGATATGCTCAAATTTCATATGGCACTCAATGGCTATGTGGGCCTCCAGCATTATTTTATAAGTGGGTGGTGCAAGTGGAAATTTCTACTCCCCTTCTTTGGACATGATAGGGGTCTTGTCTTTCATCATTTTATACTATGAGGAAATTGGATTATGCCTAATTGTCTTGTTTGTATAGCGAACTATCCCTACCCTTTTACAAAGTTTTCTAATAAGACATGTAAAGGGCAGGGTTTTCCTTTCACATTCATTTTCCTTCAAGTGCTTCTCTATCTCTAGATAGATTAGTTATGGAAGGTTTACAAGGAATTTTCTACTTAAAGTAACACATGCATAGGTGAAGAAAATAGTTATCTTGCTAGGCCTCACCATCGAATTGAGGTGATAAGTTTTCATCTTGAAGTATATGCACTTTGCCAATGTGAGTGTGCCAAAATCCTTATGGGAAATCCCATAACACCACTAGGTCCACTCCCTTTTTGCCTTTGGGTCTGCTTGCATGGAGATCTCTACCAAATGGATTTCATAATCAAGCAGAACAAGAGCCTACATAATAGCTTTTGTTAAGTAGGACACATGAATGTCCTTGATTCTCATAGTGGTTCCTACCTTCTTATTGTTCTAGAAGAGATATGTCTCTTCCATGTACCACTCCCCACTGGAAGTGATGATTGTCCACATGGGAGAGTTTTGCAGCTACATCTTGACTTTTGGTGAAGTATCTTCCAAGAATGGTCTAAATTTTAGTTCTTGGAGAATTGAGCATTGGACATCATGAGGCTTGATTATATAAAGGCGAGCTTGTATCAATGTGACATCAAGTCTTGGTACAGGCACTCGTGCCTCTTCTTGAGATTGTTTTGTTGCAGCATCTTCTTCAAGAATCTATCAGACAAATTCCACTTTGGGCTCCTCTAGAAGAGGTCTAGTTGCATAAGTTACTGCTACCTATTTCTGGGCTTGTTCCTATTGTTCCCTTCCAACTTTGGGTTGTTTGTCCTTTTGTTGGAATGGTCCTCCTTCTTGTGGTCATTTCTATCTTAGTGCCATTTGTGATTACAACATGACCAAGGATTATCATTTAATGTGTAACTTGAAACAACTAGGATACCTTATCTCTTTAGAAAAGTTACACTTGGCTAAGTTGTGATCATGGTTGATTTGATCATTTCAATTATTATTTTATTCTTATTTTAATATTAATAATTTACTTTAGATTCACCAAAGTTTGTTAGAAGGGTTAAGCTATCAAAAATCGATGGTTTACAATTATTCTATTCATTAAACCTTTTGGGGAGATAGAAAAATTTTAAAAATTTTTTATTAAAACCCTTAAGCTTTGTGGCCCCCACAACTAATAGCTTACCTTTGGTAGCTACAAGATCGAAGAATGGAGTGATTTGGACAAACAGTGTGAAAGTTATGGGCTTTGAAAAATTGCAAAAACTCCCCTTCCATTTTGATGCAAATAATAAAAAATTTCAAAGTGTTACACAATATTTATAGAATTTTTTTGTTGCATGAATGGGCCCTAGTTGATGTGGCCAATCCCATCAACTAGGCCTAGTTGATGCAGCTATTAACCATTGTAGACTTAATAAAAAAACAAGGATTTTTTGCATGAAATGAGGGTCAACAAAAAGCTATGAACATGATGAAAATATTAGAAGAGGATCTTGAAGTTTCAGAAATTGAGAAATGATTGGAGAATAAGATTTTATAAAGAAATAATGCCTTAAGGAGCACACAGTTGGATGCATGATGAAATACATAAAATATTTGATTACAACACATCTAAGGGTAAGTAACTTGACTAATTAAACCATGCGATGTGCAAGTGAATCCTCCTCATAGTGGCACATGCCCTTTTTACCCTTGCATAACCTCAACTAAGGAGTCCATGGGCCCCATAGTTGATTAATGATTATGGAAAGTTAAGGAATAAAACTTGATGAATCTACCTAAGAATTTCAACACATCAAACTAAGACATGAAACAAAAACATGAAAATTGACAATGAGGTGAGTTATGAATAGCATTAATGGATGAGATAGAGAATGAAATTGATGTTCCAATTATGATCACACGAAGTCCCTTATAAGTTTCATGGTTAAATGACCTGATAAAGTTCAACCTTAGTCTAGACCAACACCAACCACATTCAGTAACTTCACATCATCACTCTAAGACCAATCCATCCCCTTAAGACATAAGAGTTCTCCCATATATAACCATCATTTCTTATTTGAGAAGAAAAGAGAAGTAGGAAGTGATAAAGAGCCTTAATTAGAGGGGACCTTTAGGCATGGTTAACATGTCTTTCTAGTACCATAACTAGTGCTTGTAGCCTATTTATTTTGTTTAAGGGGTGTGCTTTGAATTTCCATCATGTTAATTTTTTCTTGAACATTTTATGATTTTCATGAATTTTTGGATGGGAAGCACACCATGCAAAGACTTCTTCAACTTCCTATTATTCGTCGACATGGAATGGTAAGAATTCCATGAAAACACACATGCACTCAAGAAAGTAGAGAGGTAAAAACTATATTAAATCTGCTTGAAGTCACACCATTTTCAAACCTTTGAATCTTTTCCAAGCTTGAAAACTACTAAGGTCACAAGTTCATTAAAGTTTTATTAATAAAAAAGGGACCTCATATTTCCAAAACTGGGAAAACCATAGAGTAGGTGGATGGGTGGATGATGTGAACTCACTGCCTATTTCATGAAAAAAAAAACTTATCTTAGTTATTGGTCATCAAAATTCAAAAATAGAAACCAGACATTAGCAAACAAAACATTAAGTAAAAACTACCATTAGCAAATAGCCACAACACCACTGTGTACTATTGGCAATAAAGCACTTTTATGAGAAGAAAAGAAAAATTCGTACCAAAATATGGAAGAATATAAAAGAAATTGTAAAATATACGAGTAAGATAAAATGTACTAATGATGTTGTAAAATAAAAATTGGAAAATTTAATAAAGTAAAAACAAAAATGGTATAAAACCAAAGAAAGTGTAAAATAAAAAAGTAGAAAAAGTATGCAACCACTCTATAGATTAGCATGGATGGCCATCTCCTCCATGATTGAGTTGAAATGATGAGATCTGAAACATTGATTGTGGTCATCCATCCATTAAAGCATTGCTTCTATTAGCTTTCTTAGGTTCATGAAAAGTTTGAATTGTTGTGTGTTGACTAGCAACTTTTTGTTCGAGCTCTTAGGTTTGTAGATCAACATCTTCCCAAAAGGAAAGGTCTCATAGATAATATAAGGTCCCTTCCACAATGTTTGGAACTTTTTATTTTGAGGTACATATGTGGGGTTCCAGTAGAGGACCTTGTCTTTAGACTAAAATTTTACTTTTTTTATTCTAAGGTCATGGTGCTATTTATTGAATGTTTTGTGCACTTCATTTAAGGATACAGCCATTAATCGATTTTCATCTAATACATTTAGGTTTATTTATATTTATTTTTGTGCTATGATAAGGTCAAGGTCCAAGTCACAGGCTAGTGAAAGTGTACAGAGCTTGGATTGGATAGGTAGAGTTGGTAAGTTTTCATACACTAGCTCATAGGGAGAGTAGCCTATAGGAAGTTTCCATATTGAGTGATACACCCAAAGAGCATCATTTAGTTTTTTTCTCTAGTCTCTCCTATATTTACTAATTATTCTTGTTAAAATCTTCGTAATCTCCCTATTCGTAACTTCTACTTAATCGTTGGCTTGGGGGTGGTCGAGTATTGTTAGTTTATGTTCAACCCCTAAGCATTACATAAGCTTATGAAAGGTAGTACTTATAAAAATGGTTCCATTGTTAGAAATCAATTCATGTGGCAACCCAAACCTATTTATAGCATTTTTTTGTACAAGCCACATAGTAGTAGATGATGTACAGTTGATGAAAACTACTACTTCTACTCATTTTATGTAGTAATAAATGGTAATGATTATGTATGTCTTTCCATTTGACATGGGCATGATGGAACTCATGAAGCTGATGCCCTAGGTGTTGAAGGATTCTAATGGTTGAATCCACTATTGAGGTCCCTCCATTCAAGTTTTCATCCCACCCTCTTATTGATAAAGTTAACAAGACTAGATACATTATTGGGCATCCCTCAAAATGGTAGGCCAAAAATACCCTGCCATTAGAATCTTAATTTTCATGCATCTCCCAACATAGTGGCCCCAACAAGGACCCTCATAACCAACCTAGAGAATGTGCAATTGATCAGCATCAAGTACACAACAATGAACTAGGCCATCAGTGCATACCTCGTAAAGATGTCCATTGATTTCCATGAAGCATTTGACCTAATGAAGAAATCGGTGTTTCTTCATATAGTCCAAATCTTATGGAATTTTCTATGTAAGAAGATAAGTGAGGATGTCATCATACCATTTTGGTTTATTGGGAACTTGTTCATTATTGTACTAGTAAATACGAGTTCATCAAGAAATTGCTCAGATAGTAGGCTCTCCTCCTCTTTGTTATCCCATCATAACTGAGATAAGTGATCAGTGACCATAGTCTCAGTCCTCTTTCAATCTACCATTATAATATCAAACTCCTACAAGATCACCAACCATTGTATGATACAAGAGCTCACCATTGGCTTATTCCTAAGGAAATGAATGGCATTGTGGTCAGTGTGCATAAACACTTTGTATCCAAGAACATAGTTCCTGAACTTCTCTAGAGCATATATCACTACCATTAGTTTTTTCTCCATTGTGGTGTAATTTAGCTATGCATCCATAATGCTTTGACTTTCATAGTGAATGTAATATGTATGTTTCTTGTCATCCAACTATGTAAGCATGGCACCCAAGGCATAATTTGATGTGTTTGTCATTATATGAAATGGTTTGGACCAATTAAGTGCTTGTACAATTGGAGTCTATACAAGATTCTACTTGAGGCTCTAGAATGCATTTTCACATTTCTTGGTCTAAATGAATGGAACATCTTTCTTTATAGGCTTAACCAATAGTTTTATGATCTTAGAGAATTTTTTTATAAAATGCTAGTAGTAGCCAGTGTATCCAAGGAAAGATCAGACATCTTTAACAATTTCTGGTTGGCTAGTTATTCCATGGATGATCATTATCTTTTTAGGGTCCATGTCAATCCCTACCTAAGAAATTCTATGCCCTAGTACAATTCCCTCCTAGACCATCAGATGGATCTTTTGTCAATTATTCTAAAGATTCATCTCCACACACCTTTTAAGCACTTGATCAAGGTGGTTCAAGACTTGCTCAAATGTGGTACCATAGGTGGAGAATTCATCTATGAAGACATCCACCCCACAACCAATTTGTTGTTGAAAAATGCTCAATACCAAGCATTGGAATGTTGTAGAAGCATTGCACAAACCAAAAAGCATCTTTTGATATGCAAAATTTCCCTAGGAACTCATGAATGTTGTTTTAGCCTGATCCTCTAACATGATCTAGATTTGGTTATAGCCACTATAAGCATCTAGATATAGTTTCAAACACTTGATCCACAAATAGAAATGGAAAATGATCTTTCAATGTTACCATAGTCAATAGTTGAAAGTTGATGCAAACCCACCATTTGCCATCTTTCTTTGGCACAATCACAAGTGGACTAACCCACTCACTATCTACAATGGGATGGATAAAGCCTTCCTTGAGGAGTTGTTTGATTTCCTCTCTAACAATCTACTTCAATTTGGGGTTTAACCATCATTGTAGCTACCTATTTGGCTTCATAGTAGGATCAATGTAGATATGATGCTAGCATATCTTAAGATCAATCCTTGTGAGTTCAAGATATGACCAAGCAAAGGTTGTTGACCATCTATTGACCACCCTCTAAAGCATCTATTTCTATTCAGGAGAAAGATTGGCATTGATGATTACTAGCTTGTAATTATTCAAAAATGCATACTCCATGTTAATAGGTAGAGTTTTTAACTGTAAGGACTCTTGTTTAAAATTTTTTGGAATTTCCAACTCTCCCCAATAGGTATCATCATTTGCATAATCAGATAGTTGGTAATGAACTTTCTCTAGTTCACCCATGCCTTTAACATAGGCATATTTTGGGCTCTCAATAGGTTCCATGCAAAGTGTATTACTTCCAAGATTAACTACTAGCCACTACATGCCCTACTATTTTTTGGTTGTTGCATATAAGCACCTTTGAATATCTACCTTATTTGCACACTACCTATATGCAGAAATGGATTTTTTTTCATAGACCCAAGTCTGTACATGCAATCGCACCTTGTATTTCTATACGCAACGCATGGAACTTGCTTCTTCTTGTTCTTTCTAAATTCATTTTTCTTAGAAATTTTCATGGAAAGATCTTTGATGTTCATTCATGCATCAATAGTGCTCAACCAAGTCCTTCCCATAATGATTAAGAAATCCCCCTTGCACTTCTCAACATTGATTACTAAAATATCAATAGGATAAGACCACCCATAGATAGTGATCATAATATCTTCTACTAGTTCCAATGGAATAGTGATGGAGTGGTTTGCCAATTTTAAAGGGATGTTGCTCTTCTTGAAGGAGGCAGGTTCCAAGCATTCTACATTTTGTGAGAAATCAAATTAACTCTAGAACATGAGTCAAGAAGAGTTCTACATGGCTTCTTCTAAGCAATTTGAAAATAGATGAGAGGACTACTAGGATTAGATATTTTCCTAGGAAGGTTGCCAACCTTGATCCAATCAAATACAACATGGATTAACATAACTATGAGGATCTTGGAAGGCATTTATTTTGAAGAGCTCTCAAAAGGAATGAAATTAGAGGATGAAGAAGATACAAGATGACTAGATGCATAAGTAGGTAAGGGTTTATTAGGGCTATTAGTTTGGAAGAATGATCTTTTGTGAGATCTTGGTTTCAAACCACTTGACTGAGGAGCCAATTGTAAGTTAATAGCCTTGATAGCCTTACATTATTGCAGCTAGGCTAGAAGCTCACCCTACATGGATGGAGCAGGTGGTAATTGGATTAAGGATGGAGGAGCATGTGCTAAAGGATGAGAAGGGTGATAAGGATATGTGGTTTCCCATCTAGTAGATGAAGAATTAGTTTTGTAATGCTCTAGAGAGTAGTAGTGATGTTGAAAAGAAGTGTGACTAGAAGAGTCACATGGAGACATTGGTTACTCAACATAGTACCCATGCAAATATAGATACCTATAATGGTATTGTTGCATTGGTGGTGGCATCCCCCATGACTGTGGATGTTTCCATTGCTAATACTATTAATACAGTTGTGGTGGAGCTCCACTTGGATAATAAGCCTATTGTCAGTGGTAGAATTGCCTTGGGTTTCCTTAAGGATAAGACAACCTTCTGGGTGCTTTCCTTCATGTTATTCTAGAATTCAGAGCATACACTCCAGATTTCTATAAGTGTGACATAGTATGTTAACATCCCTTTGGATGTTCGTATTGGCAGATGTCACACCCATCATCATCATCTAATTCTAACTCCATAACCTCTTCTATTACTACAATCTTACTCTTACCCCTTTGGTAGGCATGTTCAGCTTCTTTTCTTCTCCTCCAGTCACAATCACTAACTTGGTCTTTAGATTCTTTTGCAATTTTTAGAGCAATTTGAAATTTTCCATACAAAGCTTCCCACACTTTAACAACCTTATCTAAAATTTCAAACATAAATTTTTGAATTAGTAAGGTTTTTGCTACACCACCTCATCAAGTGGTGCTTCCCCCTCATTATCATAGAATCGAACCTTCCTTTTTCTAATGGAAGGATCATAGCTACACTCCTCAACACTTTTCCATTTTCTTAACTCACCTTCTTCTTTTGCAACCTACTCAAGTAGCCATTGAATCTATTAGGCTCTTAGTTTTGATAGTCTTTCTTGGGCATAGACCCCAAGGATTCTCCTTGTTTTTTATTAGAGCCCATCTATGATATGGTGAAGCTGCTTCTATTGAGAACAACCATGGACAAAATATCTATGCAAAAGTGAATAATACCTCCATGGTAGAATCCAAGGGTTTATGTATTCCTTGTTTCCAACCTGGGATTTTCATTCATAGGTTTGATACTCTGGAGTAGGTTTGATTCTTATCATTAAATAGTTCTAGCATTGTACTCCATCGATGGATTGATTCTGGTTCTAGAGACTAGTACTATCTTTCTGCTTCCTTAATGAGTGTTCTAGGGAAAAGCTTGAGCTTTTGCCAATAATTTTCAATATTTTGTAAGGCACATGCATCATGAAAAACTTGTGAATGTGTTTGAGGATATGAGTTATTTTCTCCCCTTCAAATATGAGGATATTGTTCATGTCTAGCCTCTTGATTTGGCTATGTTTTACATGCATGGTAGGAATTCTGATAGCCTTTGTGATATTAAGCATATTTCACATTTCCAAAAAGGTTCATCATCATGATCTCGATGATGCCTATGATATCCTCTACCATCCCTCCATTCATGGTAGTCTCTACAATTATCATTGTTGTCCCACCGTTTGTGGTTTTGCTCAGATTCAAAGGAGGAAGCTGAACCAAATGAAGTAGATGAAGAAGGAGGAGAACTACCATCACCACCGTGTTTTCCACTTCTTCTTTTTTTGTCATGGCCAAGATCCTTAGAGTGATCATCATTATAATTTTTTGAGTTCCTACTTTGACTCCCTTTCTTAGAACTCCCATGACTATGGGGCTCACTGGTACCAAAACGCAAATTTTTGATCACTAATTTAAGATCTAGGTTTCGCTCCCCTTCACTAGAGTCAAGAGGTGCAGAGTCTACATGTTGAGAATCCTTGGAAATAGGTTCCTCATCATCCTTTTAATCTATCAAGAATAAGGGATTAGTGAACCATTTCTCCTTAATAGCTTCGTGATGCTTTTCTTATTGTCGATCTCGTTTGCATTGTGTTTTAGTGGAAATAGTCTCAAAATTCATGATCTTCCACAACATACTCTTCATAAAGCTCCTTGATGCCTAACCATGTAGGGGTTTATAGTATCATCTTGGGAATATATCGGTCAGGTGGCAATACAAAATTCCCCTCCATGTCTCACCACTACATTTTTTCATCTTGATGGAGGATGTAAGTAAAATTGGATACAAACTCATTAACATGAGTGTACACCACTTTGCATTCTTGTGGTATTATTGCTTAGAATCATCATGCCTATAAGAAGAAAAAGAAATTTTTGTTAGAAAGAACTTCTCACTATGGTTGTAATATAGTTTTGATTAATTATTATGTATTTATTATATATATATATATATATATATATATTGAATGATAATAACCTTAGGATTCAGTCCAACAATCTTGAATAATACTCACTAAGTCCTAGATAGTGCATGCATCAAACTACAACTCCCTAGCAATGACATGAATGATGAGCTACAAGTAGGCCTTACAACTAACCATACAAATCATTAAGCATTCACATGCAATCTAGTCAAATTCTATGGACTTATAGCCTTCTAGGCACGCTAGTTTATAGGAAGTGAAACTAACTATTACAATTGTTATATTTCCAATTACATTTGTGAAATGCAAAGGTATGGTTAACTGCAACTAAGGCATATGATTTTTATTGTTTTTATGTTTTATGTATTAAGTCACCTAAGGGTAAAGAACAATGAATAAAAATAAGATAATTATATTGCTAATTTAATATAACTAGCTAGACCTAACTAATCCTAACATAAGCATCCATTCCCACTTGCCATACACATCTTGAACACGTTTAATGCATTGGGTTACCAAACATTAAGCATTACTAGGATTACCAAGTGTCAAGCCTATGCTTGAAGTGGTCGTACTTATGTGCTTAATTAATCATTATTTAATCTAGCTTAATTTAGACTAATTAATTATTTAATTACTTAATATTTAAAGAAAATTTCATAAAACATTAAATGCATAAATAAATAAATAATCTATTTCAAAGTGCTGCAAGGTTTATCAAAAAATCTCATCTTCATTGTTGCACACACTACTATGCTCATGTACAACAGTGCTCGAATAAAGATCCGTACACTCTTAACTCTTTCTCGAATAAAGATATATTCTAACTTTCAAATGACAAAACTACAAGAGCTCTACTACAACTATGATAAGATATGCCATAAACACAATGGGTGAACACATATTTATAGGAAAAAATAGAGACTACATCAATGAGGCCATGTTAATGCATCAAATCATGCATTGACATGCCCCAGTCGACACAACCAATTTACAATTTATCACTATCCATTCTATATGCTATAGTTGCATAACCTATAGCTTCATAGACTACAACCCTTTGTAGGCTATAACTTTACAAGCTATAGGGTACAACATTCTTAAGCCATAATTTCACAAGTTGTATGCTACAACCTTCATAAGCTATAACTTCACAATCTATAGGCTATAATCTTTTCATATGCTATAGCTTCACAAGCTATAGCTTCATAGGCTACAACCTTCTCCATACACTATAGCCTCACATGTTGCAACTTTCACATGCCATAAGTCCCACATGCTATGAGTCTTACACAAGGCAAGTTTGTAGCTTGTTTAAATGTTAGAAAATTTCAAAGCATTTATCACTTTAACTAATTAATTGGTCCCTTACATTTCATGTTTTTTTTTTCTAATATTCTACCACACAACAACATTTCCATGGTCTTGAACCAGGAATTTGCTCATGCAGACAATCCTAACAACCTAGCCATAGGAAGCATAGGTGATTTCTTATGTGATTAGGACTTAGTCTAGTGCATGTAAACATTGACGAGAAATAATAAAACTTTATATGCACAAAAATCCAAGTGGGTTTATGCATTCCATGCAAAGAGTTTGGCTCTAAGCATCACTACAAGTTGACCTACAGGGATGGGAAGGAACACATCCCTTCACCATATAATCTAATTGAATTATCCAAGTTCTACATGTACTTGTTGGCATAGTTGGTAAGTGTGGATGAGGATGGTAAAATTAGTGAAAATGCTAGTTTAGGTTCCACCTGGAGGATCGAGATGAGTTCGAAGCTAAGTATGAGTTAAATATGTTCGTAGAGAACCTCTTCCAATGATATGTTCCAAAGGTAATCATATTTAACTCTATGCCTTCCATTTTAGTAGTAATCAAACTTATCCTATGACCTCTACCAACCCAAGTTCCCAACCTACTTTCTTATTCACTTTACTATTCATCTTAGCACCCTTGCTATTATTCCTAAACACCCACTAGTAATTCCCTTTATGCTTCAACCTTTTATAGTGATGGTCAATCCTTCCTTTGGAATGCAAATTTCATGTGTATCATATAATTAATTTATTTCTAATAATCCTTTGTTTCTCATTTCCTAGTGCAAACCTTGTTCTTCATGTTTAATCCTCCTAGAATGATAGTTACACAACCCCTCTAGTCTTTACCATTGCTCATTGGACAACCACCAATTATCCAACAATAACAAGTGCAACCTCTAGGAGTTCCACAAGGCCTACTTCAAGTCTTTCAACTAATCCAAGACCTTATTGAGACTCGATGGACACTTGAGGCTAGTAACACTCAAATAGTAAAGGTTATGAACTTCTATCAAAATGATCCCATCATCCCTGCCATTCCTTAAATCACATTGCCCGTAGGCATGCCTATCCCAAACTTCATCAAATACAATGGTGAAGGACACCTTGTCATATTTTAGTTAGAATTCCTCTTGTTATGAGTATGATCTCACACAATATTATAGATTTTCCCTATGTCCTTAATAGAAAAAAATTTGGATTAGTATCGAACCTTATCTAGAGGTTCTATATTCTCCCTTGAAGACATGATAAACCAATTCGTCAACTAATTCAAATATAACCTAAAGCTTGGTATGAAATTGAACCAAATCATGAAAGTAAGGTAAGGACCAATGAGATTCTCAAGGTTCATTTAGAAATGGAATGCAATGCTCAATGAGATTCTCAAGCTCATCTTTGAGATCCACCTCTTAGCCATCCTTAAGGAAGTAGTTAATGACTTCATCAAGTTAAAAATTCAATTTTATTCAAAAAATATGAAAGGTGGCATCCATGATAATGTAGAAGATTCCCATATAACTATTCTTGTATCAGTCCAAAAAAAATCACATTATGTTGGATTTGAAACTAGAAGATGGGAATATTATGTAATGAGGAAAAATGTGTCAGTTGTGCCTACTACTAGTAGTTGAAGATAAATAATAAATATTATTAGACTATTGTAAAATAGATGTCTTAAAAACAAATTGGAAGTCTCAAGTTAAATTATGTATGACCTATTTAGTGTGTCACTATGTTAGTTCTATGGCGTTATATACAAGAAGTATTTAAACTACATGATTATTGGACACATGTTAAACATATGATTTGCTAAAATGATGCATTTTGTACAAACTAATTTGTTAGATATATCTTTTAGGTTTATAAAAATGTAATTACATTTCAGTTTTAGAATTATAGTGAAGACATTAAGGATAATTAATACATAAATGTAAAAGGAAATTTTGAGAAAAAGAAATTTTGAAGGGCAGTTAGAATTTCTACACACGTCTGGTTATTTAGTTCATAGGGAAAATTCCACATGCTAAATAGTTTGAATAAATACCATAAATAAAGATGTAGCCATTTTTTTTAAGTTAACATGATTAGATTCATCAAAGTAAAACACACTCTCATGAAGATAGCTTTGTAGTGAGAATCTTACTATGAAAAACCTAGTGATGAATCATTAGTTAGCTGTGTCGATGAGGTGACATTGATGCATACTTGTTGATGCATGATTTGATGCATCAATGGAGTATCTAGTCTTGCCTATACAATTGTGTGCACCTATTACATTTAAGACATTCATTTATTAGTAGTATAGAGGAGCTCTTGTAGTTTGTTCTTTTGAGAGTTAGAATATTTTCTAAGTGCCTAAAATAGGAGTTGAGAAGTGTACAGATATTTATTCAAGCACTAATGTACCTAGACAATTTGGTGTGAATGGAAATAAAGACAAGCTTCTTGATAAACCTTTTATCACTTGGAATTAGCATAATATTTACTTTAATGTACTTTACTATTATGTAATTTACTTTCATGCATTTAATTAATTAACTGAATATGAATAATTAATGCACATATGTATGACCATCTCGAGCATATGTTAACACTTGGTAATCCTAGTGACGTTTACACTTGGTAACCCAGTAGTGTTGCAACATGTTTAGGATGAGTGTGGTAGGTCAGAATAGATATTTATGTTAGGATTTAATTAAGGCGTTAGATAGTTTCTAGATTAATTAAGAATTTAGTTACTTTATTTTCATGCTTAGGAGGAATAATAAAAATATATAAGTTATGCAAATCATGTACCTTATTTACACTTAACCATACCATTAAACCTCACAAGTGGAACTAAGAAGAAAATGATCATGTTCCTAAGTTCACTACCTAGATAATATATACTTAGAAAGCTAATGTTTGCAAAATTCAACCAGATTTCTTAGTGAATGCTAGTGATTTGTATGGTTGGGTGTAGGGACTACTCACTGCTCATCATTAGCACCATTGCTATGGATTTTACTTAGCTACGTGTGCTACCTAGGAAGTTAGTGAAATTATTCAACAACACTGTAATGAACCTTAAAGTTGAAATCATTGAGAAAAATAATAATAACAAAAACATACTATTTTTTCATCAGAACCAACATGGCTTCTTCTTGTAGGAAGAACTACCCACCACTCTTTATAGGTGATTCCAATCAGTAAATGCAAGAAGGCCTAAAACCACCCATGCCTTGACAATGTAAGGTGGTCTATACGCATCCGAAGGAGTACACTCTAGATTTCATCTTCATCCTACACTAGAATGAATAGCTACAATGGTGGAACATGGAGGGAAACATTGTTTTGTCTCTTGATCAATCAATTTCTACAATGTTGCTCCATAATCTCATGAGCTTAGGCATAGTAAGACTCAATGTTGAGTATGATGTGCGAGATCATTCCTACTAGGATTATCATCCCACAAAGGCACAACAAAAGAAATATCAATAGATGGAAGCTCATTATGAGGCATTAAAAGGAAAACAATTCACAAACCTTCTATTCCTGCTAGGGAAGAAGGAAGGAAAAGATTCCTTCTTAGGAACTTTTCAATACACTAACTCTCCTCCTCTCCTTGATGAGGAGGCCTTCAACCAGCATCTACAATCCACTGTAGATAACCCTATTTTTAGGAAGAATGAATCCCATGACCATGGGACCTCAAAGGAAAGGAGTTAAGGTAAGAAAAATGATAAGAATCATGATAATGGAAAACATGGTGATTGTGGTAGGGACCAAAGAAGAGGGAGTAGTAGGCATTATTATGGTGTTGGCTCTCCTTCCTCTTTACCTTCATCTTTCTAATCATCTTCCTTCTCCAACTCTAATCGAAGCTACAAGGGGAGAGACTATGATGGAGGTGACCGGTGGGATAGAGATGACTGTAGATCCCACTAGAATAGTAGAGACTAGGGGCATGTGCAATCAATGAAGGCCCGCCACAAAAAGGGAGGAATAGTAGAGGGTATCATAGGCATCATGGGTATCACATAGGCCATGACTATGATAAGCATTTTCTTGTCACCAGAAACATGGTAAACATTGTGAAGGCTATGACTCCAAAAAGGTACATGAAGGATAGCCAAATTAAATAGTTGAACATGAACAATATCCCTAAGTTCCAAGGAAGATAGAATTTTGATCCACAGAATCATCTCTAAGCCTTTCACAATGCACGTGCCTTACAAAACGTAGAGAACTAATGGCAGAAATTGAAGCTATTCACTAGGGCACTCATCAAGGAAGTTGAAAGCTGGTATCAGTCCTTAGAATCAGAATCAATTCGATGATGGAATATGATGCTTGAACTCTTCAATGATAAGTATTAGACGTACTCCCGAGTGTCTACTTTGAGACAACAAATCCAAGGTTAGAAGTAAGGCATATATGAATCCTTAGATGTAGCCATGAATAAATATTACTCATTGTTACATTGATGCCTAGGCCATGGCTATTCTTAATGGGACCATCTACACCATATCATAGATGAACTCTAAATAGAAACAAGGATAACTCTTGGGGTTTATGCCCAAGGAAGGATTTTAGAGCTAAGGGCTCATTAGATCAAAAGGCTAATTGAGTAGGTTACTCACTAAGGAAGAAGGTAAGATGAGAAAAGGGGAAATTGTAGATGAGTACAACTGGGATCCTTCCATTTGCAAAAAGGAGGTCTAGTTTTGTGACAAGGAGGAGGAGGCACCACTTGATGAAGTGATGTAATGAAAAACCTTGCCAATACAAAAATCTATTTTTGAAGGAGACCATATCCTATGTGGAACTCTTTATAATAAATAAATAATGGTCACAATGTCCTTCACAATGTCCATCATTAGATTTACAAAATGTGGAACTCTTTATAAGAAAGGTTCAAAACTATTTTCAAAATTTCTAAGGAGACCGAAAAGAAAGGTAGAAGTCATGAAAAAAGGAAAAAGAAAGAAGTTGAAAATTCCCATCAAAAAGGTAAGGGCAAAGTTCCTGTAGTGGACAAGGTTGTAGATTCTGAAATAGATGACGAAGGGTGTGACATATGCCAATATGAACATCCTAAGTGATGTTGTTTAGATGTATCACACTTGTAAGAATCTAGAGTGTATGCATTGAATCCTTATTTGGAAAAATGGTAAACATCTAGGAGGTTATTTTATCCTCAAGGTAACTACAAGCAACTCCACCAACAAGCCTACTATCCAAGTGGAGTGCCACCTCAACCTCATGAGTAGTACCAGTAGTGGCAACATCCACAATCATAAAGGATGCCACCACTAAGGTAGTAGTACTCTTACCATCAACTAGATCCCTATGGGTACTATGTTTAGCAACCCATTTTAACACATGACTCTTCTAGTCATGCTTCTTTCTAGCACCACTACTACCCTCCTAAATATTATAGAGAATAATCTCTAAGAGGGGAGTCCCCATTTCCCTATTACCCTCATCATCCTTCTACACCTGTACCTCCACCCTCAACTCAATTGCCACATTCTCCATCCATATACAGAAAAATACCATCTTAGTCATAGTAGAGAAATGCCACAAGGGTTGTTAACCTATAGCCAGCTCCTCTACTAAGTGGTTTAGACACTAAGCCTCGAAAATTGTCCTTTTTTTGAACCAAAAGCCTTACCAAGCCCTCATAGGCACTTGCAACTATTGATCTTGCTTATCCTTCCTTCCCCTCAACATCCCTTTGAGATTCCTTTAAACCAAAAACCTTCCAAAGTGCACACTGTAATGTTGACCCATGTGGTCACTAATTGAATAAAGGTCATCCATCTTTCTAAGAATAAATTTGATCTTGGGAGTTCCCTCATTTACTTGTAAATCACTAGAAATGAACCTTGCAAGGCTTTTCTAGACTCAGGTTTTGGTGTGAATTTAATCTTATAAGAAATGTACAAAGCCTAGAACCTACCTCTACTCAAGAAGATAAACATTTACTTAGAGTTAGTAGAACAGTCCATCACTATTCCCTTGGGATTTGTGAAGGACATTGTGACCATTATTTATGGATGGTCATATCCTATTGACTTCATGGAGATATGAGTGGATAACTATAAAGGAAACTTTCCTATCATTATGGAAAGAACATGGTTGAGTACAATTGATGCACAGCTAGGAATCAAAGACCTCTTCTTAGAGATCTCCAAGGAGAATGAATTCAAAAAGATAAAGAAGAAATTCATTCCATGCATCGCGTACAATGATACAAGATGCCACTGTGTGTAGAAATTATAGATAGTTAAAAGTGCCACACTCATAGCATGTAGGCAATGTGTAGATGTCACAAAAGTTCAAAGGTGCCTATACGTAGTAGCACAAAACAAGAGGATACCCAGTGCTGACAATTGAAATAAAGAGTAATTCCACATTATGCATGAAATAGATTGAGAGCCTCACAAGTGCCTATGTTGAAGGCATGGACGAACTAGAGTAAGTTCATTTCTAGCTCTTAAATAAACACTATGAAACCAATTAGAAAGAGTTGGAAATTCCTAAGAAGTTCAATCAATAACCCCTTGAGTTAAAAACGTTATCAAATGGAATGAACTATGCTTTTCTAAACAAGGGGAATTCAGTCATCATCAATGCCAATCTTGCTTCTATGCAAGAACAAAAGTTATTGGAGGTGATAAACAAATGGCCAATAGCCTTTGATTGGTCACATCATGAGCTGACAAGAATTGATCCAAGGATATGTCAACACCACATCTACATAGATTCCTTCATTAAACCAAAGAGGCAAATTTAGTGAAGGTTGAATCCTAAACTTAAGCAAATGATCAAAGAGGAGATTAAGCAACTCCTCAAGGAGGGGTTCACCTATCCCATTGCAAATAGTAAGTGGGTTAGCCCACTCATGATAGTGCCAAAGAAAGGTGGAAAATGGAGGGTCTACATCAATTTCAAACTATTGAATATGGAAACATACAAGGATCATTTTTTATTTTTCATTTGTGGATTAGGTATTGGACACAATTTGAAGGCATTGTTATTATAGCTTCTTGGATGGTTATAGTGGCTATAACCAAATCCAAATAGCACTAGAGGATCATATTAAAACCACATTCACGAGTCCCTAGTGGAATTTTGCATATAGAAAGATGTCATTTATCCTATACAATGCCCCTGTAATATCCCAACATCTTGTCCTTAGCATCTTTTAACAAAAAATCGATAGTGGGATAGAAGTCTTTATGGATGACTTCTCCACCTATGGGGCTACGTTTGAGTAAGCCTTATATCATTTAAAGAAAGTTTTGAAGAGATGTGTACAGATAAACCTTAGACTCAACTCACAAAAAAGCCACTTGATGGTCTAGGAGTCCACTATATTGCTACACAAAATATCATAGAAAGGGATTGATATGGACCGTAAAAAATAAGGATCATCCAAGGAATAACCCAACAACCTAAGATAATTAAAGATGTAAGGTCATTCCTAGGCCACATTAGCTATTATTAGTGCTTCATTGAAAATTTCTCGAAGATTTCCAAATCATTGGTGGAGCTGACAAAGAAGGATGCTCTATTTATCTGGACTAAGTAATGCAAACATGCATTTCAGCACCTTAGAAAGAAGCTCATAAAACCACTGATCCTATGAGCACTTGATTGGTCCAAGCCATTCCATATTATGATGAATGCATCCAATTGTGCCTTGGAAGCCATGCTACATAGTTGGATGATCAGAAATGTCCCTATTACATCCACTATATGAGTATACGCATTGTGAATGCACAACTAAACTACAACACCACTAAGAAAGAACAAATGGCAATGTTGTATGTCTTAGAGAAATTCCAGCAATTTGTGCTAGGGTACAAGGTTTTTGTTCACACTAATCAAAATGTAATTAGGTTTCTAATGAATCAAAAATAGTGAGCCCCTGTGTCATATGGTGATTGATAATCTTGCAAGAGTTCGATCTAACCATGGTGGATAGAAAGAAAATCAAGAACATGGTAGCTAACCACTTGTCTCAATTGAGATGGGATAGCAAAGAGGACAAGAGCTCACTTTTTGATCAATTTCTTGATGAACTCTTCTTTGTTGGAGTTTTTACTAAATGAAAGCCCAAGGAAGAAAATTGGTATGATGGCATGCTCAGCTACCTACTTACTCAGGAGATGCCACAGGAGTGGGATAACAAGAAGAAAAAAATAGTTTCTTCACCAGGTTAAACACTTCATGGAAATCAATGAACAACTTTACAAGGTGTGCATCGATGGCCTAGTTTGATGGTGCATTCTTGATGATGATTAACCACATGTTCTCCAAGATATTCATGAGGGTCGTTGTGGGGGCCATTATGCTAGAAGATGAACAACCATTAAAATTCTCATGGTAGGGTATTACTGGCCTACACTTTTAAGGGATGCCCATCACTTCATTTGCTAGTATGACCATTGTCAATGTGATGGTGGGATGATTTCTCATATGGAGGGACCTCAATAGTGGATCCAACCACTTAAGCCCTTCAACATTTTTGACATTGATTTCATGGGTTCCATCACTCCCATGTCTAATGGGAAGACATACATCATCATATCTATTGACTGCTATACCAAATGGGTGGAAGTTAATGTTGTCACTGATTGGACATCCTCTAAAATGGTCTGATTTGTACAATAAAATTTTGTAAACAAGTTTGGGGTGTCACACGCACTTATTTCTAACAATAGAACTCAGTTTATAGGAATCACTTTTTGAAAGTTCATGAAACACTTGGGGGTTGAACATAAATTGACAACCCCATACCACTTCCATGCCAATAGTCAAGCTGAGGTTACTAATAGGGATATAACAAAAATACTAATAAGAATAGTTAGTAAATATAGGAGGCATTGGAGCACCAACCTCAATGATGCCCTTTAGGCCTATTTCTCCACATGGAAACTTCCTATTGGCTACTCTCCCTATGAGCTCATATATAGAAAATTACCAACACTTCCTATCCAAGTGGAGATTTGTATACTTTCAACAACTTGTGACCTTTTCCTTGACCTAAACCTAGCATAAAAAGAATGGTTAATGAATCTCAACTTGCTAGATGAGAATAGACTAGTGGCCTTGTTATCTAATGAAGTGCACAAGGCATATAACAAAGAAGGGCATAGCCTTAGGATTAGGAAACTGAAATTTCAACCAAAGATAAGGTTCTATACTAGAATCCCATGCACGTGCCATAATGAACTAGGTTTCAATCATTATGGGAGTGACCTTATATTATTTATGAAACATTTTCATCTTGGTCCATGCTAATTTATAAACCTAAAAATCCAAACAAGAAACTAGTAGTCATCATAGAACAACTCAAACCTTTATGAGAACCCAAGATAGCTAGTGACTAGAACACCTCAATAGATGGACAAGCAAGCTTAATTTTTTGGATCTCCTCCTTCCAACTCAGTAATAGCGGAGATGGTCATCCATGCTAAAACAATCAAAGTGGCTCCTTGGATTTTCATTTTTTCTATTTTTCACAATTTTGTTTTACACCATTTTTAGTACATTTTGTATTTCATAACTATTTTATGATTTTTTCTATATTTTACTTTATTTGGTTTGGACTTTTCTTATGTTTTTCTTTTCTTTTGTTTTCTTTATTACCACTAGGATTTCTTACAACTATAGCTTCCAATTGATGGTGGTGTGTACTTTATAATGTTAGTTGATTATGAATGTCTAGATTCTATCTTCAAATTTTGTTGTCGATAACTGAGACATGGTTTCTTTTCATGATAATAGGTAGTGAGTTCCATCATCCATCGATCAACATAACTCTATGGTATTTTCTTATTTTGGAAATATGAGGTCCCTTCTTAAATGCAAACTTTTAATCAACTTGTGACCTTGGTATTTTCCAAACTTGGGATGAATTAAGATGATTAATAAAGGTATGGATTCAAATGGATTTTTCACTTTTGTACTTGCCTACCACCTGAGTTACATGAGTATTTTCATGGATTTCTCACCATTATACTATTGACCAATAATAAGAAGCAAATTCTTTGCATGGTGTGGTTCTCATTGAAAATAAAAATAGAAAACAAAAAAAATAATACAATGATGAAAATTCAAAGCACATCCCTTAGACATAATAATGAGCTACAAGCATTGGTTATGGGGCTAAAAGGACATGTTACCCATGCTTGAAGGAACCCCTCTAACTAAGGCCCTCTTCACGTCCTTCTCTTTTCTTGTTCTTTAGGAATGATGAGTGGTCTATGGGGATGTTCTTATTGCTTGGGGATGGAATGGTCTCAAGTGTCAATGTGATGTCATTGGAAGTGTTTGGTCTTAATTTGGACTAAGGATGGACGTTATCAGGTCATATTAACCATACACTTCACAAGGGACTTCATGTGGCCACAATAATGGACTCCATTCCACACACTCTCATCCAGCTATGCTTTCCATCACTCGCCTCACTACCTTTTCTCATCTTGTTTCAATGTCTTTGTTTGATACAGTCAAAATTCTTTGGTAGTTTCCTTGGTGATTTGGTTCTTAACTAGCCACAATCATTAATCAACCATGGGACCCATGGACTCCTTAGTTTGAGGGCATGCAAGGGCATTATGAGCATGTGCCCGCTATGAGGAGAACCCACTTGCTTACCCCTTGGTTGGAAAGACTACATATGGTGGACAAATCTACCACCTACAATTGAGTATAAATTAACCATGTCACTAGTAGTGGTATTTATAAATGCCATAATTAAAGAGTTTTTAGGTATAAAAACTAATTTAGAATCTGTTTATAGAAATAGTTTCTTTAAAGCTAGGTTAAGTAGAATACAAGACCTACAATCTTATCTTAATGAGATGGAAGCTTGGTACTATCAAGGAAAGCTAACACATGAAGTTGCAGCAAAAGAAAATTTAATAGGTTCATTGCCTCAACCATTCTGTAACAAATACCTTGCTGATCTTAAAAGACAAGATTTAATTTTAGGGGAAATGTCCTTTGGTCAAATTCGACAATTTTTGTTTGATACGAGATATGTGTTACAATGAACAAACACAAACTCTCATGAAAGACTTGTCTAAGAAATTGGGAAAAAACTTAGGTTTAGATTTATGTCTAGAAGAAAAATATTATAAGTCTAAACATAACAATCAAACAAAATCTAAAAGTAAAGGAAAAGGTAAAATACGAGTATCTGGTAAACAATGGCGTAGGAAACAACCGAAGCATGTTAGGAAATATCCAAGTTATTTCCGAAGGCAACAAAATAAGTTAAAACGAAAAGATGTGCAATGTTACCTATGCAAAGGTTCACATTTTGCGAACCAATGTCTAGATAAAGAAAAACATTTGAAAAAGATACATTTTATTCAAAAACATAAATTAAATGAACAATTTTATGAATATCTTTCAGATGATGAAATTACATATGATCCTTCAATAGACCTTGTCTATCAAAGCCATGAGGATTACAACATTTATTCTCCTTCATCGGATTCTAATGCTGCTTTTGATAACCCTCCTTCTTTTCATCCGGCGGAGAGCTCCGCATCTTCACCGTTAGATGTCTCAGAACCAGACGATGACAAGGATTTTTATGCTATGCATATGAATAGAGCTCGATCATCATCCTCAACATCTAGAGGTCGTTATGGAGGAAGAAGACCTTTAGGAGGATATCCTAACCATTGGATCCCATCCCCATCTACACATAATAGATACGATATACAATTAGGAACAAAGGTAGAATATTTACAAAGAGAAATAGGAGTCTTAAAAGAAAAATTAGAAAGAACTCTAGTAGAAAACATATCAAAATATATGTATTTAGAAGCACAACTAAATAAGAAAAATAATGAATATAAAAAATTATAGCCATTTTTTCCTTCAAATCTTATGAATTCCATAGTGATTCCATCTAGTTTGTACTCCTTAATGAAATGTTCTCTAGATTAAATCTCCTTTTTTGTGCATCTCTTGTCGTCTTTGAGCATTCCATTATGTTTTTGACTTTTTTGGCTTCCTTTGGACTTTAATTTGATACCAAAATTCTTTATTTTTCCTTTTTTTTTAATGGTAAAAAATTTTATCTAATCACTAAATCAATGCGACCCTGTTGATGTAGTATAAGAAGTCTATAAATAGCATGAACACTTAGCCAATTTTTTGCCATTTTCTTTCAAACAAGAAAGGATTTTTTAGTTTTTTCAAAGCATAGAACCTTCTAAAGCCCATAACTTTCACACCTCTCCTTTGATTAACCCCATTCTTCATTATTTTAGCTATTAGAGATGAGCTTTACATCATGGGAAGCACAAACATTAGGTTTCTAATGGAAATTTTTCTAACTTCCACAAGGTTTAACTAATAAAATAATATTAAATTCACTAACTCATGAGAGTTAAACCTTTTCAAAAAAATCTGGTAGCTATCTAATTAAAATAATCAATCCACCATAATCCCTACTTAGCTTAAGTGTAATTGATCAAAGGAGACAAGGTATCAAACTATCCAAGTTACACATCAAATGCTAATCTTTGGCTATGTTGTTATTACATATGGCACGTAGACCACTGGATGAATGCTTGCAGGAAGGAGGACCATCCCAACCAAGGGAGAAGCAGGATAGAGGAGGAAGGGGCCAACAACAGTAGCAGCCCTAAGAGCAAACATCAGAGACCCATGCAACAGGACCTCTTTGAGAGGAGCCCAAAGTGGAGTCTATCTGACAGATTCTTGAAGCTGAGACCAAATAAGGTGGTTGGACCTAGAACAAACCTTAAATTCACCTTTATAGAAGCCTTCCTTAAGCACATTAATTATAAGGATACGAGAGGTTTAGTTCTTTAGGAACTAAACTTTGGCCCTTTCTTAGACTTGGCACTAGAAGAAGTCAAGACACAACTTCAAAGCTCTCCCATGTGAACCATCCTCACTTCCAATGGAAAATGGTACATGAGGAAAACCAACCTCTTCTAGAGCAACAAGCAAGCTAATGTCACTATGAAGATAAAGGACATTAGTATGCCCTACTCTATGAAGGCCATTGTTAAGGCCCTTGGTTTACTAGATACTGGAGCAACCTTGGTGGAAATATTGACGTAGGTGGATTCATAAGTAAAGAAAGAGTGGATCCAGCAATCCTATGGAGTTGATAGAAAAAAATACAACACACTCACTAAGGTAGAGATGGTATATGTCAAAATTGCGGCCTACCACATCAATCCAATAGTGAGGCCAAGCAAAACCACAACCTTCTCTGTCCATGTGTGTGCCACTCTAAGTGATAAATTCCTTGTTAATCTCCCATAGTTGATCTACCTATAGATTGAAATGGACTTCAAGGAGAAGGAGCATGGGAGAAAGATGCTTCCTTTTCAATGCCTCATTCACAAGCTATGCAAAATAGGAGGTATAGCTTACTATGCCAATGACACACTTTGTCATGCTTCTATTTCCTCTTGGGAAGAGATGATGAAGGAAAAGGTGCCTACCAAGCTACAAGAAGAGGAGTAGCCACTAAGACCACCCACTCATGAAAAAATTCTAAAGTCCTACACTACCATTGAGCGCATGTGCAAAATGTTTGAGCAACTCCTACAATAGTAGCAAGTAGGATTGGATGGTGGTGAATCCTTTGTCTATTGACTAGCATTAACTCATCTCACTGAGGTGGCTAGAACCATATGTAGGATGGAGGGAATGGTACCAATATTTTCTGCCCAAAGGATGCAAGTGCCTATGAGATCAAATCCTAGCACCTAGGAAGTAACGATGTTCCTTTTAGGATAACAACAATTCCTAGAGATCTCTAGGAACATCGCTACTTTCTTGGTGCACCTGGAGGAGGGCGAGGGAGCAATTGTCTTGGCAATGTAGCACCAATGATAGGAAAAAATGGTAGAGCTGGTGGTTGACAGAGTGGCAGAAGCACTCAATTCTCCTATAGCCTCTATGCCAGATGTTGCTACACTTAGGGACATGCAAATGTCTACAAGAGTAGCAAGTGGGAGGTTTAGTGTAGCCCAACACAAAGAGTGTTTGGACTAATTGGTGGAAACTAGGTAACTGCTTCTAGAGATCTTTGATCTCTTGGATACCATCACAGAAACTTAGTCAGAACTGCTTGAGGCTAGGGGCAAGTATATCATCGCCAATGCCCAACTCAAGGTAGCCACATCTGAAAACCAATGATTGGCTACTAAGGTTGCAGAGTTGAGAGTTCATCTAGCTAATCCCACTATCCTCAACTAGGTTGTAACAAGAGATGAAGCTTTTTAATAGCTTTAATACAAACTTCAAGAGGATAAGTATGCAAAGGAGTTGATGATCTTCAACCATTCCTTAGCAGAGGCCACAACTGAGAACACCAAAAAGGACTTGTTGAAGATTTGCAAGGAGAATGTAGTTCTCACCCAAAAGAATTATTTCTTGGGAAATGTTGAGATCAAAAAAGAATAAATGATGGAATTTTTTTTGACAATAGTAGGAGTAGCTTGCCAAGGTAAATACAGAATTAAGGAGATTGGTTATAAAAAATCACAATCTCTCAATGGAGGAGGTCCATGCCTTACATTGGAAATTAGCCATTAAGATTGCCTCTTGGAAAAATGAGGCCCTAATGTTTGAAAGAGTGAAAAATCAAGTTTAGTTGGTGAAGGCAAAGGTGAATGAGGCTATCTAGCAACTCTAGAAAGGGGGTGATGTGTGGCAGCCCATCTTTGATGGACTGAATAAATACAACAAAGCAAAAATCCACCACAAGGAGTTGTGAATCGAAGAGATGATGGAGTACATGAAGTTAGTGAACTTCCAATATGTAAACTTGGAAATGATGATTGTCGAAAGATTGAGATCTGAACTAGAAAAGAAAGTGGCCAACCTGTACCTATTGTACAAGGCCAAGTTCAAGCACCATAAGGACACAAAGCAAAAGCTAGAAACAACCAATGTTGAGCTTGAAGTTCTTAGAGCATAATTCATAGATCAATGATCAATAGCTATGGACCTAGCCAAAAGAATGAATGACTATTAGGAGCTACAAAATGCTATCAGAGTGATTGACATTGAATTCAAACAATTTGCTACCTAGTTTATCAATGTTAAGGTGTTATTCTCTACCATCCCCTATTTGTGGGACGCATCTATACCGGTCCACATTGGTGATGTTGCATGGACTATGTACAATCCTCGAAGTAAGGAGGAGAAGATCAAAGCATTGTTGGATGTGTTTCATCTTCCACCAGTAGTCATAGCTATAGTAGGACAGCCACAAATATCATAGCCTCAACCTCAATTGCTGCATGCACCAAAGGTAAGAGAAGGTCCTTCCGCACCTTAGGAGCCTCCACCTCCTAGGACCATCTAATTTTCTTCTTATCTTTAGGTGCCAGAGGGATTCAGCTATCAATTTTTGTAACAATGTTGAATTTTATTTTCATGAACACCTATTTTTGGAAAAGTTGTAAATCTATACACTTGGGCACTTAGAGTGAGCATGAGTCAGTCAATAATCCCATACCTTTCCAAATTTTGAAAGAAGATTATTCCTCCTTTTTCTCACTCAAGGAAAAATTTTTAGTTAGTTGTGGGGGTATGATGAATCATCAGTTGGCTGTGTCGACAAGGGTGCATCAATGTGTACTCCTCAATGCATATGCATCAATGGAATTTCTACTCTTGCCTATATAAATGTGTGCACCTATTGCATTTAAGGCATTTGTTTATTAGTAGCATAGCAAAGCTCTTGCAGTTTATTCTTTTGAAAGTTAGAATATTTTCTAAGTGCCTACAGTAGGAGTTGAGAAGTGTACAAATATTTATTCAAGCACTGATGTACCTAGACACTTAGGTGTGAATGACAATAAAGAAGACCTTTTCGATAAACCTTGGATCACTTGGAATTAGAAAAGTATTTACTTTAATGCACTTTACTATTATGTAATTTACTTTCATGCATTTAATTAATTGATTGAATATGGATAATTAATTCACATAAGTATGACCACCTCGAGCATACATTAATGCTTGGTAATCCTATTGATGTTTACACTTGGTAACCAAGTAGCATTGCAACATGTTTAGGATGGGTATGACAAGTGGGAATGCATGCTTATGTTATAATTCAATTAAGGCATTAGATAGTTTCTAACTTAATTAAGAATTTAATTACTTTATTTTCACACTTAGGAGGAATGAATAAAAATATAAAAGTTATATAAATCATGTGCCTCAGTTAGACTTAACCATACCATTGAACCTCACAAGTGGAATTGAGAAGACAACAATCATGTCCATAAGTTCACTATCTAGATAATGTGTACTTAAAGGGCTAAAGTTTGCAGAATTCAACTGGATCACTTAGTGAACGCTAGTGATTCATATCGTTGGGCATAGGGACTACTGGTTGCTCATCACCTAGGTCAGAGGTGGGCAACCCTAAGGTAGGGAAAAATAATTTTGTAAAAGAAAATCATGAAACTTTCCTAATCACCTCTAGAAGGTAATAAAAATTCACTCTCAATTTCAAATGAATGCATTATACCTAAACTGTGTGAATGTAAAAAGTCACATCTAGAAAGTACTAAAAAGTCACTTTTAGTTTCAAATGAATGCATCATACTCCATTCTCTTCTGAATAATGAAAATTGAGCATTCTTTTAGTTTCTTTTGAATAATATTCCAACATACAAAATGTGTAACTCCAAGACAACAAACTTTTAATACACATGTAATGCAAAACCACTTGATAATAGAAGTTAAGACCTAATAAATCATTACTAGAAAAGTTAATCCTTTCAAAAACGATATTGCCATACACAAATATTAATGCTAAGATTAATAGACTTAATTTTAGTTTCTCCCTTAGAAAAGGACAAAATAAAAATATGACTTTCCGATTCAGAAATCCCTTTGTATAAACTGAAAGGTATGTTTCGAAGATTACTTTAACCAGCAGCCCCTTAATCATAGATTACTTTAACCAATAACCCCTTAAATCATATATTGTAGCAATTTTATTCATGGAAAGTTGGCTCCTGAAAGCTCCAAAGACTTTACTGGAAATTATTTTACTTGCAAAATATTTAATGATGGTTAATGGCATTGTCTAAGCAGTAAGCCGAAAATGTCAAATAGCCTTTAAACATTTTGGTTATTGAATAGCTTACCCTGAAATTTTTTTAACCATGATGCTATTTGAATACAATAACACATCATCTCAGAAAGTATCAACAATTTTGTTATTACATTAGGGCATCCGAAAAACATAGGTAAAGTAAAATAGAAAGCATTTAAATATTGGGTAAAAATACTAACAAACTGAAAAATTATAAAGTTTTAGGTTCAGTCACACTCAGCTTGCAGGACGCTAAGCATTTCTACAAGCTGGAACACATATGTAAGAGATTGCACATGTGTATTTCAATTTTATTTAACTTTTACTTTAATCATATTAACACCATCAATGTATATCTACAACCCTGCTGCAGTATGAACAAATCTACTTGTATTATTCAGACTTAGGAACTGCAATAGAATTTCGCTTTGCGATTAGTATGTAGTTCAGTTCGTTTGTCTACAGCCCTTAAGCAGCATCGTTGCATAGTTAGTTATAACTAGGAATTGAACTCTAATTGATTTTCCACAGCTGATCAGAGTAATCAAAGAATGTATTATCGACAAAGTTGTTTGTAGAGGAAGCAATTATGTCACCAGCAATCGTACGTTCATCCATCAAACCCTCTTCCTGGAAATCGCACAGAATTCTTGTAACAGAAGAATCAATATTTGCACTGCAATCGTCACTCTCCTCTGATGAGTACGGACTCTGATGTTCTTCTTCAGTTTCATGATTATGATGGTGGCGGTGTTGTTGGTCGTTCAGCCGATCCCCACCAATCACTGAACCATTTATTCCATCCTTGCAGAAGCTTCCCTTGTTGCCTTTTCTCAGGTGATTCCTAAAGTAATTTTTTATTTCATTGTCTGTCCTTCCGGGCAAACACTTAGCAATCCGAGACCATCTGTTAGACAAACGCAAATATTCGTTATGTTACACCTATTGAGGATGAATCTACAAAAGATGAAAGCTGCTCAGCATCGTTTGGAACTGTAATATGAAAAAAGGGTTTAAAAACATAATCCAAAGAAAGTTTACTGTCAAAATCATATGACGCAACTGTAACAGACAGGCAAATGCCTTAAAAGACAAAACTATGAATAAAGGACATGAACATGAAACAACAAATCAAAAACTATTGCGATACTTGTTTCCCCAGAGTTTCTGCAACTCGATGATGCGCTGTTCTTCCTCATAAGTGATTTTGCCGCGTTTGAGATCGGGGCGAAGGTAGTTTACCCATCTCAAGCGGCAGCTCTTGCCATTCCTGTTTAATCCTGCACCCACATTAGATTTGAACAATTTAAATAGGCTGCCGCTGCACTGCATCCAGGAAACCTAAACCTAACATATGCCATGACCCGTCCGCCATCATGCTTAGGTAAGTGTCAATTCAGAGTTTCAGATACATGGTACAAGTGGCGCAGAATTGCTAAGTTGTCCAGAATCTGATATCTCGGTGTAGTTGCAGGAGGAATACAATGGAGAAAACTAGTCTGCAAACTCACATAGCGGTGGCATACAGCTAGAGAAAGGCGACAGACTTGTTTGGCAAAATGCATTGATTTTAGTAAGCAGTCGATCTGATCTTGTTCCTTAACTTTGATCTTGTTCAAACCAGAATAAGAGCACCCAAAAATTTGCTTTATGGGTGAGGCAATCTGATTCAGAGAAGAGGACACTTACCTACCTATGGATGGAGGGAGGCATGAAGCTTGAGATAGATGGGAAAAGAAAGTATGTATATATGATCTGACCTGACGCTTTGGCGATGGAATCCCAGCGGCCTACTCCCAAAGAAGAGATACAAGTAATGAGCAGTTGGTCTTCTTCAGGAGTCCAGGGTCCTTTTCTGTGACAGCTTTCCAGTGGCAACGGATCCTGGCTGTGATTTGGATTTTGATGTTGGAAGATTTTGGCCATGGATCGAGCTCTGTCAAAACCCTAGAGGAGAGGGAGGCAGGAACTTGCAGTGACCGGGGAGTCAGTGAATCAGAAAAGCAGTGCCACCTGGAACCTTGAAAGTGCTTCCAAAAATGCAGGCACGGATACTCGGACAGCAGCACCACAACAAGAAGACTTTGGAAAACGCAGATTAAACATACATACATGGTTAGGTCGCTGTTATTTTCTCGTGTTGACGTTCGGAATGAGCCTGGGTTTCGAACTCTAGAATGTCCATCAGTAGGTGCGCCGTGTTCTAGAAGAAGGCATGCGTGTCCCTTCATGACTGCACCACCTGGTCACCTAAAGCCATCAGTTTTCGCTTATTTTTCTCTCTCCAAGAATAACCTGCACTACCCATGGCTAAGCTATTCCTCCTCTTGCTATTCTTGGATAATAGCCTGCTTGACGAGCCCGATGTCTTCATACAAGATGCATGCTTGGTGCTGGACATTGAACATTGCAAACCTTCTGAGTAGACTGATCATTATTATTATGAATTAGGTTTTATCTTAGTGATAAGATTTTTGACTTGAAAGCTTTAATTTATAGATTTGATTTTGGTGGATCATGTTGAGTTATAAAGTATTAATTAGACTATATTTTAGAGTGTAGTTATATTAGAATTATTTCAGGGTTTCAACACCCACTAAGATCCCATGCAAAATTTAGCCTTGCCTTGTCAAGGCTTCATTGTTTAAATGTACATTTAAACCAGAAATAATGATATTAATTGGATTGAATATGGGGTGATTTGGTTGTAATTTTTCCCAAGAATAAGAAATATGGATTGATATCAATTAAGGGGTGTTAGCTTAGTTGCAAGACTTTTATTTTTGAAACTCTAAGTTATGGATTTGATTCAACAAAATTTCAAGTTATATATTGAGGTGAAATCTACAATGATTTTTTAAGAAATTTACTTTCTCCTCATATCACTATAACATCTTGAGAATGTTTTGTTTTTCAAAAAAAGAAAAAAAAAAACATTTTCCCAACAATGAAGAATACAACTATGGGTTATTGTAATCCCCTACGTTTTCTGTTCATGACAAATGTAACAAGATAATTTCTTAATCTAGCAAAAATGGCTTTAAGGATCATTGGTTGTTGTTCTTAATTGTACATATATTAGCACTTAAGTTGTATGCTTAAGTATAGTGAAGGCACATGATAAATGATGTTATTTCACCATTGCTACACTAGGTAAAAATATATAAATTAATTATTTAATTCTAAGTACAAACAAAAATAAATAAATTTTATTCTAGCCTAAGAATGAACCATGCGTTATTGTTGCTAGGATCACCAAGATAATACATTTTAATGCTTAAAGCTAGATCGCAATCATTTCACCATTTAATTATAATGCACTAGAAACATAAATATAATACTAGGTTACATTAGAAATTAAATGACAAAAGATAGTAAATTTAATCTAAGTCAAAGTATTGCAATGAATGGAAATTAATCTTAGTCTTATTATCATTCATGATTTGCATCCAGATATAATCCACTTGAATCAAATGTTGTACAACTAACTTAGATTCATCCTGCAAGCACTTGCTAACTACTGCAAAGAATGAAAAATGAAACCTCAAGAGTTTAGTTAAGCTACTAACCAAAAGGTGCTATAAAATAGTAAGTGGCCTATATTTATAGACATTTATTCCATATGCAATTTCACATTTGTGAAATTGCATCATGGGATTCTCCAAAATTGCAGCTGCAAAATCACAATTATCAAACACAACTTTTATTGTCCACTATAACCTCATGATTGGCTAACAACTTGTCTTTGAGTCATACAGAAAAGAGACAAAGTTTCTCTAATCTTGGTTTCTTTGTTGGTGCCTTCTCCTTCATGTAGAACCTCTGATGGCATCCTCATGGAATCCTTAAATAATTTATTTTTATGTTTCTAAAGTCATCATGACTCATGGATAGCTCATGGTTGATCACCATGACTCATGTTATAATATCATGAATTGTGGTATAATCAAAAATCCTCACTATGACTGTGGCCAAGTCATGATCCACTTGTAGTCACTACGAATTCAAAATTTTTCAAAATTAAGGCAGGATTTTAACACATCATCCTCATCCTATTTAATCCCACTCAACACTTCACCAATCCCTCCTCTTCCACCCATGATAACTATTTAAGCCACCTCATAATGATGGGGAATTACCATGTATTTTAATTAAGGTTTTGTCAAAGTTATGGGAGTGGTATTAGAATCCAAAATAATTTGATTATAGGTACACCCCAAGACAAATAGCCAACATGATACATTAGAAGAATTAACATTGGGTAGAGGGGATGGAGGCCCCTATCTTATCATTTAAATTATTATCCTTATAACAAGTTGTCATCATAGCCTACAAATACCTCTACCAAAAACTAACTATAAAAGAAAATATATTTAAAATGTTGATAATTATTGATGAGTCACCATTTAGTGTGCCGCGATATCACATCCACGATATTGTAGTCTGTCTCCTCATTTATAAATAAGAGGAGTCAATTAGGAGGAAGTAAGTTCTAGATTAGAAGTTTAAGAGTTTGATTTTAGTTCTTGTTTTTCCTCTCAACCCTTTTCCTCCCAGTGTATGCCCGCAGTGCGGTGATTGTAATTGTATAGCATCCTTTATTCGAGTGTGATGTGCTTGGACACGCACATGATGGGCAATAAAGATCGAGATTACTTCATCATTGCAGCATTCACTTAGATTAATTATTTATTTACTTGTTATTTACTACCTTCCTAATTAATCTCTCTCACCCTTAAACTCCTATTAAACGCAGAATGAGTATGACTTGATTACGAGAATTTAAGTGTGACTACTTGGTAACCCAATAGCGTACCTAGGATCTGCGCTTGGTAATCCTAATGGTAGTCGGGCACAAAGTACAAGATGTGTACGGATAATCAAGGAACGGATGCTCATTGCACTTAGGCTAGCTAGATTCCTTCTCACCCTTTCTCCCTTAGCTTAGTTAATATTATCTTCCATTGCCTTGAGGAGTAGCATTAGATTAGAAAACACATCATACACCTCACTCTGGACTAAACCATACCTGACAAAGCTAATACTAGTTCAAGTGGGAAGACAGCGAACTACAACCTAAGGCTAACTATCTAGATGCCACAACTAGTCCTTTTGCAGAGTTCAACTGGATCACGCATATAACACTCGTATTCGTATGGTTGAGTGTAGGGGTACCTCACCACTCATCATTGGCGCCATTGTCGAGGATGGTGCTAGTTATCTAGATTAGTTATATCATACAAGGTTGCTGTAAAGGAATTAACGATATATCTTTTAGAAAGAAATAATTATTAAAAATTCACATATAAATTCGCACACAACTTCACAACCATGGCTCTCCTACAAGATTACAATAATACCACACCTAGTGAGGAAGTTCATTGGAGAACCAATGAATTATATGACAACGAAGATTGGAGTACACAACCTGAGGTGGGGGTTTCTTATAAACATGAATGAAAGCAACATCATCCCAACGCATGAAAGCATAACTTACCCAATGACAATGAACCCCTACTAACCACTACAAGCTTAACGCAAATACAAGAGGCTGTTCGAATCTCATGTAGGCATCGTAGAGAGAGTCGCCTACCCAGTCTCGATATAAACAACTTTCCCAATTTTTCAGGAGGCTATGACTTAGATCTGCATCAACAATTACAAGCCTTCTACGATGCCTGTACATGGAACAACATTGATAATGAATGGAAAAAAATCTAGCTCTTTCCTATGACACTCATTGGCCAAGCAAAAGTATGGTATAGATCATTAAGACCAAATTCAATATGACGTTGGCCAACAATGGTAGAAGTCTTTAACGAAAGATATCAAACCTATGCAAGAGTGTTAGCCTTGAGGAACCAAATCCTAGAGTAGAAACAAGCAAAACATGAACCCTTGGACATGGCCTTAGAAAGATATTATGCATTGTTAAACAACTGTCTAGGCCATGGGTTTTCCAAGGAAAGACTAATGTACCATATCATTGATGGGCTTCGTGATGCAACAAGAGAAACCCTAGGGATGTATGCCCAAGGTCAACTATACAAACTACGAACCCATCAAGTCCAAGAGCTTATTAAGTGGGTAGCAAAAGAAGAGGGAGAAATGGCTAGATGGGAGAGGGTTGAAAAACATCAACGGGACCAAAATCTCAACCTAACAAAGGTCCATGATCATAAAAAATAGAAATCAACCTATTACAAGGAGAAAGAATCATCTTTGCCAGTACAACAATCATTAGAGGAAGTCGAGAAAAAGATTAATAAGATGTTGGAATGGACGTATAAAAAGTGTGGAGAATACATCGATATTATTGGAGATAGAGTGTTGACAACATATGAAGCAAGAATTAGACATTCGGAAAGAAGGAACAAAGAGAATAAGAGCTCAACTACCAATCATACGTATGAATGTAACATCTACATGTATGATCACCCCAAGGGCCAATGCCCAATCTTGTTACATCTATATGAGCATTGGGGAAACACGTTACACCCAAAGTTTTCATAGAGATACTATTTGATCATAGTGACAACAATCCCAGTCGTGGGGGAAGCCACCCCTAAACTAGAGACACCCTTCGTACTAGCTGAACCCAAATGCTTATCTAGTCCAATACCCTGTTTCTCCAGCTACGTCAACATACTCTATCTCACCACATTACCATTCTCCTTAATACTATCAACCCATGTCCTCAACACAACCACCACCTTGTGTATCTTACACTTCTTTTAATTTTTACATTCTCATCCTTTCCCTCCTTCGACATTGCTACTAACTATTCCAAAGGTGTTTACACCATAGCAACAACCTTCGAACGTTACTTGTGCTAATATTACTAATAGCAGTGAGAGGCCTCAGCAACATCGAAGTCGTCCCTTCTTTAGAAAGACCCTAAGAAGGGACAACAAAATTCCAAGGCCACTACACTCTCCAACTCAGCACAAGCCTAACACTGTGGTGCACCCTTATCTTCAAACCCAACACCTCATGTTACTTCATCAGGGCCACCAATTAACACTCCAATAATCATACGGCCCAATGAACACAAGAATGGAGAGTGACAACCCAATCCTTGAATACCATCTTTCGGTCACAAACATCATAGTGGGTCAACTCCTTACCCAAGAACCACATCTTAAAAATTGCCCACTATGCTTACTATAATCAAGTGTGTGAAGCCCGATGGGGTAAATATGACCAAGTCTGAATATTTCCAACATGCAAGGATCCTCATCTTCCATTTATTAATCCTTGCCATCCTCAACTATTTAGTTATGGGAGATATCCCCCATTTTAATAACAAGCAGGATTGATAAATATTTTTCATTTTCTTCAATTTTATAACTTTTTGTTTTCCAATTTTTTTTTATTTTTCAAACTTCTTCTTTTATCCTTTTACATTTTTGTAAGTAATCTCATCCACGAATAAAACACTCATGTGGCTTGTTGGTTGAGGTGTGTTCTATGTTATTAAGTCTCGAGTGATCAATTATGTGGACAGTGAGCCCATTACATCTACTCATCCACTCTACAAATAAGAGGTTCTGTTCGAGGGTACAGTGATATTCTTGACATTCTTGAAACTTAAAATTAATTTTTTGTTCATTATACCCAGAATGAAGAAGGATGGACCAAGAGGGAATGATTAGGGTGTGACATCAAGGGGACTTGCGGATTCTCTTTGGTAACTTCTGTGGGAGTTATCATGCAACATGGTTGTACTAAGATCTTTGTAGATCTAACGAAAAGTGGAAGTAAGAGTAATTAAAAGGGCACTCAAAAATCCAATGTTGTTCTAGGGGGTCCCATTGGAAAGACATGCACCCATGCTTGAAGGTTGGCGTCTTCTTTGGATTTGGTAAAGAGAAAGAAAAAAAAAGAGAAAGAGAGAAAAAAAAAAGAAGTGCCACAAAATAAAAATCACTCCTCCCTTGAACAAACCACCAAGTGATCGTATGCCTTGTTGTTATGGTACTCTCATAGTTGCTCATCATGGGATGAAACAATGCGATGTCATTGATTAGAGGAATGGACTTGGTCCTGATCTTGGAATGACGGGTTAATGACATGTTAATCATGCTTTTCATGCAGGATTCACTGTGCCCTGGGTCAGTTACCTCATGTCCCAATCTCTACAATCCCTTTATATAGTTTGTCTCATCTCACTACTCATGTAATTGTAACTCGTGTCATGTGTAACATAGAATTCTTACCTCATTCTGGTGATAATTACATGTGTGTGTTTTGTGGAATTAGTGTGGATTACATTTAACCCTTCTAGTGCCCATGGACACTTTAAGTGTGGTTACACAAGGGCATTATAGGTGGAAACCTACTTTGGAGAGGACCCACTTGTGTAATCTTTTGTAATTCGCACTTATGACATAGCTCACCCACACCATTTCTTACCCTCAGCATAATTTTCAAATGATTTTCTTTCCCTACTACTATCCCTCTAAATAATGGCGTTCCTATATACCATCACATAGCCTTTTTCTCTACCACCCAAGGTCCTTATTGATAAAACCCACAGATCATACTTATTCATGCCTTCAAAACCATCTAATTACCTTAGAACCCCTTAACAATAGCCCAATTTCCTAAGTTACAACGTTGATTTCAGGAAAATCTTTAAAAAATTTGGTATTTTTCTTGTTCCCCATGTCACTAGGGCTGTGAGATCGCGTACGTGATATCGTGTACATGATGTATTGTATGCAATATCGTGTCCCACAAAACCTATAAATAGGCAACCCCCCTGCAACACTTAGCATAATTTCTTACCATTCATGCGGGGGAGTTTTCAAATTTTTTCTCTACGACTTGTGATTGTGTGACCCTTACTTTTCTACCTATATCTCACTTGCTAGTACTCCGATTTTAATTTCATCTGAACCTGCTTGAACCTGGAGTGTTCAGCTTAGTCGTGGGGGAGGGACACCTACCGAATAATGCCTAACATTTTTGGAATTTATCATTTCCCAAAGGACATTATCCAAGGTAATTAGCTATAACATTTTGAACAATTGTGCCAAAAAAATCATTGAATCTCTTTAGGTACACCAAGAAATTAAAATTGGAAACCACCTAAGTAAACGGATTCATTATTACAATCTTTTAGGAAATATCACATGAAGATAAAACAAATTAATTAATTAAGGCAAGCAGTAAGGTATAACTTAACTTCAAAAATAACCTTACTAACACTTAACCTCGTGTGATTGTAGATGGCCCTGAAACATGGACAATAGGAAGGTCCTGCTCAAGGTGGAAGCAAACAGCCTAGGAGAGACTGAAGACAAGATCCTACCAGACAACATGCAGAACAAGAGGAACAATCATTTAGCATTCATCAAGAGGACCCTCCTATCGTACAATCTGGGAAAGCAGAAGGAGGAGCTGCTGCAGTGCTTGAATAGGGACAACATCTCACGTTGCCCCAAGATTGTGTTCAGGCCATCCATGAAAAGTCCACATTCGCTACGGTGATTGTGGAATTGAACTTTGAATCTTTTGCAAAGTTTGCTCCCAAGGCTGTTAGGGATCACCTCAAAGGATCTCCCTTATGGCCTACCCTCTCCGAAAGCGGTGCCTGGTACCTAGGGTAGATGTACCAATTCTGGCACAATAGGGAGCAAGACACCACTATCAATATTTGTGGTGTGTCAGTTTATTTCTCCATGTAGGCCATTTTGGAAGTATTAAACCTTCAAAATTCAGGGCCCAAGGTTGCTCAATTATCTACCCATTCAAACCCCGATGTGTGATGGGATTGGTTGGAAAGAGCGTATGGCAGAGATAAGACATTTGGTGAGTTAACAACAGAGGAGAGGATCTACTTTAAAATTGAAACTTATCACCTCTTCCCCATGAAGGGCTTAAAAATAATATCAACGTATGCAGTGAGATGATGTGCAGTGTTGATGGAGAAGGCTAACACTAACCTACCCCATCTATACGTAACAGAGATCCTGAGGTGGTTTAGGGTTTAGGGTTTAGGGTAGATGGCGTGGCCCTTCCCTTATCTTATTAGAAAGCTTTTTCGACGTGCTGGTATTAGGGGGTACACTAATGATGTCCTTTGAAAAGCCCAAAATGCTTCATATGATGAATTGTTAAAGCCACTAGCTGCAAGGAAAATCACTGGTGAGATGCTAGGACTAGAAGAAGAAGAAGAATAGACGGTTGGACCAACTGCAACTCAACTTGTAGGACCCAACAAACCTCTAAGTATAGGACCCAGCTAAGAATAGGAAGTAGGGCCTAGCATAGGCCATGATTAGCTGCCTTCACCACAAGGCTAAAGATCATCAATGAGCCATCTCAGGGCCATCGCTGAGACGGTCAGTTGGGGAAGTCGTGATGACGCAAATCTCTTTCATGTCATTGATGATGCCATACAGCCCATAGCTTCTTTGGATCGCACAAGGGACAAAGTATCTATTTATATAGGAGGAGGAAAAAATAATTGTTCACAATAGATCTTAGGAAACATGGCATCTTTCCAAGTGCAATTAGAAACTGGTGAAGAGGCCACTATGGTGATCATGCAACACCAGGATGCCGCAGGTGCTGCATAAGTGGTCACAAACCACATCAAAGAATCATTCAATGTACCTGTTATGCCACTAGAAGATCTCACAGGAGCATGGGATGCTCAAACTTTGGCCGGAACCTCAATGACTCCTGCAGAACATGAGGATGCACTTGATCGATTGCTACAAATAAGACAAGTAATGATGTCCTTATTTGACATCCCTTAGGATGTTACGGCAATTCAGTCAAACCTCATTTCTATAAAGGGGAAGCTAGTTTTAACAGAATTGAGGGTTGAGCATGCTGAAGTAGAGGTGTAGAAATTACAAGAGCAACTCGTGGCCCTACAAGCAGCATAGCAGGATCCATTACAATTTGTTCCCATAGACTAGCTAGATAGCTTCAGAACTGAGCAACTAACCAAGCTACTAACAGAGAATAAAAAGGTGGTTGAATAAAAAGAGAAGGTTTTTTGGGATGCCTATGTAGTACAGGCACAAACTCTTGTGCATCTCAAAGCACTCAATGCCTTACTAGAAGAAAATAAGAAGCTTGTTGCTAACAACCTTCGGTTGATCACTGTGAAGAAGTAAAAGAATCTTCTCAAGGAACACTTTCACCAATTGCGAGAATCATTCATCCGAGTCAACCAAGACATGAGTCATTTAGCTAGGGAGAATTGAACCCTCTCAATGGAGGAGGTATGCGCTATTCGCCAAAAGTCAGCTATCGAAATCAACGCGTGGCAAAATGAGGCTAAACGGCATGAAAAGGTAAAGGAGCACTTCCAAGACCAGGTGGGAATGTACAAATAGATCTTCAAGAAGGAGATCCATATGGCCAAGGCCCACATCAATGCTATCAGTGCTCAACACACTGACTGGCAAGCCATATTGGACACATATGCCTTTGCCCACCAAGTAAAAGTTAAGAATCGGGACCTTCAGATTCAAGATCTAATAGAATACATGGAGTTGGCAAACCTGCAGTATTCCAACCTTGCCATGTTAATAGCAGGGCACCTGAGAACAGAGCTTGAGCAATAGGTAGCTTCCACCTATGTCAAATACAAAGTAGAATTTGAAGAATGCAAGAAGTTATTGGAAAAATTAGAGATCACAAATTCTAAACTTGAGGTGGTGAAGGTAAGCTACCAAGGCCAAAAAGGTGTCACAATAGATCTGGCTCAATGACTTACGGATTTCCAAGAATACAAAGATAAAGCTAGAGCCTATGAAGAGGAACGATGGGTGTTTACGGCTTGGTATGTCAAGGAAAATCAAATGTTTCTGCAACTACCCTATCTATGGGAGGTGTCAACTCCATCAAACATTGGAACATTAGAATGGACAAAACAAGACCCTTAAATCGAAGAGAAGAAGGTCCAGGTCATAGTCCAATGCCATCAAGTCTCAAAACTTGGAGCACAAGACAAAGGGAAAGCACCAATGGAGGAGCCACTGCCACCAAGAACTACATGAGTTCCACCAATTTTGTAGCTGTAGCAGATTTCTTGTGTTGTATCTTCATTTTTTCTTCATTCCACACTATGGCATAAACCCATTTCCACCATCCAATAATCCCATACCTATCCACTGTGTAATCACTGTAACTAGAGAACAAGTTTTCACTCAGTCGTGGGGGTATGATGAGTCACCATTTAGTGTTCCACGATATCGCATCTACGATATCGCAGCCTCACCGCGATTTCATGTACACGATATCGTAGTCTATCTCCTCATCTATAAATAAGAGGAGTCAGTTAGGAGGAAGTAAGTTTTAGATTAGAAGTTTAAGAGTTTGATTTTACTTCTTGTTTTTCCTCTCAATCCTTTTCCTCCCAATGTATGCTCGCAGTGTGGTGATTGTAATTGTACGACATCTTTTATTTGAGTGTGACGTTCCTGGACATGCACATGATGGGCAATAAAGATCAAGATTACTTCATCATTGCAGCATTCACTTAGATTAATTATTTATTTACTTGTTATTTACTGCCTTCCTAATTAATCTCTCTCACCCTTAAACTCCTATTAAACGTGGAATGAGTACGAGTTGATTACGAGAATTTAAGTGTGACTACTTGGTAACCCAGTAGCGTACCTAGGATCTATGCTTGGTAATCCTAGTGGTAGTTGGGCACAAATTCCAAGATGTGTATGGATAATCAAGGAATGGATGCTCATCACACTTAGGCTAGCTAGATTCCTTCTCAACCTTTCTCCCTTCGCTTAGTTAATATTATCTTCCATTGCCTTCAGGAGTAGCATTAGATTAGAAAACACATCACACACCTCACTCTGGACTAAATCGTACATGACAAAGCTAATATTAGTCCAAGTGGGAAGACAACGAACTGTGACCTAAGGCTAACTGTCTAGATGCCACAACTAGTCCATTTGCAGAGTTTGACCAAATCACGCGTGTAATGCTCCTATTCGTATGGTTGAGTGTAAGGGTACCTCGCCACTCATCAATTATGATGATTTAGCATGTATTAATTAAGAGATAGATTTTCTTTGCATCTTTTACTTTGTGTAACCTTTTGAAAATCATCTAAATCAATAAGAGGTTTTTGTGAGATCTTAGGATTATATGTTTCCCCTTAGCTATTAAGAGAATTTTGGAATTGAAGTACATAGAACCTTCCTTTAATGTGCATTTTGTTAAGACACATTTAAAGAAAAGGGAGTGTTAGATATTGAAACTTTAGTAAAATAATCCTTTGTAGGATCTACAACATCTTGTTATTTATGTGCTTGCATTGGCTTTCTTCAAAGTATTAAAACATATTAGTTAAACATATGATTCTCTAGATAGCAATAGTGACATAATTTTGGAAGGTTGTAATATAAAATTAGCTACACACAAGAAATTTTTCCAATACACAAAAGAATTTTTTGCTTAACCAAGTTAAGACTTACCTCAATCATATATCAAATGCTATAAAACCCACTAGTTATAACTATGAGTTTAGAATGTATGATTGGTCCAATTCTATATATAATTTTCTTTTCAAGTTTCTCAAAAATTAATAGTAAATTCTACAATTTAATAATATAAGAAACACATCAATATTCAAGAGATGCGAGATCAAAAGAAAACATTTACTTTCAAATAATTAACAAAGAATGATGATGATTAAAAATACTAATATTTTAAGCTTTAGACACTATTGTTAAATCAACAAAAATGAATTTGAAAGATATCATGCATGAAGAGCTTGAAAACCTTGATCTATCTAAACTAGATTTAAATGATTTTAAAACCATAAAGATTAAGGTAAATAACCCAAAATTTTATGAACACATACCTTCTAAAACTTTCCAAAGTAACAAATTTGTATACATCAATTGAGAGTTCATAGAAAGACATAGAAGTAAAGGCTTCATACAAAGGATCACCTGATGAATTTCGAGGCACCATACATTATTCCACAAAAACTAGCCAAAATTATGATGATAAATAAAATAAAGTAAAAATGAAATTTTTCCAAAGGTAATATTAGTTAGAGGCCACTAATAAACTTAGTTAATTGGTGGTCATGTTTGTAATGACACTACTTTGAGAGTACATCACTAAGCACCAATCAAGAATTCCAAAGTAGCCAAATGTTGCAAAGTGGACTCAAGGTGGACTATGCTTAACATCCTTAGGAACTATGACCATAGCATAAATACAAAACTCATTATACCACACATTATTCTATGGTTAGGAGCATTGCAAGATACTTTGCACTCTCTTCCATTCTCTTACTTGTAGCTATGCTTAGCAAATCTCTTAATGATTTTCAAGTCTAAACCTATTCTTGCTTGGAAAAGCTTAGATTCAAATTATTCTTTAAGGTAGAGGAAATATTCTTGATTGCATCAATTTCAATAAGTAGCTTACCTTTTTTTTACCTATTTTTCCTTGTGATGGTTTGATGCTTTAATCATACTATATATGTTATCAATCTAATCCTAGTTTGATGGTTTGATGCTTTTAGAATAATGGATTCAAGAATTATTGCACTTTTAGAGCCACATAACTCACCTATAAATATGAACGTTGAAAACCTACAAGAGAAAAAAGTAAACCACAAAGATCCAAGTAATCCACACAACTAATCTGCAATTCCATAACACCTTCCAGCTTCAATCTCATAGCACCTCTTCCCATATTGTCAAAATGTGTGAAAGAAATGAACCATGGGAGTTTTAAGGGAGATTAACCAGAAAACCATGGAACAAAATAAAAAACCAATTGCCTAGACTTCCACAAAGTCACAAGAAAACTACCAAAAATTTTTTTCATCTTAAACTTAACTTCCTCTTCCATTCATGTAACTCTCTTACATATCACAACCATTAAAAGTGAAAAGTACCATAAAAATATACAATGCCAAAGTAATCCAAAATCTCCCAACATAGATGAGTATGATAAGTTTAAAATAAATGCATAAAAAATTATATATAGCACACATGTTAACATATAAGAGCCATCCACCACATATCCTCTAACTCATACCATGCATTTTGGAATAAATTAATAATAATAATTAAACAAAGCACCAATCACTAGCCATGCAATTTCTCCTAAAATTTGTATGGTTCTTTTCTATGGATGTTACCTTTCAAATAGAAGTGGAATTAGTGAAAAGTAATTTGTTTTGGTAGAGTTATCATAGATTTACTAGTAGTAATCTGTTCTATCTTTGTTTCTAATTACCTGGAATTAAGGGCTGATATCTCTTATTGTGAATATTTAATTGCTATGATATTGTACCAATAAGTAGGAATGGCTATTAGCATTTAGATGAATCATGACTTGTTGAGAAGTTCATTGGAAGGTGTGAGTTATGACACTTTTAATAATAGATGGTCTCACTATCTTAATCTAGTAAGATACATTTTGAGAAGCTTGGATTCTTAGTGATAGGTTTTGAGAGATTTGATTCTTCTCTAATTTTGGCCTTTGATGTTGCTAATTTTTCCTCTAGTATTATTGGGTATTTTCTTGCCCATATTTGCATCCATTGTGGTTTGTTGAATGGATTTGGCTTGTGAGAGATTATTGGATATTTTAAACTTTTAATGCAAGTATTTTTTTTGTGCTTGAAATGGTCATTTGAGTATGGGTGATTTTGAAACCTTGGTTCTTGGACATGTCATACTTTTATACTTTTGGTTGGATTGGTTCATGTTGGATTGTTAGATCCTTTGGTTTTGTTGAGACATGTTAGTTTGTTGGATCTTTGGTTATTTTAAGACATGTTGGATTGTTGGATATTTTGGCGTATGTCAAAAGATGTTTTGATCCCTTCACCATTAATGTCAAATTTCCACTTTGGATGATTGTTGGATGGTTGGATGATGCCATGGTTTGTTATTTGTTGTGTGTTTGGATGACTAAGCTAGCATTGAGTTTGTGGCTGGTTGGAGATGGACTTCTTGGAGATAATTTTTATAATTGACCATCAATGTTAGTGCACTAGTGTGGCTCTTGCTATAGGCACCTTCTAGTAGGAGAGGGTGATCCATGGCTCATTAATTTTTTTAATTAGTGCCTCTAGAACATTAGAGGTGGGTATCCACTAGGACACCTCAATCACTAGTATGTGTGATAACCTTGGTGGGATCCACTATGGTTCATTGAAAATAATAATAAATCCATACACATAGTAATTTGATATTTTTTTTTGAAAAATGAAAAGGTATACATGACAACTTGATACATATTTGACCCTAATTGCGGTGTGTGATAGCCTCCTTGTTTGTTTAGTTTGTGGATGGAGTGGATAGATGCTGGCATTGGTTCATTGGTATGGTTGATTGGGTATTTGATTTCATGTTTAATGGAAAGATGTTTGGAATTGATCCTTTAATGGTTTTTGGAGTCTTGATGCTATGATTAGATGTTTGGTATTGATCCTTTGATTGTTTATGGACTCTTGATGTTATGATTGTTGAGTGATTTTGGATGCTTATAGTGATTTGATGCTTAGATATACTTTGCATTGATTTAGTATGCAAGTTGTTGTGCCCTACCTAGCCCCCATGAGACTTCTCCTCAATTTAGCTGGAAGAGGGTGCCAAGGCTTATCACTTAGCATAAGTTGATATTCTTATTTTATGTGTAAGTTTTCAAGGCTAGGAAGGACATAGAGTGAGTTTGGTACTTTGATGATTTCTAGATTATGATGTACTTATATTTTTTATGAAGCTATATTTGCTAATCCATATGTAGATGCATATTAATTTGATTCACATCCTTAATCTTATGTAGAAGACCTTTGAGTGGCTTATAGATCATGTATTGAATATGAACATATAATATATTAAAGCATGTTATATGTATCTATGTAAGATATAGATGATGAGAAATTATGAAGTTTTTAATTATTAATATATTTAGGATTTCATTTAAGTAGATGTTCAAATTTTTAATTTATGTATATATACACATATTTATTTTTAACATTAAACAATATAATCTATTCACATTTATTTTTATAACAATTAATTTCTTCCATATTATTTTGGTTATGGCTTCACCATAATCCTTCCTTTTGCTATGTTAGAGTGATTTGATCTTATTATTCTACCATGATTAATCTCTTGTTAGCATTTTTTACCCAATGTAATGCTCTTTGACCTAAGGCTAGGAAGGAGGGTGTTACAAGACATTTAGTTGGAAGCTTATGGGTTCAATTCCTAGCACACTTATAGGTGTAATAATAGTTGAGTAGCCTTGTGGTGGGATGCTCTTATTTAGTAGGTCACATCTACCTTACTGTAGTTAGGGAAAAGACGTTTAAAGAATATATTGAACTAGCTTATTATCAAAAATATTTTGATAATACTACATATAAGAGAGGGGTTGTTGAATCCCAAGTATATTATTAATAATAAGAAAAAACAAAAAAAAAGAACATCACATCATTAACACCCAAGTAGAGAACAACAAAAATAATATAAAAAGAAAAAAATTTACTCATGTGTACAACCTCATAATTTATATTTTTGGCAAATCAAGAGAAAAAAATAAATTGTTAGTAAGAAGGATAGGCCCACATGAAGAACATTTACATTAGTTTCATCATTCATGATTGAACTTTTTTAGCAAAAGGATTTGAGGTACCAATAGAAAGTTGTAATAAGATACTAATAAATTCCACATTTTTAGAACTTTGTTGCTTAATATAAACTTTAAGTTAAGAATCTTTAATAACAACTTATATGACTATTGAGAACAAACCTATGGCTTTCAAAATTCAAGTCACATGTATTAATTATTTTTTATTAGGTGTAAAAACTTGAAAGAGTTAAGCTTTCAATCATCCATTGGCTCTCCTAAGATCCTACCTTGGCAAGATAAGTATTGAGCCTTTGGATAATTATGCTTTTTCTTCTTCTCTTTATAAGAAATCCTTTAGGAAGAAGTGAAAGCTTCTGAATAAGGGAAAAGCTTATTCTTTTTCTACCTCAAAGAGGGGATTTTTCAAGATTGGTTATAAGGATGAAAACTTGAAAAGACATCTCCAAAACCATTAGGATTTTCTTTTAGAATTTCTCTATGATGATATGATGTGCTCTAAAATTTTTAAATATTTTTATTCATTTTTTGAGGTTTGACATCCCCCACCCTCTGAAATTATCCTTTTTAAAATAACAATGAGGTGTTAACTTGGAGCTTCCAAATCAAGAGTCTTAATACTAGGCTAACACCTCATTATTGTCTCATAATCACATTTGGTTCTCTACAATAATAATAACTAGCCACATTTAATGTTCTACAATAATAACAAGTAGCCACATTTGGTTCTCTATCATAGTATCAACTAAATATTGGTCATCCAACATTCTATATTTTATAGTTAAAATTTCTATCATGAATAAAAATTCAAAATTAATTTTTCCAAAGGTCTAAGTTGAATGTAGATGTAGTCTCTTGCTCTTAGTCATTTATCCCAATAATAACATAAGAAATCCTTATCTATATTATTCACAATATTATCTGAATTAGCTTCCTTTGTAGTGTTTTGTCTATTAGTCACCTCTTATAAAATACAAATAACCCTTTTGTATAGAATTTTTTTTATGTAATTAAAATTAAATAACCACACACAAATGTCTAAAAATTTATCTAGTTGATTACAAACTATCAACCTTACATAATTGATGATATTAAAGGCTTACTCATCCTTGATGGAATCAACCCCATTGTCAGTACATAAACATATATACTTATCTATAGATTGTTGAATAAAAATGCTCTAAGCAAATAAAGACCACAAAAATTTGGTACTGTAGGGAATCATGGTTTCTTACTATATGAAGTAGCATATAGTTTGATTTATTCATATATTGTTTGAAAGAAAAAAAACCTTTGTTTAGAAAGTTTTTTCTTCTTAATATGCTAGTGTACTATTTTCCAAGGCTATATAACTCATTTGCAAAAGTATACTATTTTAACCAATGGTTTTTGCACTCTTTTAACAACATTTTAGAATTCATAATGATCAGTCCTAATATCTACATCAACTATTATTTTTAAAGGATTCATGGAATCTTAACCAATGATTTTTGTACTCTTTTAACAAAATTTCAAAATTCATAATGATCAACGCTAACATCCACATAGATATTTTTAAAGGGTTTAGGCAATTTTGACCAATGATTTTTCCACTCTTTTAGCAACATTTTGGAATTCATAGTGATCAATGCTAACATCCACATCAAATTTTATTCTTAAAGGTAAAAGGTACTTTCTCTATAATTGAAACATATTTTACCATACATAGTTGTTGATGCATAAATTTTGGATGCACCAACACTAGGGGAAAAAACTTGTATGAGGAGACTATTGCCTAGGGCACCTCCTGTATGGGTATGGAAACTCGAGAATAGTCTCAGCTAGAGAGGGCCATGTGGAATTCCAAAAAATGTAAATTAAACTTAAAAATTAGGGAATTTAAATAACTATCTTTGAAATTCAGGAATATAATAGGTAACTAAAAAATTAAAATTTCCCTAGCTCCTATTGCTATTGTTAGTTTGTGTTGTCTTGTCATCACGGATGCTATCATAGCCAACACTGCTTATAGCTGCTGGAAGAGGGAGAGAGAGAGAGATTTATTTGGTGTTCCATCGCCATCTAGCTCACTATTGCCAACCACACAACCTACTATTGGTGGCAAAAAATGCAGGGAGGCTACCTGTTACAACTTCACCATTGCTCAAAAGAGAAAGAAGATAGACCACCTACCATAGTTGCTGATTACTATCGCATGCCTACACTGTTGGCTGACATGCCTGCAAGAGTGAGGGGAGGCTGAGAAATCTAACTATTATTGACTATGTGGCTTGCCATTGTCTGCTGTTATTGTCGCCATTGTAGTCCATGGTTTAGTCCATTTCCATTTGCTGGGGAAGGGAGGAGAGAGAGAGATATTGCTACTATCTACTCTAAGCTATCATGTGCTATTAGAGCAAATCATCACTATGAGCTTGCCTACCTGTTGATGCTACCCACCTGCACTACTATCGTGCACTATGCTATGCATGCTGCTATCATGCCACTTATTACTGATGCCACACTTGTACTATGCCACACCTGCTGTTGCCTAGGGAAAGAGAGAAGGCTACCTGCTGGGGCATAAGAAAAAAGAAAGAAAACCATCACTTTTTGGTTTCCTAGCTCGCTCAAAGATCTAATCGGGAAAGGGGAGGCCTGCCATAGCTTGCCATGTGCCCCACATAGGGAGTTCGCCTACTACAGCCAACTACAGTTACCACATTCCATTGTTGTTGTCATGATCACCACTGTCACATGCCTTACCGAAGAGGGAAGCGGTTGGTCAATGATGATATGCCAAATAAAGGGAAATTATCTATTAGTTTCCTATAAAGCTTGAGTCCTCAATAGATGATCCACCTACTACCTATTGCTCAACTTCCCACTAGTGTTGAGAGTCCCTTGCTTCTCCTCACAACCATCTACAATGTGCCTTGGTGTTGCAAGAGAGAGAGGAAAGGCTGTAGGTGCTACCTATCATCTGGCACCACATCACTACATAAGAGAAAAAGGAGGCCATACCCACATGAGAGAGAGGCTAGCCCCAATGAGAGAGAGGCTGGCTCTAGTGAGAGAAAAGGAAGGTTGTAGGTTTTTCCAGTCATCTGCCACCATGTTGCCACCATTTTTGTTGTGATCACCACCATCATATGCCCTGCTAAAGAGGGGAGAGGTTGGTCAATGATGATATGCCAAAGAAAGAGAAACTACCATTTGCTAGTTTCCTCTAGAGAGGGAAGTTTTTGATAGATGATCTACCTACCACTGTTGCTTAGCCCCTCCACTAGTGGTGAGAGTCCCTTGCTTTCCTCCACAACTATTTACAACGCATCCTATTATTGTAAGAGATAAAGGGGAGGCTGCATGTGCTACTTGCCATCTAGCATCACGTCATTGCACTAGAGAGAAAGGAGGCCACCATGCCTCCTACCCTAACAACATCCACTCCTCACCTTCTATAGCCACTCATCTACCTATTTAAATGCCTATGTCTTATGTTTGTTACATCCACCACCTAGGCCATTAAGAAACTTCTATAATGCCCAGGACCACCACATCATTACTTCCACCACCAACAAACATAACTCATGGCACCACCCAAACATAACTCCCACCACGTTCTCCACCACCATCAGTTCTCTCTAACATAACTCCTATAATGCACGTAAATCCTGGCATCACCATCATTGGTTATGCCACCTCTGCGGCCATTATGTAACGTACACCACCTAGGCCATTACATCCATGCCATCATGGTGAGGTAATGTAACCACTGCCACAAGCTCACCATTATGAATCGGGCCCCAAGACATGCTTGTACAAATTAACTTTCTTTGTGCTCAGTGCTAAGGGATTAGACTTGTTGATCATGGAACCATGCCTAGCATGGGCAATGTTGGCATCAACAATACTATTGTGTTTGAGTAATATTCTTGGATGGTTCAATTTTTTTTTCATATGCCAATGTTCAATCTAAGGATCCTTAAAACATTGGCCATCCTTGATGTATAATTATTTGATTACAATACAAGTTTGTTTCTTGCAACTTCCAAACTCAATGATATAGATGTTACATTACTAGGTAATTTTTACTAGGAAATTTATTTTATAGAGCATTGGAATAATACCTATAAAGATAAAAGAAAAATAGAAAACAAATGTGATGTTAGATAAATTTATACAAAAATTTAGAATTAAAAAGTTAAACAAAAGATTAGAATGTAAAATATAAGGTTAAAATAGCAATTAAAACCTACTTCTATTAAAAGGTTATAGAAATATGTCAATTAGAAATATAATTCACTACAAGTATATGTTTTCTTCCTATTATTTTACATATACCTAATAATTCTTACATATTCTAATATAAATCTAGCCACTAGATTCATCAAAGATACCCATATGGTATCATTATTCTTCAACATCTTTTTATTGTTGGTCAATCCTTTTTTCAATTGATGAACTCTTCTATTCTTTACGAACTATGCTTTAAAAAAGCATACAAATGGTTAGTTAGTTCCTAAATTTAATTTACTTGAAAAACTTACCCAAAATGTTATATGCCAAATTCATGAGATGTGCAACACAATGTACAAATATCATATATAACATTGTTGATGTTTGCATTCTTATACACAATGTTGTTCTACAACCCTATCTGTTAGTAGTCCTATATGTAGCTAAGAAAATAAGCTTTTTTCAAACTCGTTTTTTTACTAAGACCAACAATATGTTTCAAAATAGATAAAGTAGCTTGTATGGTAAGTTAACTATGCACCTTTCTTCAACCTTTTGGAGGATGAGTAAATAAGATTTTCGCCCATTCAAAGTCTTCAACAAGATAAGCATGGATAGACAACCAAGTAATAAAATTAATAGTCACAACCTCATCAAGGGACAAACTAAAAAATTCTATCTTCTTAAGTTTTTATCTAAGCTCTTATCTTTCCACATTCTTTAAAAAAATTTCAATTTTCAATAGGCTTAGAATTGACCAATGGCTATGTATAAGTATTACTATGTTAACAATTTTAAAATTTGTTTTATGCATTGATGTGTCTATTATTGGTTTTGTTTCAACAAGGGAAAAATTGTGATGAATTAAATTTTCTTTAAGTCCACAGGTTTCTTATTCTTTTATTCAATAATTAGATCAACAGTACCTAGAGTCTTATTTTTCATTTTTTTTCTATTCCACTCATTGTAAAGCTCTTTCTTTTTTAATGCATGTAAGTATTTACGCTTCACCATAATGTTTGGTTCTCCATAGTTTCATCTTCATTTAAAACTCTATAATAAGAGTTATTACAATATTTTTCAATTGTATCTAACTTTATTGACAAGTTGAATTCTTCTTTTTTCTTCCATCATTTTGCATATTTTGTAACAATACTTTGTAATATCATTCGTTATGTTTTCTAAAGGAATTAGATGAATGAATGGAAATCTCTACACCCACTTTGAACGAAAATTTCAATTCTTATTTTCAACTAGGTTTTACTTTTTCATATTTTTGACTAAAATGCTACCACTAATATTTTCATTTTACTCCCTTTGGAGAAATCCATCTTCTCAACATTTTTGCTATTCAAAATTTCATTGGCATTAATGAATTCTATTTCTTTGCTTAGTTTGAGAGGTATTGTTTCCTTTAGAATCATGATCTCATGTATAAATGTATTGTTCTTTTTTGTAGTGATTGTTTGCTCTTAGTAGCTATATGTCCTTTTGAAAAAAATCTCATAGAATATTAGTCATTTAGAAAGCCATGCTTTAGCCAAATGAAATAGAGTAGAATAGTAAGATTCGAAGTGGCAAGTGAAATAGAAAAGTGTTGCTTATATCAAAAGCATGATTTAGTTATAAGTACCACATTGGTATATTGAGAAACATTGTTTGGGTGTACTACCACCTTGATTAAAGTACTTCCTATGGAGAAGAGTCACCTATGTTATAAGCATCACCTTGATCATAAGTGTGACCGAGATCAAGAGCACTACTTTAGCCATAAGTTCCACTTGCTTACAAGATTATTGTTCAATTAGATAAAAACACCATATTCTAAATTTTTTCTGGATGGCATCAAGGTTATTTCCTCTATTGTGAACTTGTTCTAAACTTTCCAACATGCATTTCATGTAGATTTTAGTTAAGAGGTTTGGATGGAGTTTCTTGGTGACAATGCAAATCCTAGATTGAAGTGTGCAAGAGAAGTGTTAGTGTCTAAGAAATGGTTTCCAAATGAATGATATTTATATATGTATTTCATGTCATGTTTTGGCCATTTAATAAATTTTTATTTTAGTTATGAATATGAGTTTTTAGTTGTAATAAGGCCTAAGTGGACATTGATAAATTAATGTGGATTTTCAAGAAATTTATAAGTTATTAAGTTTTCAAGTTGGTTTATATGCTTATATTGTTTTACAAGTATTAAAATTATCTAAGTATTTATTTGGGAGTCAAGTTTTGGACCTAAAAAGATGAATACTAACATTTAAAAAGTTTAAAGTACATTAGGTCATCAAAGAGAAATTCTAAAGAAAAATTCCAACAGTGTTGGGGTTGCCTATTCAGGTTTTTATCTTTACAACCAATCTTGAATAACCTCCCCTCCAAGGTAGGAAAAGGATTAGGCCTTACCCTTACTCAAAAATGCCCTCATGGGCTTTCACTTTTTACTAAAGAGGGTTTCTTGTAAAGAGAAGAAGAACACTCTCTCTAAAGATAAAAAAATACATCAATAAATAATAAAGAATAAATAGTAATGAAAGCTAAAAGCTTCTCATTGTTGAGCCTCCAAAATAAAAAAATTAATACTCCTGAAAATAAATTAATTGTTCAACTTTTACTAGAAGTTTATTTGCTTGAAGATGTAGCTAAAAAGCACCATCATAAGCATTTATTAAATGCGTAAGTTTTATTTATCATGTCCTATGGATGATGAAGTTTAAATTTATTTTTCTACATATGTTATTTTAGTTGTTACAAATTTTTTGTACTTACCATCTTCAAGTAGCTTGAAATATAGCCAAAAGGGATAAATTACCCCCTAAACACTATAAGGTGGACAAAGGCAAATCTGCCTTGATTTTTTCTGGATATTTCTACCTTATATTTTTATCTATTTTATATTTTGTCTCATGCTTATCCCCACCAAAATAAACTACCTTAACTTTTTTATTTTTGAGTTTATTTTGTAACTCTAGTAATGTATAAGGAGTTGTAGGGGAGCATCCTTGATATAATAATACAGCATAATAATGACCAATGTCTAAGTTGTAATCATCCCTTGCAATTCTTCTCCATTAGTCTCATTGATTCTCTCTATGCTTCAATCTTGAAGTTGTGCTACTACTAACAATCTAAGAGCCAATTTTCTGCTAAGTTTTTCACCTTAAAGGTTTTCCCTAGGGTAACTTTTTGTTTTTCTTATTTTTGTAGTTTTCTTTAAATATAATATTATATTGGAACAAATGACTAGGAATAATAAGTAGTATCATAGCAAGGTTCCATGCACCACTATTGTTTTTTCAAGTAATTGTAGGAAAAAATCATGGCCAACTCTCTATCCAAAATTGAAATTGAAATGTTTAATGGGTCTAACTATGGATTATTGAAGATTAAGATGTAGGCTCTCCTCATTGAAAAGGACCTGCATAATGCAATTTCAGGAGTTAAGCCTAATAAAATGTTTGATGAAGAGTGGGAAAAGTTGAACCTATAGGTGATAAGTACAATTCTTTTAGGTCCTTCAAATTTCGTATTGATGAATGTTTCCAATGTTTCTTCTAATAAAGATTTATGAGATAAATTGCAAGCTTTGTATCAAATAGAGTCCCTAACCAATAAGTTGTTTTTGAAGAAATGATTGTATGATTGTAAAATGGTTGAAGGTACTACCATTATAGAACACTTGAATATCTTTAACAAACTAGTTCATTAGTTACAATCTATGGAGGTGAAAATGGATGAGGAAGGTCAATGCATCACACTTCTCAGCACACTTCCAGATTCATGGGAGACATTTGTGATGGTCGTAAGTAATACATCCACTAGCTTTATTTTTGATAATATTGTTCGTCAATTTTTGTCTAAGCAAGAAAGAAGGAAAACTTCTACTCCTAAAAATGATGTATTATTTATGAAAAATGATGTAAAGCTAGAGTGTGTTAAGAGGCCCTAATTTAAGAATAAGCCTCAAAATTTTTTAAAGAGGATACATAAATGTTGGAATTGTGGTAAATTTGGTCATGTAAAGAAATATTTTAAAGCCCCTCCAAAAAAGGGCAAATAGAGTAATATATCAAAAAGTGATCAAGCCCCTCCTACTCAAGAGGAAGATTTGTATGTTGTCTCATCTTTTGATAATCTTGATACGTATTCATGCTATGTGAACTCAGGTGCATCTCATCACTACATTCCACATGTCGATTGGTTTAATGAGTATACATGATCTAATCTTGAAATGGTAAGATTGGGTAATGATTGTTTATGCAAAGTTATAGGTTATGAAAAGGTAAAGTTTTAGTTTAACAATGGAGTAGTTAAATTGATTTCCAATGTACATCATGTTCCAACACTCACTAAAAATCTGTTGTCTATAAGTGAATTGGATGATGCAAGACTAATTGTCCTCTTTGGAGATGCGAAATGTTCAATACTACATGGTTCATCTCTTTTGGCTTTTGAAATTAAAATAGGAAAGTTGTATAAATTAGGAGCTAAGACATTAAAGCAGAAATTAAGTGCATTTGTAGTTCTTGATTTAAATTAAAGTATTGATTTGTGGCATAAAAGAATGGTACATCCTAGTGAAAAAGGACTTAAGGAACTTTACAAGCAAGGTAAATTTAAGCTTTCAAAAGATTCTTTGGATTTCTGTCATCATTGTCTACATGGTAAATAGAGGCATCACAATTTTCAAAGTAATGCTAAATCTCTTTAGATATTAGAACTAGTACATAGTGATGTATGTGAATCAATTAAAGATATTAAAACACATTCTCTTTGAGGTTATATGTATTATGCTTATTTTATTTATGATTATTCTAGAAAGAGTTGGATCTATTTATTACAACAAAAGTGATGAGATGTGATATCGCATGAGCCGTGATATCACGTACGCGATATTGCATCGTCCCTGTGATATCGCGTATGCGATATCGCGGTCCACCGCCAAATCTATAAATAAGAGGCAGCACTCCCCTCATTTCGAATCCTAAGCTAGAAGTAGCAAAGCTCTGGTGGATTGATCACCCCAGAGATAGAATATTTTCCATGTGCCCACAGTAGGAGTCCCCCAAGTGAACGGTTCTTTATTCGAGCAGCTTTGTACCTGAATGCAAGTTGTGTACAGCAATAAAGATGAGCTTTGTGGATAAACATTGCAGTACATGGATAGGTTTTATTACATGTTATTTCTTACCTGTTGTTAGCATGACATGAGTACGACTTGTTTACGAGCATTGACGAATGTGTACGGCTAATCAAGGAATCGGCTGCTCGTCACACTTAGGCTAGTTAGGTGCCTCAGTACGACCACTTCGAGCACGTGCATTACGTGTGGTGATCCTAGTGATGATTAGCATTTGGTAGCCACAGTTGCATAGTTTAGGGTGTGTACGGTAAGTGGGAACGAATGCTGATGCTAGCTAATTTAGACTTAGGAACTTAGTTAGAGTTAGCTAGTTTCTCAACCCTTTGCTCTTAGTATAGAAGACATGAAACCAGAAAAGACCAAAAAAATCATTTACCTCGGACTTACTTAACCATACACCGTGAAAACAACAAGTAAGTCTAGGAAGACAATGAATGATTAACCCCAAGTGTTCCATGGGGCATTTAGGAATTTAGTCTGTAGAGTTCGACCGGATCATGTGTGCTATGCTCGTTTCGTATGGTTGAGTGTAGGGGTACCTCGCCACTCATCATTGGAGCCGTTGTCGAGGACTAAGTGTTTGTGCGCCTAATAGAACATAAGGGATATCACTCACACCATTGTGAGCCTTAACGAACCTTCAAGTTAATCAAGAAAAAATTTATATAACGGTGAAATTAGCACACCGATCAAAATGCCTTCTTCTCATAAGAGCAACTCACCACCTAAGGACCACACACAAGACAGTCGGCAAGATAAAAAACATAACCAAAACCAGCCAAGTCCTAAGCAATATAGGGTGACATATACTCATCTCGATGAGTATGTGCCTGATCTTACCTTTATCCTCCATCAAGATGAACAGTTGCGCTGGAGAGATTTGTTTCGTAACATAGTGTTACCTCCAGATCGTGCTATCCCTAACATGCTTCTCTGTGCTTTGGCATAGACTGGCATGACAGAACTTTATGTTGAATACGTTGCAGAAGATTCTGACACAAGGGATTATCATCCCACAGATGCCCAACGTATTCGAGACTTAAGGCAGGAGAGTCAACATACCTTTCTGAAGGGCAAAGCCCTGCACGTCCTTAGCGAAATAGGAGATGAGGAACCCTTTATCACAGGTTCTTTAACAAATGATGTTCCCCCTCCTAACGATGGTGAGGAGGTTGAGTATCAGAAACTACGATCAACAATACATATCCCTGGTTCTGATGCCTGTGAACATGAACTATTCACAGAGGGAACAACCACTCATGCTAAGGATGGGCACTTTGATCATCACAACGATCGGGGCTGTAGTAGTTGAAGAGAAGGCAAGAAACATCGTCATGGTGATGGTTCCCCTTCTTCTTCCCCTTCTTCCCATCATTCAACCTCTCCTTCCACATCTGGGCATAGCCACCATGAACACAAGGGTGAGGATAAAAGTAAAAAGGATGAAAGACCTCAATAGGAAACTCGAGAGAGAGGATAAGGGCAAGGACGTAGGGAGAGTAGGGAACAACACAAACATCACAGGCATCATGAAAGAGATGATCATGACGAGCCCCTACTTGCAACCCGAAGTATGCTTAACATAACAGAGGCAGTTAGGATTCCCACAAGGCATTTAAAGGATAGCCAGATCAAACGATTAGACATGAACAACATCCCACGGTTTGAAGGGGGATACAATGCTAATTCGCAAAATCATTTACAGGCATTCCACGATGCCTGTGCCTTGCAGAATATAGAAAATGAGTGGCAGAAGCTCAAGTTGTTCCCAAGGACACTCACCAAAGAAGCAGAGAGTTGGTACTGGTCCTTAGAACCAGAAACCATTAGGAGGTGGAGTACGATGCTAGAACTATTCAACGAAAAATATCAAATGTACTCCAGAGTGTCCAATTTGCGTAAGCAGATCCAAGGCTAGAAGCAAGGTCATCACAAACCCTTGGATGCTGCCATGGCCCACTACTACACATTGTTAAATCGTTGCTTGGGCCATGGGTATGCTCAGCGGGATCAACTTTGCCACATCGTGGATGGGCTAAGGAATGAAACTAGAAGAACCCTTGGAACTTATGCCCAAGGGAGACTCTCACAACTTAGAGCCCATGAAGTACATAGCTTGTTGGAGCAAGTAGCAAACAAAGACGGTGAGCTACAAAAAAGGGAAAGTGTAGAAGAGTACAACCGTGATCCCTCCCTTCAAAAGAAGGTAGTGAAGTTTTGTGATGAAGAAGATGAGTCACCAATCGAAGAGTTGGTGAATCGGAAAACTTTGCCGATCCAAAAGTTAACAACCGAGGTATCGGCCAAGGTAGACAAAATTTGGGATTCCTTAGATTCAAGAATTGAAATAGTCTTGAAAATTGTAGAAGAGTCTAAGGTTTAACCAAGTAGTGAGAAAGGTAAGCAACAGCGGAGAGATTTAGGCCTTGCACATAACAAGGGTAAGGGAAAAATCACTAACTCCGATGTGGCTAAGGATTCTGATTCAGACGATGATAGTGGATGTGGGGTCTGCTACTATGAACATCCTAAGGGATGTTGCCCCATTATCTCACATCTATAGGAGTCTGGGATGTATGCACTCAATCCAAGACTCAACCAATGGCAAACACCCCGCAGGTTACCTTATCCAGAAGGTAACCCAAGGCAGTTCCACCAACCCTTAACATATTATCCAAGTGGAACTCCGCCACAGCCCATCGGACAGCATCAGCAGTGGCAATACCCATAGTCATGGGGGATGCCACCGCCAACACAATAGTACCCTTACTAGCAGCCCGATCCTTATGGTTATTATGTGCAGCAGCCAATTTCTCCAAGTGACTCTATAGGTCACATAAGCCGCCCACGTTACTACTAGGTTCAGGAGTACTTCAAGATTCCTTCTCCTTTGGGAAACGCTCCCTACCCACACTATCCTCCAATTCCACCTACATCTCTTGCACCAGTAGCCCCACCGCCAATAGCTCCAACAAAGCCTAAGGTTAACCCCACTCAACCATGGCAACCCAACACTGCAAAGGCTCCTAAATCTCCAATATTAGTTGGTTCTAACAATCATACACCAAAAATACCCTTCCTTAGGATCAACAATCCAACTAAGTCTTCGCCTTCACAAGCGGTTGAGCATCCTAACACTCCCATACCAAATAAGGTTTCAAGAAACCCTTCGACAGAGAAATCACATCCAATGCACACAGTTATGTTAACACATACCGTAACCAACTAGATCAAGGTCGACCACCTCCCAAAGAAATTGTCAGACCTAGGAGTCCCCCTAGTTTATCTCCAAGTCGCTGGGAATGAACCCCATAAGGCTCTCCTCGACTCAGGTTTTGGGGTCAACTTAATCTCACAAGAACTATATAAAGCCTCGAACTTGCCTCCACTTAAGAAGAGAAATGTTCGCCTAGAGTTGGCTGACCAATCCATCACTGTCCCTTTGGGACAGGTTGAGGACATTGTTACCACTGTCAGTGGATGGTCATATCCAGCTGATTTCCTAGTGATCCAAATAAACAATGACAAAGGGGATTTCCCAATTATAATGGGAAGGGCATGGCTGAATACAATCGACGCATGCTTGGGAATTTACAACCTTTCCCTAGAAATATCCAAGACAAACACTTTTGGAAAAATTGAGAGGAAAAGAGTTCCATGCATCGCATATAGTGACACAGGGTGTCATTGCATGCAGAAGTCATGGGTAACGTGAAGTTTAACACTACCTGCATGCAATCGGTGTGCATAGGATGTTGACATCCAAAAGTGCCTATACGTGACAGCCACACAACAAGAAAACACCCAGTGGCTAATGGCTGATAAAGAGAACAACTCGACAACCTGCATGGAACTAGCTGAGGGAATAACTAGTGCTTACATTGAAAGCACAGACGTACTTGAGCAAGTTCGTGGCCAACTTCCAACCCTTAACTTAGAGAACATCAATTGGGGACAGTTGGAGATTCCTAAGGAGTTTAAACAAGAGCCCCTTGATTTAAAATCATTACCCATTGATTTGGAATACGTGACCCTTAAAAATAGAAAACTGGTGATCATCAACGCAAAGCTCTCACCCAAGCCAAAAGAAAGTTTGCTAGAGGTAATAAACAAGTGGTCAACAACCTTTGCATGGTCATACCCCTAATTAACCAGAATAGACCCTAGCATATGCTAGCATAGGATTTACATAGACCCCTCTATGAAGCCTCGCAAACAACCCTAGAGGCGATTGAACCCAAAGCTAAAACAAATAATGAAAGAGGAGCTAGAGCGGCTTCCCAAGGCTGGGTTCATTTACCCTATCATTGATAGCGAATGGGTTAGTTCCCTTGTCATCGTACCGAAAAAAGGAGGTAAATGAAGGGTGTGTGTAAATTTTAGGCTATTAAATATGGCAACATTCAAAGATCACTTTCCATTGTCATTTGTTGACCAAGTCTTAGACACTATAGCAGGGCATCGCTATTACAGCTTTCTGGATGGATATAGTGGGTACAACCAAATACGAATTGCGCCAGAAGACCAAGGCAAAACAACATTCACCATTCCTAGGGGAATGTTTGCATATAAACAAATGCCTTTTGGCTTGTGCAATGCACCTGCCATGTTCCAACGATTAGTTCTAAGAATCTTCTAATAGCAAATAGGTAATGGAATTGAAGTCTTCATGGATGACTTTTCCACCTATGGGACAAGCTTTGATCAAGCCCTCGACCGGTTAGAGTAAGTATTGAAACGATGTGTTAAAACCAACCTTAAGATCAACTAGCAGAAGAGTCATTTAATGGTTCAAGAGCGCATCGTACTGGGGCACAAAATTTTACAATTAGAATTAAGGTGGATCCTGAAAAAATTAAAGTCATCCAAGGAATTACCCGACAACCAAAGACCGTTAAAGACATTAGGTCATTCCTTGGACACACTGGCTACTACAGAAGGTTTATCGCAAACTTCTCCAAAGTTGCCAAACCGTTGGTAGAATTAACGAAAAAATATGCACCATTTGAATGGACCAAGGAATGTGAACGAACATTCCAAACCCTCATACAGAGGCTTGTGGAAACTCCCATTTTACAAGCCCTTGACTGGTCCAAGTCATTCCATATCATGACCGATGCATCTAACTACGCCTTGGGAGCTGTATTGATACAATTAGATGAACAAAAATGACCTTATTACATCCACTGTGCCAGTAAGAGTATCACCGGTGCACAACTCAACTAGAGAACTACAGAAAAAGAATTAATGGTTGTAGTGTTTGCACTAGATAAATTTAGGCACTATGTATTGGGTTACAAAGTATACATTCATACAGATCATAGTGCAATTTGGTTTCTTATGAACAAGCCAACGGTTAGCCCACGTATTATATGTTGGTTGGTGATTCTTCAGGAGTTCAACTTAACCATAGTAGACCGCAAAGGCACCGAGAATGTAGTTTCTGATCACCTATCTCGGCTACGGTGGGACAACAAAGAGGATGAATATGTTGTATCTGATCATTTTCCTGATGAAACCCTCTTTGCTAGTGTAATAAATAATCAACCCATAGAAATAAATTGGTATAGTAGCATTCTTACTTATATCACTTCCCAACAAATGCCACAAGAGTTGGACTTTAGGAAGAAATAACAGTTTCTTCACAAAGCCAAGTACTTCATGGAAATCGGGGGATAACTTTATAAAGTCTGCACTAATGGCTTGGTTTGATGGTGTCTACCCAATCAAGATCAATTAAAAATTCTCCAGGATGCTCATGAGGGCCCCTGTGGGGGTCATTATGCGGGGAGATGAACGGCTACTAAGGTCCTACTTGCAGGATATTATTGGCCAACACTATTTCAGGACACCCATCATTTCACCCAATCTTGTGAGTGCTACCAATGTGATGGGGGAATGATTGCTAGAATGGAGGGTCTGCAACAATGGATTCAGCCTTTAGAACCCTTTGATATCTAGGGGATAGATTTTATGGGACCAATTACACCAATGTCCAACGGAAAAGCATATATAATCGTCGCTGTTGATTATTTAACCAAATGGGTTGAAGCAGCAGCTGTAATAGATTGCACATCATCTACAACTGCACGATTTGTACAACAACAAATCGTTAACAGGTTTGGTGTGCCACGTGCACTTATTTTCGATAATGGAACACATTTTATGGGTGCAACCTTTAGAAAGCTGATGCAACGCTTAGGGGTTGAGCATAAATTGACCACACCTTACCACCCCCAAGCTAATGGTCAAGCCGAGGTTACTAATAGGGAGATTATCAGAATATTAACACGAACAATTAGCAAATTTATGCAAGACTGGAGCATGAAACTGAACTATGCTCTTTGGGTGTATCGTTCCACTTGGAAGCTCGCTACAGGATATTCTTCCTATGAGCTAGTGTACGGGAAACTTCCAAAACTCCCTATACAGAGTGAGCTTCGTACATTGTCCATGGCTTGTGAACTTCACCTGGATCTTGACCTAGCACAAAAACAATGACTAGCAACTTTGAATGTGTCAGACGAGAATACATTGGTTGCACTATCGTTAAATGAGTTGCACAAGGCACATAGTAAACGATGTCATGACCTAAGGATCCGAAGGTTTAAGTACCAACCAAGAGATAAGGTCCTTTACTGGAACCCCACGCATGTACCCCAACGTACAAAGTTTCAAACCTTGTGGGAAGGACCTTATATTATTCATACTACCTTTCGCTCTGGAGCCATGATGATATATAAGCCTAACAGCCCAGATAAAAGGTTATTGGTTAATATACAACAAACAAAACCTTTTCATGAAGTCACAATAGCCAGTGCAAGTTACACCTCCACCAGCAGGCAACCTTGCTCATTATTTCAGATATCTCCCTTACAACTCAGTCATGGGGGAGATGGCCACCTATGCTAACCATATGGGGCCCTAAGTTCTTTTAAGTTTTTGTTTTACATGTTTTTATTTTACAATGTTTTTGTTTTACACATTTTTGTTTTACAAATTTCTTTAACTTTTCTAATTTTTGTTTTACAAATTTCTTTAACTTTTCTAAGTTTTTTTTTACAACATCGTTATACCTTTTCCATTTTGTGTGTGTGTGTGTGTGTGTGTTCCACCTGATAAGTTTGTCCCATAATAAGCATTCTTCATGATGGTATGAACTATTTTCATATTGATTGCTAATGTTTGGTTTTTACGTTTAAGTCACAATGTTGATACTAAGGTATGTTGCTTTTGATATGGCAACCAATGAGACCACTTCATCCATCCATCCACAATTTCTATGGTTTCTCTCAGCTTGGGAATGTATGGTCCCTTTCTAATAAGAACTTTAATGAATCGGTGACTGGGGATTTCTCAAACTAAGGAAGGACTCATGGATTAAAAAGGGTGTGACTTCAAAGGAACTTGATGCTTTTGTGNACCCCTTAGACAAAATAAAATTTGGGCTACAAGCACTGGTTATGGAACCAAAGTGTTCCCTCTAACTAAGGCCCTTCTCACTTCCCATTCTCTCCTTTGTTTCATCGGAATGGTGGTAACTCTTGGAGCGTACATTCTTGTTGCCCAAGTGGATGGTTTAACCGAATGCATTGATGCGAAGTCACTGGATGTGGTTGGTTTGAGGCTGGAGTTGGAATGAGACTTGCCAAGTCACATTAATCATAAACCACACAAGGGGCTGTACACCACCTTGTCCTTGGGATTCCATTCCATTTTCTTCCCTTCATCCTTCTCTCCACGGTTCACCTCATTGCCAGTTGTATCATTAGTGTATATATTTTAGTCGATGCATTGTTTTCATTTTGGTAAATTCTTACAGTTAAGACTTTAACTCTTGTTCTAGATGACATTCCCAGAGCCTACGGACTCTTTGAATGTGGGTTTGTTAGGGCATTAAGGGTATGAGCCTGCTTTGGGGAGGACCCACTGACATTCCTATTTGGAGCCTTAGTTAAATTCCTTTCCTTAAAATTTTGCAATTAATTTTATTTTATTTTTGTTCATTTTCATCTTGACATCCACTTCATCGATGCCATAGTTGTCCCTTTTTATCTATCTTTCTTACTCCTTTTCTAACGCTACCGGAGGTTTGCGATTAGTCATGGGGGTACGGGGCTTGATTTTTTCAATTTTCTCCCTACCCCAAAATTTTTTGATTTTCTTCCTAACCCCTACACCTTCGGTAGTCATTCTTCACATATTCCTAGATCCATATCAGCCATACCACAACCTAGCCAATGAGTTTACACCGAAGCAAGATATCAATTACATGATGATTCAATTACCCTTGCTAATATATGATTGTGTTGTGTGTGCAGATGGTGGACGTGCAAACAACAGATTGGATCTGGAGCAAGCACTTGGAATGGAGCAGCGTTGAAGCAGCTATGCAAGGAGCAAGATCGATGGCGTGCCTATGGGTGGATAACGAAGGCATAATTTTTGCATTGGCAGTAGCAACACTTCTTTCCTTCTCTCTTTCTCTCTCAATTGCCAACAAAGGCCTGATGTCATTATAATAAGGTGTTCACCCTTGTTGTCATGAACACCAATTTTGTCAAGTCTTGTAATAATGATCCATTCACATGTCATCCCATTAGTTCCATTTCCCTCAATAATTCCATACCTACCTGATATTATTATAAGGAACTCGAGGACAAGTTTTCATTCAGTCATGGGGGTATGCGATATCGCGTACGCAATATCGCAGTCCGCCATCAAATCTATAAATAAGAGGCAGCACTCCCCTCATTTCGAATCCTAGGCTAGACGTAGCGAAGCTCTGGTGGATTGATCACCCTAGAGATAGAATATTTTCCATGTGCCCGCAGTAGGAGTCCCCCAAGTGAACGTCTCTTTATTCAAGCAGCTTTGTACCTGAACGCAAGTTGTGTATGGCAATAAAGACAAGCTTTGTGGATAAACCTTGTAGTACATGGATAGGTTTTATTACATGTTATTTCTTACCTGTTGTTAGCACGGCATGAGTATGACTTGGTTACGAGCATTGATGAATGTGTACGGCTAACCAAGAAATTGGCTACTCATCATGATTAGATTCTCTTCCCCTTATCTCCTAGAACGTGGGACAAGTACGACTTGATTACGAGCATCTACAGATGTGTATGGCTAGTCAAGGAATCGACTGGTTGTCACACTTAGGCTAGTTAGGTGCCATAGTACAACCACTTCGAGCACGTGCATTACGTGTGGTGATCCCAGTGACGATTAGCATTTGGTAGCCACAGTTGCATAGTTCAGGGTGTGTACAGTAAGTGGGAATGGATGCTGACGCTAGTTAATTTAGACTTAGGACCTTAGTTAGAGTTAGCTAGTTTCTCAACCCTTTGCTCTTCGTATAGAAGACATAAACCAGAAAAGACCAAAAAAATCATATACCTCAGACTTACTTAACCATACATCGTGACAACAACAAGTAAGTCTGGGAAGACAACAAATGATTAACCCCAAGTGTTCCATGGGGTTTTTAGGCATTTAGTCTACGAAGTTCAACCGGATCGCACGTGCTATGCTCGTTTCGTATGGTTGAGTGTAGGGGTACCTCGCCACTCATCAACAAGTTTGAAGTATTTGGAAAATTCATAGAATTCAAAGCTGTTGTTGATAATTATTTAGGAAAGAAAATCGAATTTCTAAGAATTGACAATGGTGATGAGTTTTGCTCAAATGAATTTAATGTCTTTTTTAAGGAATAAGGCATTCAAAGACAAAAGAATAAGGCATTTAAAGAAGCACTTCAATCAAACATTGATGGAACATGCCAAATGTATACTTAGTGAATATAATCTTAACAAGTGTTTTTGGGGTGAAGCAATAATGATCGCATGTTATCTTATCAATAGATCTTCTTCATCAACTATTGATAGAAAACTTCTAGAGGAAGTTTGGAGTGGTAGGTTCATTAATTTAAACTATTTGAAGATTTTTGGTTGTGAAGCCTATGTACATGTTCCAAAATTTAATAGGTCAAAATTAGACTCTAGGTCTATCAAATGTATTTTTCCTGGCTATGGAAATGATGTCAAAGCTTATAAGTTGTATACCTATAGTTAAAATGTCATCTTTAGAGAAAAATATGGATCTATAAAGGAGGAATCTTTAAATACTGAAACTCCTTCAAATGATGTAACTCCTATGTATGTGCCTATTGAAATTAATAATGATATTTTTTAGGGTCATCCTCCCTCAGTTGGGGATATTTCCCTTAGTGAATAGGATGGTGATAGCATGTTAGATGAAGATATACCACATGAAGAGGGAGAATATAGTTTGAGTGAACAACAAAGTGAATAGGATCATTTAAGATGTTCAACATGTATATAAAGATTACCTTCACATTTATAAGAATATGTCTTGTTTACTAAAAATAATAATCCATCAACATATGTTGAGGCATGTTCATCTATGCAAAATTCAAAGTGGAAATAGGCAATGAATGCTGAAATTTCATGAATTCACAAAAATAAACCTTGGGAATTAACTAAGCTTCCATCAGAGAGAAAACCCATTACAAATAAATGGGTGTACAAAATAAAATTTGGCAATCAATAGAAAGCATGACTTGTAGCTAAAGGATTTCCTTAGAGAAAGGGGATTGATTATGTTGAAATCTTCTCTCCAGTAGTAAAATTAACATCCATAAGATCATTGTTGGCTATCACATCTATTTATGATCTTGAACTTGAAAAAATGGATGTGAAAACAACTTTCCTCAATGGTGATCTTGAGGAAGAAATATATATTCTTTAACCTAAAGGATATGAAAGTAAAGAAAAATAGCATATGGTGTGTTGATGATTAAAATCACTATATGGGCTCAAAAAAGCACTAAGGATGTGGAATAAAAATTTTGATGACCACATGATAAATCTTAGTTTCATTAGAACTGTAGAAGACTCTTGTATGTATGTTAAAAATAAAAGTGAAAAATATGTTATCTTGTTGCTATATGTTGATGACATGTTAATAGTAGGCAATAACATACATGATATTCATGAGTTAAAACTTCATTTGTCTTCTCAATTTGAGATGAAAGATCTTGGTGTTGCATAAAAAATTTTCGGCATAGAAATTAAAATGGATAGGGGTAATAAAAGGATTTGGCTTAGATAATATGCATATGTTGCAAATATTTTAAAAATATATAATATGCATGATTGGAAGCCTATGAATACACCTTGTTGATGAGCCGCGATATCGTGTCCTGCCTCATCTTCTATAAATAAGAGGTGGCACCCTTGGTTCCAGGGGAGTTAGACTTAGACCCTTAGCTAGATTCTTGCAGTTTAGTCATCCCAGAGTTAGAATTATTTCTGTGTGCCCGCAGTAGGAATCATAGAGTGAATGGATCTTTATTCGAACAATTTGTACTTGAGCACAATTTTTTGTACAGCAATAAAGACAAACTTTATGATAAACCTTGTAACATATAGATTAAGCTAATTAATAATNAGCAGAAGACATAAAAACTATAAAAGCTATAAAAATCATATACCTCAAGCTTACTCAACCATACAACCGTGACAATACAAGTAAGTTTGGGAAGACAATGATTGATTAACCTTGAGTGTTCCATTAAGGCACGTAAGCACTTAGTCCTTGGAGTTCAATCGGATCATGCGTGAAATTCTCGTATTCGTATGGTTGAGTGTAGGGGTGCCTCGCCACTCATCATTGGCACTGTTGCTGGGGACTTAGTTGTTTGTGCATTACGTAGAACATAGGAAATCATTAATATTGTTGGAACATTAGAATGAACCCTTAGGGTTAATCAAAGGAAGACAAGACAACAATACATTGCACACCGAACAAGACAAAATGTCTTCTTCTTCACATAAGAGCACTTCACCGCTTAGGACTAACACAAGAGGCAATCGGTGGCAAAATACACATAACTAGAATCCACCAGTTCCTCAATAGTTTCATGTGGTAGATACTCATCCCAATGAGTATGTACCTGATTTCACCTTTATTCTCTAGCATGACAAAAAACAATGTTGGAGAGACTTTGAGGGTAACATAGTGTTGCCTCTAGATCGATTAGTCCCCAACATGCTCCTTTGTGCTCTCTCATGAATAGGCATGCCGCTTTTATACACAGAATATGTTGCATGCAATCACGAAAGAAGGGACTATCAGCCCATAGAAGCACAACATCAAAGGGACTTGCAACAGGAGAGATACCACACATCCTTGAAGGGTAAATGGCCCCATGACGCTCCACACGTTTTGAGCAAAATTGAGGATGGTGAACCTGCTTTAACAAGTTCCCCCAAAAATGATGTTCCTCCTCCTAACAATGGTCAAGAGGTAGTGTATCAGAACCTCCACTCCACTATTCACAACCTTGGTTCTAATACCCATGAACACGAAGTGTTCAACAAAAGAACACAAACAGACGATTAGGGCAGATGTTCTGATCGTCATCATGTTCGAGGCCGAGACCACCGAAGAGAAGGTAGAAAACACTATCATGGTGATGGTTCTTCTTCTTCCTTACCTTCATCCTCTCCTTCAGTGTCTAGACATAATCATAGGAAAACCAATCATGAGGATAAAGGAAAAAAAAGTGAAAAACATTGATGAGATAGTAGAGAATGAGGATAAGGGAACTCTAAGGAATTAAGGCATAGAAGAAGGGAGAGTAGAGAACTGCGTAAAAACCATAGACACTATGAATGAGATGATCATGAAGAACTCCTACTCATAACTAGAAGTATGCTAGATATAACGGAGGTTGTAAGAGTTCCAAAAAGGCACCAAAAGGATAGTAGGATCAAGAGGTTAGACATGAACAACATCTCATGATTTGAAGGGGGATACAATGTTGATCCTCAAAATCATTTACAAGCATTCCATGATGCATGTGCCCTGCAAAACATAGAAAACAAATGGAAAAAACTAAAGTTGTTCCCAAGGACACTAGTGAAAGAAGCTGAAAGCTAGTACCGGTCCTTAGAACTAGAATCCATTCGGAGGTGGAGTACAATGTTAGAACTGTTCAATGATAAGCACTAAACATATTCCCGAGTGTCTAACCTGTGGAAGAAAATCTAAGGATGGAAGTAAGGAAATCATGAACCCTTGGATGCTAACATGGGTTGCTATTACGCACTGTTACATTGTTGCCCTAGCCATGGTTATTCGTAGCGAGATCAACTACACCATCTCGTGGATGGACTTAGGCATGAAAAAGAAGAACCCTTAGGATGTACGCCTAAGGAAGGTTATCAGAGCTTAGGTCTCATCAAATTCATAGATTGCTAGAGCAAGTAGCCAAAGAAGAATGTGAGCTATGAAGGAGATAAAGTGTAGAAGAATACAACCAAGATCCTTCCCTCCAAAAAAAGGGAGTGAGATTTTGTGAGGAGGAAGAAGAGTCACCACTCAAAGAGATGGTGAATAGGAAAAATTTGCCTCTCCAAAAGTTAACAACAGAAGTATCGAAAAAGGTAGACCAAATGTGGGACTCTTTGGATAGTAGGTTTGAAACTATTCTTAAAATTGTAAAGAAGTCTAGGGAGCAAGGTAGTGACCATGACAAAAATAAAAAGAGAGAAGTGGAAAATGCACGTAACAAGGGTAAGGGAAAAATGGCCATCACAGAAGAGGTTTTGAATTTAGACATGGACAATAATGGTGGATGTGAGATATGCTAATATGACCATCCTAAGGGATGTTGCCCAGTGGTCTCACATCTATAAGAGTCTAGGGTGTATGCACTCAACCCACAACTAAATAAACAGCAAGCACCTCAACGGTTACCTTATCCCCAAGGTA
>MNCI01004940.1:111060-162417 GCA_015680685.1 Gnetum montanum | reverse complement strand
GTTGGTTCTGACCTCTGTATGAAGAAAAGACCTTTATTTAGAACCAACAGTCCAACCAAGCCCTTACAACCACAAGTGGTTGAACCTCTGAACATCTCCCCATTAAACAAGGCTTCAGAGCTCCCTTCGAATCAAACACCAAGCTCAATGCATACGGTTATGTTAACACATGTCGTTACTGACTAGATCAAGGTTGGCCACCTTTCTAGGAAATTTAGGTTCTTCTGGATTCAGGTTCTAGAGTCAACTTAATATCATAAGAAATGTACAAAACCTAGAACCTACCTCCATTAAGGAAGAGCAATATTTTCCTAGAGTTGGCCAACCATTCCATCACTGTTCCCTTGAGACTGGTGGAGGACATCGTCACCACTATGTATGGGTGGTCATACCCAGCTGATTTCCTAGTCATACAAGTGAATAATGGTAAAGGGGACTTCCCAATAATAATGGGAAGAGCATGGCTAAGTACTATAGATATATGCCTAGGAATTTGCAATCTTTCCCTAGAAATATCTAAGGATAACACTTTTGGAAAGATTAAGAAGAAGAAGGTTCCATGCATCGCATACAGGTGCAATTGCATGTAGAGATCATGGGTTGTGCAAATTTTACCATTTCCTACATGAAATTAGTGTGCACAAGAAATTAACATACAAAAGTGCCTGTATGCAGCAGCCACACAACAAGAAGACACCTAGTGGCTAATAGCTAATTAAGAGAGCAACTCACTAACGTGCATGGAACTAAATGAGGGAATAACTTACACTTATATTGAAATCATAGATGCATTAGAGCAAGTCCGCTACCAACTTCCAAACCTTAACCTTGAAAACATCAACTGGGAGAAGTTGGAAATCCTTGAAAAATTCAAACAAGAGCCCCTAGAATTGAAACCATTACCCATCGGTCTAGAATATATGATCCTTGAAAATGGAAAAATGGTAATCATGAATGCAAGACTTGCTTCCAAACAAAAAGGAAGATTTCTGGAAGTAATAAACAAGTGGTCAAAAGCCTTTGCCTAGTCATATCCTGAATTAACTAGAATAGATCCTAGGATATGCCAACATAGGATTTACATTGACCCCTCCATGAAACCTTGAAAACAACTACAAAGCTGATTGAACCCAAAATTGAAGCAAGTAGTAAAAGAAGAAATAGAACAGCTTCTTCAGGCTGGGTTCATATATCCATTGCTGATAGCAAATGGGTTAGCCCTCTAGTGATCATGCCTAACAAGGGAGGCAAATGGAGGGTGTGCATAGATTTTAGGCTACTAAATAGGGAAACATTTAAGGATCACTTTCCATTGCCATTCGTTGACCAGGTCTTAGACACCATAGTAGGGCATTGCTATTACAGTTCTCTGGATGGCTATAGTGGATACAACCAAATACGGATAGCCCCAGAAGACCAAGCCAAAACAATGTTCACCAATCCTTGGGGAACGTTTGCATATAAAAAAATGTCGTTTGGCTTGTGTAATGCTCCTGTCATGTTTCAACGCCTAGTTCTAAGCATATTCCAATAGTAGATAGGGAACAAAGTGGAAGTATTTATGGATGACTTCTCCACCTATGGAACAAGTTTTGATCAAGCCTTGGACTGATTAGAGCAAGTGTTGAAGAGATGCATAGAAACCAATTTAAGGTTCAACTGGCAAGAAAGCCATTTAATGGTTTAAGAAGGCATAGTACTTGGGCATAAGGTTTCACATTCAAGAATAGAGGTAGATCCAAATAAAGTTAGGGTCATCCAAGGAATCACTAGTCTACTGGAAACTATCAAAGACATTTAGTCATTCCTTGGACACACTGGCTATTATAGGAGATTCATTGAGAACTTCTCCAAGATTGCCAAACCATTGGTAGAGCGAACAAAGAAGGACACACCTTTTAAGTGGACTAGGGAATGTGAACGAGCATTCCAAACTCTAAAATGAAAGCTTGTAGAAACTTCCATTCTACAAGCTCCTGACTAGTCTAGACCATTCCACATAATGACTGATGCATCCAATTATGCTTTACGAGCTATACTTATACAGTTAGATGACCAAAAACATCCTTACTACATCCACTGTGCAAGTAGAAGTATCATCAGTGCACAACTTAACTACACAACTACAGAGAAAGAATTAATGGTTATAATGTTTGCATTCGATAAGTTTAGGCACTATGTGTTAGGTTATAAAGTGTTCATCCACATGGATCATAGTGTAATCTAGTTCCTCATGGACAAGATGACGGTTAGCCCTCGTATTATACGATGGCTGGTAATCCTACAGGAGTTCGATCTAACGATGATCGATCAAAAAGACACCAAGAACGTAGTTGTAGATCATTTATCTCAGTTGTGCTAAGATAGTAAAAAGGATGAATATGTAATTTTTGATCATTTTCCTAATGAATCCCTCTTTGCAGGTGTAGTGAATAACCAACCCATGAAGACAAACTAGTATAGTAGCATTCTCACCTATCTCCTTACTCAACAAACACCACAGGAGCTGGACTTTAGGAAAAAACAATAGTTTCTTCACAGAGCCAAATGGAGATCAATGGATAACTTTACAAAGTATGTCCTGATGGCTTGGTTTGATGGTGCATGCCCAAGGTAGACCAACTAAGAGTTCTTCGAGATGCTCACAAGGGCCCTTGTGGGGGTCACTATGCAGGGAGAAAAATGGCTATTAAGATCTTTCTTGCAGGATATTACTGGCCAACATTATTTCGGGATGCCCATCAATTTGTCTGATCCTGCGAGTGTTGTCAATGAGATGGGAAAATGAATGCTAAAATGGATGGCCCGCAACAATGGATTCAATCGTTAGAACCCTTCGACATTTGGGGAATAGACTTTATGGGGCCCATTACACCAATGTCCAATGGAAAATCTTACATTGTAGTTGACGTAGACTATCTAATGAAATGGGCTGAAGTAGCTGCTATTACAGATTGCACATCATCTATAGCTACATGATTTGTGAAACAACAAATCGTAAATAGGTTTGGTGTGCCACGTGCACTTATTTTGGATAATGGAACACACTTCACAGGTGCAACTTTTCAAAAGTTAATGCAACACTTAGGGGTTGAACATAAATTGACTACAACTTATCACCCCCACGCTAACGTACAAGCTGAGGTCACCAATAGGGAGATCACTAAAATATTAACTAGGACAATTAGCAAGTATAGGCAAGATTGGAGCACTAAACTGAATGATGCTCTTTGGGCATACCGCTCCACCTGGAAACTCCCTATAGGCTACTCTCCCTATGAATTAGTGTACGGAAAGCTTCCAACACTTTTGATTCAAACCAAGCTCCATACACTATCAATGGATTGTGACCTCCACCTTGATCTTAATCTAGCACAAAAACAAAGGTTGAAAACTTTAAACGTGCTAGACAAAAACTGGTTATCTACCCTGTCATCAAATGAGTTGCACAAGGCCTATAACAAGAAACATCAGGACTTGAAGATTCGAAAGGTTAAGTATTAACTAGGAGATAAGGTTCTCTACTGGAAGCCCACACATGTGCCATAATGCACAAAATTTCAAACACTATGGGAGGGACCTTACATTATTTATACAACCTTTCCTTCAGGGGCCATGACCATATACAAACCTGAGAGCCCTGATAAAAGATTGTTAGTCAATGTGCAATAGACCAAACCCTTCTATGAACTTACAACAGTCAGTGTACATAATACCTCTGAGAAGGGATGACCCTGCTCACTATTTTAGATCTCCTCCTTCCAACTTAGTCATGGGGTAGACAGCCACCTTTGCTAACTATTTGAGGCCCTTAGTTCCTTTTTAAGTTTTTGTTTTACAAATTTCTTTAAATTTTCTTAGTTTTGTTTTGCAACATCATTGATACTTTTTCATTTCTTTGTGTGATTTTTTTTTTTTTGTTTTTATACTTTTTTTGTCTTTGCTTGTTGTTTTTGTTTTGTTAGATTTGTCACCTAATAAGTGCTCTTGATGGTGGTATGAAATGTATTCTATTAATTGCTAATGTTTGGTTTTTACCTTTGAGTTATAATGCTGATACTAAGGTATGGTTCTTTGGATATAATAGGCAATGAGTCCATGTCATCCATGCATCCATGAATTTCTATGGTCTTCTCTTGGCTTGGAATTGTACAGTCCCTTTCTTTAATAATAAAACTATTAACAAATTGGTGATTGGGCATTTCTCAAACTAAGGAAGGAATCAAGGACTGAAAAGGGTGTAACTTCAAAAGAATTTGATGCATTTGTGCTGGCTATTCTCTTGGGTGATTGGATGTTTTCTTCTTGATTTTTCCTTACCATTCTGACATTTCTCCATTATTGGGAAGCTGAGCCAATAAAAATAAGTATTTGCATGGTGTGGTTCTCACAAAAAAAAATAGTGAGAATTCAAAGCACACCCCTTAGAAAACATAATTATTTGGGCTACAAGCACTAGTTATGGAACTAAATAAACATGTTCCCTCTAACTAAGGCCCTTTCTCGCTTCCTACTTTTCCCTTTCTCATTTCCTCGAAATGGTGGTGACTTTTTTGTGGAATCATTCTTGTTACTACAAGTAGATGGATTGGCCAAGTGTATTAATGCAAAGTCACTGGATGTGGATTAGTTCAAGTTTGATTTGGAATGAGATTTACTCAGTCACATTAACCATAAACACACAAGGGTCTGTACACCACCTTATTCTTGGCACTCCATTCCATTCTCTTCTCCCCATCATTCTTTCCCCATTTTCCATCTCATTGCCAGTTATATCAGTAATCCATATTTTGGTTGATGCATTTTTTTCTCTTTGGTGAATTCTTGGGGTTAAGTTTTTAAGTCTTGCTCCCATATGACATTTCCAGAGCCTACAGACTCTTTGAATGTGGGTTTGTCAAGGCATAAAGGGCATGTGCCTACTTTGGGGAGGACGCACTGGCATTCCTATTTGGTTCATTAGTTAACTTATTTCCCTTAAACATTTCCACAATCAACATTTCTTTTGTTCATTCCCATCTCTGAAATCCATTTTATCGGCATTGCCGTTGTTTCTTTTTCTCCATCTTTCTTATTCCTTATCTTTTTCCATTCTATCGCCATCGGAGGATTGTTTGTAGTCATGGGGGCCCTGGTCCAATTTTTTCAATTTCTTCTAACCCCTACACCTTGGGTAGTCACCAGTGTTATATCTCTAGAATCTGTATTAGCCATATCACAACTCAACCAATGGACCTTACACTGAGGCAAGGTATCAATTGTATTGTGATTTACTTATCCTTGCTCATATGTGACTATGTTGTGTGTGTAGATGGAAATCATACAGCAATGGATTGGACCTAGAGGAAACACTTAGGATGGACTGGTGTTGGAATAGTTGTGTAAGGAACAAGATTGATGGCGTGGTTATGGATGAACAATGGAAGGCGCAATCTTGGTGTTAGTAGCAACATGTCTTCTTCTTTTCTCTCTCTCTTCTCTCTCTGCTACCAAATAAGGTTGGATGTCACTTGTGTATAGTGTTCACTCTTGGCATCATGAACACTAATGTTGTCATGTATTATAATATTGATCTATTCACATGTCATCCCATTCACCATTATTTTTCATTCAAGTCAATAATCCGATACCTTCCCAATGTTTTGTAAGGAACTCGAGGCCAAATTTTCATTCAGTCATGGGGGTATAATGAGTCGCAATATCACATCCTGCCTCATCTTCTATAAATAAGAGACATCACCCTTGGTTCCAGGGGAGTTAGACTTAGACCCTTAGCCAGATTCTTGTAGTTTAGTCATCCCAAAGTTCAAATTATTTGTGTGCCCACAGTAGGAGTCATAGAGTGAACAGATCTTTATTCGAACAATTTGTACCTGAGCACAATTTTGTGTACGACAATAAAGACTAACTTTATGATAAACCTTGCAGCATACAGATTAAGCTAATTAATAATTAATTATTCTTTAATGATTTCCTAGTTAATTAATACCTCTCTCAACCTTCAACCCCCCTTAGTTAAATAAGCTCAGTACAACCACTTCGAGCATGCGTGTAGTGATTGGTAACCCAGTAACAACTATCGTTTGGTAATCCAAGTAGCGTTGCACTGGTTCAGAATGTGTACGGAAAGTGGGAACGGATACTGGTGTTAGGAACATTTAGAAGCTAGTTAATGAATAGTTAATGTAAGTTAGCCACATAGTCCTCTCTCCCTCTCCTTTATTATCAGAAGACATAAAAAATATAAAAGCTATAAAAATCATATACCTCAAGCTTAGTTAATCATACAACCATGACAATACAAGTAAGTTTGGGAAGACAACGATTGATTAACCCTATGTGTTCCATTAAGGCGTGTAAGCACTTAGTCCTTAGAGTTTGACAGGATCGTGCGTGAAACACTCGTATTCGTATAGTTGAGTGTAGGGGTACCTCGCCACTCATCACCTGTGAAATAGGTATTAAACCTTTAGTCAAACAATGTCCAAAGACAAGAAAAGAAAAAGAGCTTATGGTTAAAATTCCATATGCTAGTGCTATTGGTAGTTTAATGTATTCAGTGGTCTCTACTAGACTTGATATTGCTTATATTGTTGGAAAACTTAGTATGTATATGTTTAATCCAAGGAAACAACACTATATTATGGTGAAGCAAGTCTTTTGATATCTTCGTGGTACTTCAAATTATGGGATTTTTTATAAAAGTGATTCAAATGGACTTCATGGCTTTGTTGATGTAGATTGGAATGGTGATATTGATAGTAAAAAATCTACTAGTGGATATGTGTTTAATCTTTTTGGTGCTGTTGTTTCTTGGAAAAGTTAGAAACAATCTTATGTTGCTTATGTCCTACGCACATGGTAGTTGAGTGCATTGTGATGCAATGCTAATCTAAAGTATTTATTTTCACATAATACTAGTCATAGCACACATGGGAAAAAAATCTATGCATTTTTTACTAATGTACAGACTTAAAACGTGGCAGGAACTTAAAATGTGGTGGGAACTTCAATTGTGGGAAACTAAAATACATGCCCAAAAAATTGGAATTTTTTTCTTTTGGGTTTTACAAAATAGAAAGAGCAACTTTGCAGCATGGGTTAATTTTTAATACAAATCAAAGACATTTACCATTAGTAGCAAATCATCTTTGACCCTAAGGTCTCCAACTAGAAAATCCAGTTTTCCATGATTTTTCATTGAGAGTTTATTGAAAAACAAGAGCTAAATATAAAATATTGTGCAAAGTAGTGTGAAGTAACAGTAGTAAAATTTTTTTTCACAATTAACATTAATTTTCTCATTCCATTTCATTTTTACCTAATTTCTATAACCCTTGCACACATCAAACACATAACTCATAGTTTTGCTACTACGCCCTTTGAAATTTTTGGTGTGCAATATTAAAATTGCACGATGCATGCATTCTACCTTCATGTGCATATGCCATCAATCTACCACTAAAGTTGAATATGTTTCTATGAATGATGGGATGCGATATCGCATGGGCCGTGATACGTAATATCGCAGCCTCACTGCGATATCGCATACACGATGTATCGTATGCGATATCGCATCTTTCTTGCAATATTGCGTACGCGATATCGCAGTGCGTTATCAAATATATAAATAAGAGGTAGCTCTCCCTTGTTTCTCCATCTAAATCTAGACCATAGCCAAACTCTTACAGTTTTTCCATTCCAAAGTTAGAGTAATTTCCATATGCTCGTAGTAGGAGTCCCAAAGTGAATGGATCTTTATTCGAGCAAATATTGTACGTGAGCACAAGTTCGTGTGCTGAAATAAAGAAGAACTTTTTGGATAAACCTTTCAGTGCATGGACTAAGCTAAATAGGAATTTAATTAATGTTATTTACTACTTTCCTAATTAATCTCTCTAAACCCTCAACACTCCTAAGTGCATTCAGTATGACCACTTCGAGCATGTGCGTTACACTTGGTAATCCTAGCAACGAATAGCGTTTGGTAATCCCAGAAGGTTTCATTGGCTCAAGGTATGAATGGCAAGTGGAAACGGATACTGATGCTAGGCTTAATTAGTTAGTTAAACTTAGTTAATTAGTCTCTTCACCTTTTCCCTCCTAGCATAGGCAATAAAACATAAAAGATATAAAAATCACATACCTCAGACTTACTTAACCATACAACCATGACAAATACAAGTAAGTCTAGGAAGACAATGAAAAATTAACCTTAAGTATTCCATAAGGCATGTAGGCACTTAGTTTGCAGAGTTCAATCGGATCACATGTGTAATGCTCGTATTCGTATGGTTGAGTGTAGCGGGTACCTCGCCACTCATCATTGATGCCGTTGCTGGGGACTAAGTTGTTTGTGCACTAAGTAGAACATTGGAAATGATCCACATCGTTGGGAAGATTAAACGAACCCTTAGGGTTAATTAAACAAAAAATTATATAATGGTCAAATAGCACACTGACAAGATAGCAATGTCTTCTTCTTCTCATAAAAGCACTTCACCACCTAGGGATCACACAAGAGACCGTCGGCAGTCTAACACACATAACTGAGAACCGCCAATTCCTCAATAGTATCAAGTGGTAGATACTCATCATGATGAGTATATATCCAATTTTACTTTTATCCTCCATCAGGATGAACAACTATGTTGGAGAGATCTGCAAGGTAACATAGTGTTACCTCCATATCGGGCAGTCCCTAACATGCTCCTTCATGCTCTTGCATAGATAGGCATGATGCAGTTATACACTGAATATGTTGTAGGCAATTTTGACATAATGGATTACCATCCCATAGTAGCACAATGTTTAAGGGACTCGTGGCAGAAGAGCTACCATACATCGTTGAAGGGCAAAGGGGTCCCGCACGTCCTAAGTGAAATTGGAGATGGTGAACCAGTTATAACTAGTTCTCTATCAGTTGATGTTCCCCCTCCTCACCATGGTGAGGAGGTGGGGTATCAGAACCTTCGCTCCACAATATACAACCTTGGTTCTGATGCACACAAACACCAAGTGTTCAATGAGGAGATACAAATACAAGATAAGGACGAGCGTTCTGATCGTCATCACAATCGGGGTCGGGACCATCGAAGAGAAGGTAGGAGACATCACCATGGTGATGGCTCTCCTTCTTCTTTCCCTTCATCACATCATTCACCCTCTCCTTCCACATCAAGACATAGTCACAAGGAGCACAATGGTGAGGATAAGGATAAGAAAAATGAGAGACCTTCACGAGAGAGTCGAGAGCGAGGACGAGGGCATTCGAGAGAATCAAGGCATGAAAGAAGGAAAAGTAGGGAGCCACGTAGGCATCATAGAAATCATGAGAGAGATGATCATGACGAGCCCCTACTAGCAACCTAGAGTATGTTAGATATTACGGAGGCTGTGAGAATACCTATAAGGCACCAAAACGATGCTCAGATCAAGAGATTGGATATGAATAACATCCCACGATTTGAGGGGGGATACAATGCTAATCCAAAAAATCACTTATAGGAATTCCATGATGCCTGTGCATTGTAGAATATTGAAAACAAGTGGCAGAAGTTAAAGTTGTTTCCTAGGACACTCATAAAAGAAGCAGAAAGTTGGTACCAGTCTTTAGATCCAGAAACCATTAGGAGATGGAGTACAATGCTCAAATTGTTTAACGATAAATACCAAACGTACTCCAGAGTGTCCAACTTGCATAAGTAGATCCAAGGATGGAAGCAAGGTAATCAAGAACCCTTGGATGCTTCCATGGGACGATATTATGCATTGCTACATCATTTCCTGGGCCATGGTTATGCACAATGGGATGAACTCTGCCACTTCGTAGATGGGCTAAGACATGAAACTAGGAGAACCCTTGGGACATATGCCCAAGAAAGATTATCTAAACTTAGGTCCCACAAAGTTCATAGATTTTTGGAGCAAGTAGCTAAATAAGAAGAGGAGCTACGGAAAAGAGATGCGAAAGAGTACAACCACAATCCTTCCCTCCAAAAGAGGGGAGTGAGATTTTGCAATGAGGAGGATGAGTCACCACTTGAGGATTTGGTGAATAGTAAAACCTTGCCACTTTAGAAATTAACAACAGAAGTATCGACTAAGGTAGATGAAATATGGAGCTCCTTATATAGTAAAATTGAAACTACTCTAAAAATTGTAGAAGAGTCTCAGGAACGAAGTAGTAACCATGATAAGAAAAAGTGGAGAGATTCAGGCCATGCACATGACAAGGGTAAGGCAAAAATGAGTATCACCAATGAGGTTGTGGATTTTGACATAGAAAATAACAGTGGATGTGAGATCTGCCAATATGATCATCCTAAGGGATGTTGCCCAATAATCTCACATCTACATGAGTCTGGGGTATATGCACTCAACCCAAGACTTAATAGACAACAGGCACCCTGAAGGTTATCTTATCCCCAAGGTAACCCAAGGCAGTTCCATCAATCGTTAACATATTATCCAAGTGGAACTCCACCACAACCTATTGGGCAACACCAGCAGTGACAACACCCATAGTTATGGGGGATCCCACCGCCTAGGCAACAATACCCTTATCGGCAACCAGACCTGTATGGCTATTACATGCAATAGTCAATTTCTCCAAGTGACTCTATGGTTCATGCAACCCCAAAACATCACTACCAAGTTCGGGAGTATTTTAGGACTCCTTATCCTCTAGGAGACACACCATATACATACCATCCTCCGCATCTCTTATGCCAGTAGTTCCACTACCACCTGCTCCAACGATGCAAGGGGAAGTCCCCACTCAACCGCAGCAACGTAATGCTATGAGAGCCGTAAACCTTCAACCCACTGCTGGTTCTAAAAACTATACAAGGAGAAGACCTTTCTTCAGAACTAGAAGCCCAAATAAGTTCTCACAACCACAAGCAGTTAAGTTTATGACCACTCCTCCAAGAAATAAGGTTTTGGAGCTCCCTTCAAACCAACAAAAGGGCTCAACGCATACGGTTATGTTAACACACACTATTACTAACTAGATCAAGGTTGGCCACCTTCCCAAGAAATTCTCAGATCCTAGAAGCCCCATAATTTATCTCCAAGTCACTAGGAATGAACCTCATAAGCCTCTTTTGACTCAAGTTCCAGAGTCAACCTAATCTCACAAGAAATATATAAAGCCTGGAACCTACCTCCACTTAAGAAGAGCAATATTCAACTAGAGCTGGCTGACTAGTCCATCACTAGTCCCTTGGGATTGGTGGAGGACATCATTACCACTGTGTGTGGTTGGTCATACCCAACTGATTTCTTGGTGATAAAAGTCAACAGTAGCAAAGGGAACTTCCCAATTATACTGGGGAGGGCATGGCTCAGCACCATCAACGCATGCCTAGGGATCCACTATCTTTCCTTGGAAATATCTAAGGAAAAAATTTTATGGAAAGATCGAGAAGAAGAAAGTTCCATGCATCACATACAATGACTTAGAGGCTGATGACATGGAGGAATGCTTAGCATTTCCTTCATGTAACCGGTGTACACCAGAGGATAACATACAAAGGTACCTGTATGTAGCAACCACACAACAAGAGAACACCCAGTGGTTGACAGTTGATCAAGAGAGCAGCCCACCAACATGCATGGAATGAACTACGGGAACAACTCACGCCCACTACGAAGGCATAGATACATTGAAGTATGAGCATCGCTGACTTCCATCCCTTAACCTGAAAAAATCAATCGTGAGAAGTTGGACACTTCTAAAAAATTCAAATAGGCATTCATTATTTTAGATCTCTCCCTTTCCATTTAGTCATGGGGGAGATGGCCACCTATGTTGATCATTTGGGGCCCTCAGTTCTTTTTAAGTTTTAGTTTTACACGTTTTTGTTTTGCACATTTTTGTTTTACAAATTTCTTTAACTTTTATTCTTTTTTGTTTTACAACATTGTTTATACCTTTTTCATTTCTTTGTGTGCATGTGTGTGTGTGTTATCCATTTCATTAAAGTTTGTCATTTAATAAGTGTTATTAATGATGGTATGAACTGTTTCTATTGGTTGCTAATGTGTGGATTTTACCTTTAAGATTATGATGTTGATACTAAGGTATGGTTCTTTTGATATGACAGGAAATGAGTCCATTTCATCCATACATCCACAAATTTCTATGGTCTCTCTTGGCTTGGAAATGTATAGTCCCTTTCTCAATAATAAGAACTATCAACAAATCAGTGATTGGGTATTTCTGAAACTAAGGACTCAAGGATTGAAAAGGATGTAACTTCAAGAGAACTTGATGCATTTGTGTTGGCCATTCTCTTGGGTGCTTGGATGTTTTCTTCTTGAGTTTTCCTACTGTTCCAACATTACCACATTATCGGGAAACTGAGCAAATAAAAATAACAAAGTCTTTGCATGGTGTGGTTCTCACGTATAAACACATGAAGAAAAAAGAGAAAAGTGAGAATTCAAAGCACATCCCTTAGATGGAATAATCATTTGGGCTACAAGCACTAGTTATGGAACTCAAAATAAAAATGTTCCCTCTAACTAAGGCCCTTCCTCACTTCCTATCTCATCTTCCGCTTCATCGGAGTGTTGGTGACTCTTTGGTGGAGACATTCTTGTTACTTTAAGAGGATGGGTCGGCCGAATGTATTAATGCAAAGTCACTGGATGTGGTTTGCTGAGGCCGGACTTAGAATGGGATCTACTAAGTCACATTAATCATTAGAATACATAAGGGGCTGTACACCACCTTGTTCTTAAGATTCCATTTCATTCTCTTCTTTCCATCATTCTTTCTCCATTGTTCACCTCATTACTAGTTGTATCATTAGTGTATATTTTGGTTGACGCATTGTTTTCTTTTCGGTAAATTCTTGGGGTTAAGACTTTAACTCTTGTTCCAAATGACATTCCTAGAGCCTACGGACTCTTCGAATGTGGGTTTGTCAGGGCATTAAGGGCATGAGCCTGCTTTGGGGAGGACCCACTGGCATTCCTATTTGGTACATTAGTTAAATTCTTTCCCTTAACATTTTTGCAATCCACTCTATTTTGTTCATTTCCATCTTGACATTCATTTCATCTACGTTATAGTTGTCTCTTTTTCTCCATATTTCTTGTTCTTTATTCTTTCTTCATTCTATCGCTACTAGAGGTTCACTCTTAGTCATGGGGGTCTAGACCCAATTTTTTCAATTTTCTCCCAACCCCTACACCTTTAGTAGTCACCAATATTATATCTCTAGAATCCGCAATCAGCCATACCACAACTCAGCCAATGGACCTTTCACTAAAGCAAGGTATCCACTGCATTGTGATTCATTTACCCTTGCTAATATAAAGACTGTGTTGTGTGTGCAAATGGCAATCATACAACAATGAATTGGATCTGGAGGGAACACTTGGGATGGATCAGTGCTAAAGTAACTATGCAAGAAACGAGATGGATGGCGCGCTTATGGATGGACAAAAAAAGGCGCAATCTTGGTGTTGGCAGCAGTAAAACTTCTTTTTCTCTCTCTCTTTCTTAGCTACAAAATAAGGCCTAATGTCAAATGTATAAAGTGTTCATTCTTATTGTCGTGAACACCAGTTTTTTCATGTTCTGTAATGATAATCCGTTCACATGTCATCCCATTCACCATTAGTTCCATTCAAGTTAATAATCCCATACCTTCCCAATATTTTTTAAGGAACTCGAGGACGAGTTTTTATTCAGTCATGGGGGTATGATAGGATGCGATATCGCATGGGCTGTGATATTGCATACATGATATCACGTCCTCACTGTGATATCGCGTACACAATGTATCGTACGTGATATCGTAGTGCACCACCAAATCTATAAATAAGAGGCAGCTCTCCCTTGTTTCTCCATCTAGATCTAGACCGTAGCCAAACTCTTGTAGTTTTTCCATTCCAAAGTTAGAGTAATTTCCATGTGCCCGCAGTAGGAGTTCCAAAGTGAATGGATCTTTATTCGAGCAAATATTGTACGTGAGCATAAGTTTGTGTATAGAAATAAAGATGAACTTTTTGGATAAACCTTGCAGTGCATGGACTAAGCTAAATAGGACTTTAATTAATGTTATTTACTACTTTCCTAATTAATCTCTCTAAACCCTCAACACTCCTAAGTGCATTCAGTATGACCACTTCGAGCACGTGCATTACGCTTGGTAATCCCAGCAACGAATAGCGTTTGGTAATCCCAGAAGGTTGCATTGGCTCAAGATGTGAATGTCAAGTGTGAACGAATACTGATGCTAGGCTTAGTTAGTTAGTTAAAATTAGTTAATAGTCTCTTCACCTTTTCCCTCCTAGCATAGGCGATAAAACATAAAAGATATAAAAATCACATACCTCAGACTTACTTAACCATAAAACCATGACAAATACAAGTAAGTCTAGGAAGACAACGAACGATTAACCTTAAGTGTTCCATAAGGCGTGTAGGCACTTAGTCTGTGGAGTTCGACCAGATCGCGCGTGTAACGCTCGTATTCGTATGGTTGAGTGTAGGGGTACCTTGCCACTCATCAATGAACTTGGCATGCAAAGAGGCTATATGTCTTCAAAGCCTAATAGTTGAACTTGGCATGACTTAGACTCTAATTAATATTGGTTGTGATAGTCAAAGTAACATAAGCATATCCAAGAATCCAACCTTTCATGCTTGAATGAAACACATTGAAATAAAGTATTACTATATATGGAAGGAAATTAAAAAGTAAACGATTCTTCTGAATAAAATATCTATTGAAGTAAATCCTATAAATGTCCTCACCAAGTCAACTTTTGCTGCAAAGTTTCTCTGGTGCCAATTAGCATTTGGTCTTCTTCCAACCTAATTTCCTAGAGGGAGAATTGTAAGGTGGATAAAGGCAAATCTACCTTGATTTTCTTTGGATATTTTTGCCTTATGATATTTTTATCTATTTTATAGTTGGTCATGTACCTATCCCCCTCAAAATAAACTACCTTATCCCTTATATTTTTGGGTTTATTTTGTAACCCGAGCAGGAGCATCCTTGATATAATAGTACAACACAACAATGGCGAATGTCTAAGCTATAATCCTTCCTTGCAATTCTTCTCCATTATTCTCATTAATTCTCTCTATGCTTCAACTTGAAGTTGTGTTGCCATTAATAGTCTAAGAGTTGATTTTCTACTAGGGTTTTTCACCTTGAAGGTTTTCCCTAGGGTAACTTTGTGCTTTTTGAATTTCTACACTTTTCTTTAAATTTAATATTATATTGGTGCAAACGATTGGGAATAACAAACACAACCTTGAGCAAAAATAACATAACTTATGTTGTGAGATTAATTTCTTTTCTCTAGGCAAATCCAAAAGAATTGCATCTTATAGTAGCTAAGAGAATACTATGCTATCTAAAAGGCACTATCAATCATTGGTTGTGGCATTCAAAAAATAGAACATTTGAGCTACATTATTGCATAGATGCTGATTGAGTTAATAATAGAAAACATTTGAAATCTATGAGTCAAAATTACCATCCTTTTGAATACAGCTTGGTGTCTTAGTTGAGAATATATAAAAAAAAAGATCTTTTGCACATCATCAATTGAGGTTGACTATGTCACTGCCTTTCATTACTACACTCAAATCTTATGGATGTGAGAAGCATTGAAGCTCTTTGATATGATATTTATTGATCCAATCACCATTTAATGTGATAATAATATTGGTATTTCTATAGCCAAATTTTTTTTCATGAAAATAACAAATATATTGAAATCAAATATTATTTTTCCATAAACAAGTAGAATTAGAAACAATAAAGCCATCTTATATTTCAACAAAACAACAAAAAGTTGATATTTTTGCAACTTTAAATAGAGATAAGTTTATATATTTAAGAATATTACTAGGCATGACTACTTTAACCAAATAGACATAGACATCTAAAACCTTCTATACTAGCTTAGGAATTCAAATAGGCTAATAATACCTTTTTGGGAAGAGTAGGTATGTTTTTGTTGCAAAAAAAATATGGGTAATATAAGAATACTAGTTTATATGTTTTTTTTTTACCTAACTTGCATTTTGTTGGTTGTATGATGCTAAGACTTTATTTTACTCTAGTTCTATTTCTATTCATGTTTTTCTTAACTAAGATCTCTCTATAATTAATTTAGTTTACCATGTTAGGATAGTTGGATGTTATATTGGAGCTATTGTTTGAGTCACATATACTTCCTTGAACAATGAGGTATTAGCCTAGTGGTATGAATCTTGGCCTAGTAACCTTAAGTCATAGGTCCACATCAACAACTATGACAAGTCAGCATTTAGATGAGCTCTAATCTCAGCTACATATGTGGTAGCACAATTCATAAATTAACATAAGCTTGATTTTATAAAAGAAAATTTTATTTTTGAGCTTTTGGTTTTTAAAGTGATGGCTACCTAGGAGAAATTGTTGTAAACAGATAAAGTTATTATTGTATTTAAAAAGTTTTGGATTTGCCAAACTTTTTGCAATGTGAAATTAAAGTAATACTTAAAAATTATTTTCTACCTAAAACTTTAAATAGGAGCCATAGTTTTTTCTTCTTCTTCATTTTCTCATAAGTATGGCGAAGAAAGCAATGAGAAAATAAGAGCTTCATTAAATACAATATATTTCGTTATTGGATATTATTTTTTTCAATACATAAAAAGCTTAGTTCAGCAACGTGGCTACATGAAAGGAATTCTAGTAGAAAACAAATTAAGCTCTTTGATATAGGAACACCTCCTATTTCTAAGTTGTAATTCCTACTCACCTCATACTGGAGGAGTCTTAGAAGGTCTGATCGTAAAGTTTATTGTTGACAGGGACTCATTTAAAATATTTTTGATGTTTGGATTTGGGAATAAAAATAAAAATCCTATAAACCTATGTTCTTGATGAAACCCCATGAAACCTGGCAGAATGTTCCTGACTGTTGCGAATAAAATGTCCAATTTTTTTTTTATCATACTATGCTTTATTAATAGTTCGGTGAATAAAATTCATTGATGGATTGCTTCCACTTTTTGCAAAGCTTTGAATCCTTAACTCAACTCTTTACCTGAAAGTAAATAGAGGGTGAAGTGCAAGTCTCTCACTCAAATAGATGCTCAATGGGTTGAAAAACAACTATGAAGAGCTTCTTTTATAAATGGGAAAATTGTTGGTTTATTCTATTATTTTAGATTTTAGATGTAAGTTCTATGGAATTTCTTTCTCTATCTTCTCTCCCTTTCTTTTGAAAGAGTTTTTTATTGTATATTTTATTCAAGCTTTTAGCTTTGTATATAATATTGTGTTGGTTGTCTCTGTTTTGAGACAAAGCAAGTAAAGTTCTCTTCCTCTATTTTTCATTGAAAGCTAAATCCAAGTGGTGGTGCTTAGTCCAAGTGTGTAATAAAGCCTTATACATTTGTTTAAGCTTAATAAAATAAGGATTTAGGGGAGAGTTTTATAAGGAACTAAGCTAGCCATTCTGACAATTGAACCACTTTGAAAAGCTTTGGGTGTCTGTTCTATTATCTTTGTAATAAATGCCTTTTTCTGTAGGCCACGATCTAATTTGAGCATTATGGGGCTTTTTGATTGACTGGATGTTCTTTTGTAAGGTCCTCATTCATCCCATACCTTGGAGCTCCATCCAAGGAATGACAAAATACAACTCCGAACAAGCAGATTAAGTAAAGACAGTCAGACAGACCTGTTGCCCCACTGTTTATGAAGATCAATGATCAGCTGCTCTTCTTCGACAGTGATTTTGGTGCGTTTGGCCGAAGATAATTCATCCACCTTAGACGGCAGCTTTTTCCGTTCCTTCTTGGACCTGTATCCAACAGCCCAGAATGCATAAAATAAATTGTCTTGATAAAATATAATAATGTTTTTGACTTTTTTCAATGAAAAACCTAAATAAATTAAATGAAACTTGCATAAACATCCGAGTATACATAAACTATGATGCTTGATTCTGCTTAGCCCTAGCCCTAGAGCATGGGCCCCTAACTCCAGCTGCGTTCCAGCGTGTGGTTTTCGGTTCACTGACAACTTTTCAGGATCCCATGATGCCTGCAAATTAAAACGTCGGAGAAATCGTTGCAAATTCTAGAAATTATGTTCTTTTTGGGTGGCTGCCTAAATATGGAAAATATTCTAAGGTTTTATCTAATATTTACAAGCGACATCTGTCCTCGTTCATCTGTAACGAACTAAGATTTGATTTCTACAACAGTCGATGGAACTGGAACCAGAAAGCCCAACTTGATTGCAGTGCCAGTACAGATAATTCCAGCGCCCTTTTCTTCGATTTCTGAGCCATGCATCCATTCACTCCACAAAACATCAACGCTATTCGAATATACATGGAGATCAGATTCAGTACCTACTTTGCTCTACTCTATGGACCAGAGAGAGTTTGATATGATAAAGAGCAGGAGACATTACATATGTAACCGTGTTAAAAAATTAAAACACATAACCAAATGAATGTATATTGTTTAATCTATATCTGAATATCAGACCATCGACTTATTGAAATTGATCTGCAATCTTATTTTGCCGTGCAGAAACTGACAAACAAAACCTCATGGACTTGAAAACTGTCCAGCGTAGAGCTGTAAAAGTTAATGTAGCTAGGAAGTACGCTGGATTGAATGAATGGCATTCAGAGGATTTGCTAATAAACGTTTGAGGATTTTGGTAGCACCTGACGATTTGGCAATGGCATCCCGTTGACCTTGTCCGCATAGAGAAACACAGGTGATAAGCTTCTGATCCTCCTCCACTGACCATGGGCCCTTTCTCATTCCTGTCTTCTCATCCATTTCCACTGATACTTTATACCTATCTGCACCATAAACCTCAGCAAGCACCCCGCATTATTTCACCCTCTATAGGGTAATACCCTAAGGTCAAGTAGTGCTCCAAATTTATATTTCCCTATGCCGGTCCCTCTCTGCACACGGTCTGCAAGGGCTAACCTGAAGGTGTAGGTCAGAGACCCAACGCTAGGTGAGCAGAATGGGACTCTGATGAGAATGATCTCCTGCTGTAGTGGGCTCACAGCCTCACGAAGTTGGAGACGGCGAACATCACTTAAAACTTTCTCTCACACATATGAGTTCATGGGTAGGGTAAGGAAGGATGAGAGCAAATGCAAAACCACTACCGTTACCCATGGGGCGGGCTTGGTGCTAGGCACTGTAAGTTACTTGGCGACTTAGATTACCTGTTACACCATGGCCAAGAAGCTATTGTAGCTAATCCTTGACCATATACCATGGTCAAGAATATGTTGCAGCTTATCCTTGACCATGGCATGGACCATGGCCATGATTCGGTTGCCGATACTTGATCATGGACCATGGCCAAGATTTGGGTGCAGGGACATCTAAGAAGATGGATTATTTTGTATTTACATCTAGGAATATTGAGAGCCTTAGATGCCAACACACCGTAATCTCGGATGGCATCGCACATTACAACAAATATTGAAACATGGACATGATTCATCAGCGCATTCTTTTCTTTACGATTCTTATTCATCATCCCATTCATTTCTTGACTATTCCTATTCATTTGTCGCCCATGGTATTCTATTCTCTATTCCATCTCTGAACTGCCCTTCCCTGCAAATATTTGCATTGCATGTAGATGAAAAGAACGATCTGCCTGCCTTCCTGAAAATTGCTGAACCCTAGCTTCCGAGTGAAATACTTTGTGGACACCTGATTTGGTTTCACAATGCAAGAAAATGGCATGTTCTCAAAGTTGACTTCTGACAGGGATCGGAATCTCCTTGGCCACCAGGCCGCCAAGGTTTTTAAATGCAGTACCCAAAACTTCAAAATCTCCAGTCAAAGACAGTATCTTCTGACGAGCCCAGAATTTTTGGGAATCATACCAATTTAAAACAATTGGACAGGCCCCATGTCCCTGATTATTTCGTTTCAGCACCCTACTTTTCTGTCAAACTTGCAGAAAAAATTACCGGTGGAATTCAAGTTTAAGGGGCATTGTGTTGCTGGCAAACGGAATATGATACTGGGGCGGTGTATCTGATCGCCTATCCCAAGGTAACAACAGATTGATTGATTGATTAATGTGGTCCCTTACTTCATTAGCTTCCCAAAGAGGCCTGACAGTTGTACGTTGTAAGTCGGGACAAGCATGCCAAGCATGTTGCACAATGCACACCGCACTAGCCTTAGATTTAATCAAATTAATTCCGTTACGATTTTTTTTTAAGTGTAATCCATCCTTGTTTCATGCCAGGAAATTACAGGAAGTTTAAAGATGAGCGGTTTCCTTCAGATGGATCAGTGAGTGGGCAAAGGATTACGCTTCAGAAATTACCTTCAGTTGAATTTTCTTCTCGGATGTATCCAGTTAAAGTTCCAGTTATCCTACCTAAAATCGTATGTCCATGCAGCGAAAGGACTATCAAAATCTGATTTGCTGGAATTAATAACTAGTCTTTGACCCAGAGATAAAATAAGCGCGGAACCTGGGAGTCCGTATATTCCGTATAAAAGCTACACTCATGAAATGTGAGCGTTTTATTCAAATTCATGGGCCAGTTGTTCTATTTATGAATTTATTAGGTATCATTTCCATTAAAGCCAGCGAGGCAGTAGCTCAGGTATAATCTTGGCACTTTTATATACCTTTTTTTCAAACACCACAGCATGTAGATACTTCTTGCTGGGTGTTTTGAGCCTGGAGTTTTTGGTTCAGCTCTGCTGTAGGAAAGCGACATCACAAGGAAGCTTACTGTATAAAATTGCGGTAGATTGCATAACCAAATTTTTTTATGAGATGCAGCTCAATTTTCAGAAAATCTGTTCATGGTTTTTGCTATTAAGTGTTTTAAGTTTGGAATGCTTCAATAACGTTTGTAAGAGAACCTAATTGTTGTCAGCCTCTAAGGTTGTGCACTACTAGCCTCAATGAACAAAAATAGAACAAAATAGAATAGGGTAAATAGAGGCAATTGAATTTCACATTTTTATTTAACTGAGAATGGTCTTTAAATAGGCAAATACATCAACATAAAATAGCAACTTCTATAATGGTTGACCCTATAACAACGGTTGACTTTTCAACTTTTATAACAGTTGACACTTTAACTTTTGTGATGGCCAAGCCTTCAACTTTTGTAGAACAAAAATAGCAACTAAATCCTCCTAAAAACTAGGACAAACAAAAAAAACATGTTAAATAAAGAAAAACATGTTTAACAATTAAAACACATTTAACACCCTCCTATAAACTGAAAGTTTGCAAACTATTAGATTAACAAGAATCATTCAATGTGCAGACTCTAAACTGCTTTCTCAATCTCTGAAATGTTAGAATATCAGTGAGTTGATCTTCACTTTTACAAAACATCAAATCAATAACACCATTGCATAGATCATGCAAGAAGTGAAATTTCACAATATGTTTGCTTTTTCCATGTAGCAGAAGATTTGAGAATTGTTGTCACAAAAAATTATAGTAGCCCCCTTTGCTTGAAATATAGCTCATTAAGAATTTTTCTTAGCCAAATGGCTTGGCAAGCACAAGATGTTGCAACAACAAATTTAGCCTCTATGGTTGACATGTGACAATTGATTGCTTGTTGAATGACCATGAAACAACCCATGTGCCCATCATAAAAATATATCCCCAAGTGCTCTTCCTATCATCTTAATCTCCTACATAATCACTATTAGTAAATCCCACAAAATTAGATATCTCACCTTTCTTGTAAAATAGCCCCCAAAATATTTAGTCCCTTGAAAGTAACAAAACTTGCAATATTCTTTTAGTAGCTAACAAATGCATCTTCTTTTGAGACTCCATGTATTTGCTGATATGACTCACAACATGCATTATATCGAGTCTGGTTGTAATTAAATACATTAGACTCCCAACAATTTGCTTGTAAAGTGTAGCCTCCACCTTGCTTCCTTTAGGATCTTTGCGTAGCCTCAAGCCAATCTCAATTGGAGTGCTTATAGGATTGCAATCCTTCATCTTAAACCTCTCCAAAATATCTCTAACATACTTCTTTTGAGAAATAAAGATTCCAACAAGGGATTACACTACTTCCATGCCAAGATAGTAATGGTTTTTTCCAAGATCAGTCATTTCAAACTCATCCATCATTAACTTCTTAACTTTTTTAAATGAATCACTATCATTCATAGTAAAAATAAGATCATCAACATATAAACATACAATGAGCACTTTTCCTCCATCAATCTTTGTAAAAAGTGTATGCTCATATGGACATTTTTGAAATCCCTCAGAAAAATAGGTATTTATATTACTATACTAAGCTCTTGAAGCTTGTTTTAGTCCATACAAAGTTTTATTTATTTATTTATAAACTGTGCTCACTACCAAGCTTCACAAAACTAAGGGGTTGATCAATAAATACATGTTCCTCCAAGTCTCCATGCAAGAATGCAAACTTGACATCCATTTGAAAGATAGGCCATGAATTTTGTGCTACCAATGCAATCACCAATCTGATTGTATAATGCCTTGCAACAAGTGCACAGACTTCTTTATAGTCAATCCCATATTCTTTCGTGTATCCCTTAGCCACCAATTGTGCCTTGTCAACTTTACTAGTCTCCTTTAGTTTTGTTTTGAAGACCCAATTCACACCAATGGTTTATGCCCTTTTGGAAGATCAACTAGCTCCCATGTACCATTTTTCTCAATGGATTCAATTTCATCCTCCATTTCCTTTTTCCATTTTGATTCTTTAATAGCACTTTCAAAAGTTGTGGGATGACAATCTACAAACAAAGAAAATTTGATGATTGGGTCATTAGATTGGTCAATCCCAGTTACCTCATAATTCATCATCCATAAAGGTATTTTTCTATTACTATTGCTATTGCTAAAGTCTCAGCCTCCATAGTTCTTGGTGCTTTAGCCTACGTAGCTTTTGGGATTTCAACCTCCATAGTTCTTGGTGCTTCAAAGTTTGTAGTTCTAGGTTTTGTAGTTTCAAGTGTTATGGTGTCTGTAGTTTTACTGCCAAAAATAATTGAAGTAGGCTACTACCCATTCCAGTTTTAAGTGCTCTCTTCATTAAAGATAACATCTTTTCTATTCACAATCTTCTTTGTTAGAGGATTATATAATTTATATGCTTTGGATGCTTCACTTACATCAAGAAAGACACATTTTTCACTCTTATCCTCCAGCTTTTTCCTCTTCTCGTAGGGCATATGTGCATAGACAATGCAACCAAAGATTCTAAAGTGATACATTGTTGGATTCCTCCCACTCCAAGCCTCTTCTAGTGTCATGTTTTCAATAGCAAAGGTGGGACTTTTGTTCAGAACATGGATGCTCCAATCCATAGCCTCTGGCTACAAACTCTTTGAAATACTTCCTCTTGCCAAGAGGCTTCTTACCATATTGAGGATGGTTCTATTTTTCCTCTCTGATACACCATTTTTTTGTGGTGTATAGGGGGTTGTGAGCTCTCTCTAAATGCCATGATTCTCACAAAAAACATCAAATTCTTTTGAATAATATTTTTCTCCATGATCTGTATAAAGAGTTTTCATGATCTTTCCAGACTCATTCTTAATGCATGCCTTGAAGCTTTTAAATGCATCAAAAGCTTCAGACTTCTTCTGCAAAAATAAACCCAACTTTTTTTAGTATAATAATCAATGAAGGTGGTCAAGTACCTATTACCTGCATTTGAAGATGGTTTTATTGGCCCACAAATGTTAGAGTGAGCTAGCTTAAGGACATTTGTTACTCTCAATGATTTTCCTTGAAACAATTAAGAATGATGTTGTTTACCAAAAATACATTCTTCACAAACTTCGGAAGAAATTATAATTTGAGGAAGATCAGCCATCATATTTTATTATTGTAGGGTCTTTAATCCTCCAAAATTCAAGTGGCCATAGCGAAAATGCCAAAGCCATGTTGGGTCTTTTACCTCAACCTTCAGGCAAGATTAAGCACTTTCAATCCTCAAAGGAAATAATTTTTTGGAGCTCATTTGAACAACTACAATAGCTCCTTTTGAAGGATCATAAATTTCACAAGTACCCTTCTTAATGGTTATTACATAACCCTTCTCCTGCAATTGACCAACACTTAACAAATTGCTTTTCAAATCAAGAACATAAAAAATATTGGAAATTGTTTCTACAAAACCATTCTTGGTTCTAATGTTAATATCCCCTTTTCCCATTAAATTTATAGTAGAACAATCACCAAAACTTACTACAGAATGAAAACTTTCATCTAAGTAAGAAAAAGAAGACTTACATCCACATGTATGTTTGTTGTTGCTAGTATCCACATACCATACATTTGACTAAGACTCTAGGTTCGCTTGAACTACCATCAAAAAGTCTCAAACTCCTTCTCTGCTACAAAATTTGATTTCTCTCCTTTGTCATTGGGTAGTTTAGTGTAGCATTTAGAATGATAGTATTTGTATTTATGACATCTAAAGCATCCCACCATAGATTTTTCAACTTTTCCTCTACCTTTGCCTTGAAATTTATCACCATCCCCTTTGAAATATCTATTGTCATATCTATTGCCTCGATCTCCTCTTCCTCTACCTCTACCTCTACCTCTTCCTCTTAAGGAATAACTAAAGGTAAAAGCCTTCAAAGCTTGCTCTTTAGAAGTTGAATTTCGATTCATCTTCTATCCATGGACTAATAAAGAACTTTGAAGTTCATCAAGGAAAAATGCATGAACATCTTTGGATTCTTCAATTGAACAAACAACATAATCAAACTTGGGGGATAAGGAACGTAATATCTTCTCAAAAATAATCACATCCTCCATTATCTCATCATGAAATCACATGTTATTGGCTATCTCCATTGTCCTTCCATTATAGGTAGTAACAGACTCCCCATCTTTCATCTGCAAAGTCTCAAAATCTCTTCTCAAGGCTTGAAGTTATGCATGCTTTACTCTTGAAGACCCCTAATATTTCATCTTCATAGAATCCCAAATATCCTTGGAAGTTTCTTTGCTAAGAATAGTCTCCAAGATAAAATAATCAATTACTTAAAATAAATAATTCTTTGCCTTCAAATCATTCAGCCTTAGTCCCTCTAGTTCCTTTCATTGTTCATTTGTGAGTGCAGCCTCAACTGCGGGTGCTACTATACCATCTTCAACAACTTGCTAGTACTCCTTAAACTTCAAGACATTTTCCATCAACATGCTCCAATGGTCATAGTAACCATCAAAACGTGGGATGGTAAATTTTCAGAAGCCATTTATGCACCATTGTGCTCTTCTCTCAAGCCTCCTAAACTGAGTGCACTACTATGCTTTTCTCTCTAGCCTCTTGAACTGGGCTTTCTCTCTAGCCTCCTAAACCAAGCTTTGATACCACTATTAGCCTCTAAGGCTATGCACTACTAGCCTCAGATGAAACAAGAAAAAAATAGAATAGCAAAACAGAATAGTGGCAAATAGAGGCAATTGAATATCACTTTTTTATTCAATTGATAATGGCCTTTAAATAGGCAAATACATCAATGGAAAATAGCAACTTCTATAACAGTTGACCCTGTAACTTCTATAATGGTTGATTCTTCAACCTCTATAATGATCAACCCTTCAACTTATGTACTTCTATAGAATGAAAATAGCAACCAAATCCCTAAGGATAGTTCCTAAAGACTAGGACAAAAAAAAACATGTTTAACAATTAAACACATTTAACAAGGTTGAGTTGATTGCAAAACAAAAGAAAAAGAAAAGAAAGAAAATAAAAGAACATGTTTGGAATGCTTTAATAACCTTTGTAAGAGAAGCTAATTGCAAGGTTAAGTTGATTCAAACATTACATAGGAGTTTATCTTGTCAGGCCAAACCTTAATTAGAACACTTTCATTTTTGGAAAATCTATTTGGCAAGGTTGTAGGTTTAATTTTATTTTTAGCTTTTATTATTTTTGTGATGTTTCTTACTTAGCATTTAGAGTAGATATTTAGAACCAAAATGTTCATTTAAAAAGCCTTACCACATTAGCTTGAATCAAAATATAGAACAAAAAAGCTCATTTGGAAAGCTTTTGTCAATAGTAAACTTTTCTTTAGATGTTTTCTAAACTATCTCAATGACAATGGGATTACATAAGGAACAAAAAACACATGCTTATTTAAAATTTTAATCTAGCTTAATAGGCACAAGACTTGGTAGGGCTGAGCAAAGGTTATCACTAAAAATATGTCATTAATATTGAGGTTGTCACAATAAAAATATTGATAGCACAAATACAAATTTTTAAAAAGGAAACTGAAAAGCTATGATACGTTAGCCTCAAGAGAACTCTCTAAATGATTTTTGGAATATCAATTTTGTAGGGCCATGTAAGAAAAAGATTTGTCCATACAATTTTAAAAGCTAATGCAACACATAGGAAGCCAAAACCATCTAGATGATTTTAAAATCATGGACCTAAATACTAATGAGTACATGATTGAAAGGAGTTTCCAAGTCAGACACTAAAATGCTATCGTTAGTGCCAAGTAAAGGAAAGCTTCAAAAGATAGGTGATTTGAGAAAGCGCTACTATATTGACCTTTTGAACAAGAAAAAGCTTTTTATATTAGCATGTAAGAGATGAGCTATGTTGTAGCCATAAAAACATGTGATTTAGAATGAGCTTGGTCTGCACATCAGCACATAACCCTATCTCAATGAAATAATAAACATCTAGATGAATTTGAAGGGCTATGTAGTTTTAAAAAGGTCACATCAAACACTAATTAAAAATCTTAGAAGGATAAGAAGCTATGACTAAGACATTAAGTCTAAGCTAAATAGGGTAGGCCAACTCATCTAAAAGCTTTTCTTAAAAGGCTTGGTTTCAAAGCTATATATTTTACTAAAAAGAGTTCAAGGCTACATTAGCTTGGTTGAGGTCATAAGAATAATGGGCCACTATATAAAAATCTTGTGTTATAAAAGTGCCTATGATAAGTAGAGATATAAGGGAAAAGCTAAAGCCTATTTTGCTGTAAGAGTTAATAGAGCTTATTAATGAAAATGTTTAGGGTGTAAGACAAAGTGAGAAAGAGTTATTATCACATTAGCAAGTTAAGCTTAATGTTCCATGGGATACTCATGACCATTGGCACCAAGACATATTTCTTCTCACTCTACTATGTTTTAATTTTTAATGCTTCTCTACATTTCAAAGTGGTAACAAAGACTACTATGTAATACCTTTAGCTTTTTCTTCTTGATGGATCTACAATGGCTCTCAAAATGGCTATGAAGGGATCTTGTTATAAGATGTAATCTGTAAGCTCATTCAAGTTTTTGGTTCTATTATAGTTTTGGAATTTCTTCTTCCTCTTTTCCATCTTTCTTCTTTGATCTCTCTCTTTCTCTTATCTAGAAAATTTCTATTTTTGTATTCTCTTTAGCTTTGTCTTGGGTATGTCTTTGATTTGAGACTGAGTAAGTGAATTTCTCTTTGTTATATTCAAAAAGCTTATTCTTGTGACTTTGAGCTTGATGTTGGTGCTTCTTCCAAGTTGTAAAAAATGCCTTGTACATTTTTTTTTAGTTTAATAAAATAGATCTACTCCTAAATATTTGCAAAGAGTTTAATACTAAGTAGGTTGGTCATTCTATCAATTGAACCACCTTAAAAGCTCTATGTCTCCTTTGTTATTTCTGTCATAGCTACTTATTTATTAGGGCTATTATTTCTTATTTTGGGGCTTTTTGCTATGTTTCAATTAGCTAGTTTTTTATCAAGCCTTGATTCAAACTCCCTCTCCTTTGGGAAATAATAATTAGTATTAGAGAAAATCAACACTTCATGACGTAATAGTTTGTGTTGTAAGCTTATCCCCTAGACATAGCATAGAATCAAAACTTCTCTTTCATTAAAGCTTCATGGTTTGATGGATTAGATTGTCCTTTATAAAAGTTCAAGATCAGAACATATCTTTTAGCTCATAGTGATAAAGTCTGGAAGGCTGTTAGTAGAGGAACAAATAATCCAATTCATGATGCTTGAGTTATGAATACATTAATTTTCATGTATGAGGATCATGCATTTTCAACATGCCAAAAAATATGGGATAATTTTCAAGTAATCTATGCAAGATATGAAAAAGTTAAGAAGTCTAAGTTGCTAACTCTAAGAGCTTGATTTAATAACTTAATGATGAAGGAGAATGAAATCATAAGTGGCTTCTTTAGCCATGTGGGTAAAGTTGTGAATCAAATGAACATGCTTAGTGAGGCTCAATTTGAAGCTATAATCTATGAGAAAATTTTGATGATTCTTCTAGGCATATTCGGGTCAAAGATGTTATTCAATAAAGGGGTGAAAGATCTATCTAGATTAATAGTTGTAAAGGTTCACAATATTATTTTAGCTTTTGAAATTAGAAAATGTGGAGTAACTACTTCTAGAAATGAGTAGAATATTTTCAAGTTTAATTAGTAATGATTGATGAGAAAAAAACCATCAACATGAGACTTTAATTCTAATGAGGAAATTGCCAATCTTGCCAGAAAGCTTAGGAGACTCAAAAAGAAGAAAGTTGGTAATGTTATATCCATTTTGGATTTTTCTATGTAAGTCAAAGTCTTGGGTATGTTCTATAACTTTTCAGCTTAAAGCCATCTTTAGTAGTCCATACTCAATGGCCTACATCATCTACAATGTAGTTTTTGAATATCCATCTTCAACTTACCAAAAATGATGTTTCATGTCATCAATAGTGTCATTTTAGTCATTTTTTTGTAGCTTCTAGTTTTAACATTCAGCATCAATTCCAACATCAATTCTATCTCTAGCTTTTCAACATTTAGCATCAATCTCACTTTTGAAATTTAACGTTAAATTTTACTTTTGTAGAAAATAAATATTTAATATTCAACATTAGCTAACTCTTTGACATCCAACATCAATCTTGCATTTTATGTTTGATGTTAATTTTCGTAGAAATTATCTAAACATTAGTTTTCCTATTCAAAACCTTCTAGGACCTTCTAGAAGATTTTGTGGATCCTAATGCATTATTTCTTCATGCTCTATAAGAGATTTTTGTCCTATAAATAAGAGGATACTCCTAAACAAAAGGGGTTGGTTGGCATTTGGTTCTTTGGCATTTTTAGCTGATACTCAAGGAGTATTTGCTTAGCATTTTGCTTCTTAGCCTTCTCTCTACTATTTAGCGTAGATGACTTTGTTTGTGATTGATGATTTGGAAAGTTTTCCAAAGACTTTGTCTCTATGAAAAATAGCTGCTCTTTGTCTAAAGATATCAACTCTTCTAATTTCTCTCCCTTTTTCCCTACAAATGCCTTTATATCCCCTTCGTGTTGTCCTCTTTACACATGGAGAATTACTCAGAATTAGGTTAATCCATCAATCTAATCCATCCCTTTGTTTCATTAGCTTCTGAATTTGCAAGCATTCTTGTTGGATTTGTATTAGGTACATGGATCAAAGAAATAATAGGATAATACATCTTTTTGTCAAATGTCTTTAATCCCTGGTACATCTTTTAGAAAACTTTCAGTAGGTTCTCATTCTCTAATTCTCTTATAATTTAGATTTACCTTTTTAAGTCTTATATTTTTGGGTTTTATCCAAATTTGTTATATATCTACTGTTAGTGTTTACCTTTTAGATCTATTTTAATTCATGTTCTATTTTTTATGATTTTGCTACCAGCCACATGCATGCTTCTTTTCATGTTGTACAATGCCTTGCTTTATTTCATTGTGGGTTATACACACATTTTTCCTTATTATTTCTTAGCTATTCCATGTGCACATGTTTTTTTCTTCCTACTTAATATCCACTAATCTTTGGCCAACATGTTTGGCTCTAGTTATCAGATTTTTCCAATGACCTGCAAATCCTCTTTAATTTGAGGAAGATTAATCTTGAGGTTGGGTTTTCTAAACATTTTGGTGACTACAAGATTACTTGGCTTAGTTTCATATTAGATTGTGTCAGATCTCAAATTATGAGTATTCTTACCACAACAGGTAAAAAGATATCAAAATATTTTACTTGTTATTAATATGGTGAAATAGGTCATATGATTGCAAACTACATAAAGAAGAAGAAATGAGATTGAGAAAATCAAAAGAATTAAAATAAAAGCTTTAAATTTAAAATTATCATATATAGATTTGAAATATTAAAAGCTCAATTAGATAAAATACAAATTTAATTAGAACATTTAGAAAGTAGCACAGAGATTGAAAATGATAAGGAAAAATCTCTTACTCACTTTCCTCAGGTTGATATTGTAATTAGCAATTCTGACATTATTACCACAAATGTATTTTCTTTTTCAACTATTATCCAAGATTATGAATCTAACGATGTTTAAAAGCCTTATATATACTAACCCAAGTGTACAAGAATCTCCTATTGCTTTTAAGACTACAAGTTCAAGTAAAGATGAAGTTTACCTAAGGTTAATAGACACAATTAATATTAAGTATGAAGAAACTAATGACATTAATGTGGAAGGGTTGATGGAATAGTTGGAAATGGTTGTTGAAGTTAATAAAAAATTAAACAAGGTGCTCAAGGAAAAAGATGAGAAGTGAAAAGCTATAAGACAAAGCTTGAATTAGCTAAATAAGAGAATTTAAAGCTTAAAAGATTAGTTCTTGTTAATAAAGAAGAACATCAAATGTAAGAATGCTCAAGTTGTATATGATTTATTGAATAGGTTCACACATAGTTTAGAATACCTCAAGGACATCATTAGTAATTGATGGTCAAGCAATGATAAAAGGGATCTTGAGTATGAGTATAGTTCATCCACACAATAGTCCTCAGTAGAATCATCAGCTCTAATTACAAAGTCATAAACATAGCTTCCATGTACAAAGTCTCTGAATCCATACATAGGTAAGGGAATTCTTACCACTCCAACAATTTCAGCCACCAAGGATAGCTCAAAGCCTTTTACTAGAATTTTTCAAGATTATTACTTTAATTATGGAAGTGAACATTATTTCAAGTGATTATAAGATGCTTGTTTCTCAAGTTAAAGACTTAGATTCGAGCCTAGATGCACCCACTCAAAGATGTTAGGTTTTTGCTCATATACCAATCCTTTTGGAACATTGCTTTGTGGAATGAACACTATGGTTGTAGGTGATGATCCTATCCTTACTACTTTAATGGTAGAAGATTTGGTCATAAAGTAAGAAATTGTAGAGCTTATATCATTTCTTAATATAAAAATATGCTTCAATCATATGATGCTAAGCTTTTTTCAAGAAATGTGAGAATAGGACAATAGGTTTGTAGACCAACCAATAGAAAATCTCATCTTACTTGATTAGCATTAAATAGCTCATGTAATCTAGAGACTTCATTTTTAAATAGCAGCAATTTCCCCTACATGATAGGTAATAAGTCAAAATTTAGCATACTCAAAGCTTTTAACAAAGAAAATGTAAGCCTTTATGACAAAGGTAAGGTAGAGGTAACATAAATCGACTCTATTAAAGTTCATGATAATTTTCTTGGGTCCATAATATTTATGTTGTAGATGGTCTGTATTATAAGTTATTAAACTTAGGTGAATTATCAAAAGAAGGTTATAATACTTCTTTCATGGATAAGAAATGCATATTAGAAAATAAAGAGAAAGATTTTAAATCTTATGTTACAACAGTAGGAAATACCCTCTATTTTATAAATGAGAAGCCTTAATCTCTAACATTCTTCTCTAAGGTATGTAATAGCATGTTATGGAACAATAGACTAGGACACTTAAGCTCAGACAACATTCAATCTCCCATTAAGGCTCAAAGTGTAAGATGCTTCCCTTAGGAAAGTTACCTAAGAGAGGTATGTCCTACCTATGAGCATGATAAACAAACCAAAGCTATGTTCAAATCATTAAATTTCTATTGTAAAGATAAGCTTGAATTATTGCATATGGACATTTGTAAACCCTTTAATGTAGCTGGTATTAATGGTAGCAAATATTTTTTTTCTCATTGTTGATGATTATACTAGTATCTTAGCTAACTTTTATAGAAAAAAAATGATGTATTTAAAAATTTTAAGATGTTTGAAAATTTGGTTGAAATAGAAATAAGGCTTAAAATCAAAGCAATCAAGATTGACAATGAAAGTGGTTTTACCTCAAATAAGTTTTATGAGCCATGTATGATATAGGTATCAAGAGACAATTTTCATTAGCTAAGACACCAAAACAAAATGGTGTGATAGAGTAGGAAAATAAAATCATATTAGAAATGATTTGGTCAATGATGCAAGAAAACAATGTACCAAAATACTTATGGAATGAAGTTGCAAGAATACCAATGTACATCATCAATAGATGTTTGATTAAGAGTTAATAATGGTAAGACTCATTAGATGTAGTATGGTAAAATCACTAATGTTCAATATTTCAAAATCTTTGTTAGAAAATGTTATATTAAGAATAAGGATAATGTTCATAAAGTTAATAGCTAATGTGATGATGATTTGTTTATTAGATATTCTAGTCAATCAATAGCTTATTGTTGTTTAACGTTAATAACCTTAAATTTTATAACTCCTCAGGTTACAATTGATGAATTATTAGATGAAACTAATAATATGGTTAAGAAAGATATGAATGGAGGTGATGAAGAAAATTATGAAGAAATTTTGACATCTGAACAAGCTAGTGAGACTTAAGAGGAGTAGTTGACTTTTGCTGATGAAGAAAAATATAGAAAATAAAAGTTAAATAATTTCTTAAAAATGAGAAGTGGAAAAGAGTTATGGATGAAGAGATGACATGTATTATCAAGAAAAACACTTGGGAGCTAGTTCCATGACCACAAGGAGCTAATATTATCAGATCCAACTAGATCTTTGCAAATAGGTTGAAAAAGTATGCTAAAGTTATTCGAAATAAGGCATGATTGGTAGCAAAAACCTTTTCTTAAATTGAATGGCCTAATTATTAAGATACTTTTTATCTAGTTGCAAGATTAGAATCTATTAGAATGCTTTTGGGGTTTGTAGCATATCAAGGATTTCAGCTCCATCAAATGGATGTAAAATTAACTTTCCTAAATGGAGAAATCAAAGAAACAATTTACATAACGTAACTAGAAGGATATTTTTCTACAAAAAAAACCAAATCATGTGTATAAGCTACATAAAGCTCTATATGTCCTTAAATAGGCCCCTAGGGTGTGGCATGCTAAGCCCAATTCATATCTAGTAGAGAATGATTATATGAAAGCTCCATTGGATATTACTCTATATGTTAAAAAGATGACACAAAATTTTTGATTGCTTAGATTTATGTTGATGACATAATGTTTGGAAGAACATGCATAATATTAAGTAAAGAATTTGTTAAAGCCATGAAATCAAAGTTTGAGATGTCCATGGTGGAAGAGTATTTCATTTTCTAGCTTTATACATTCAACAACTTAAAGAAGGTACCTCCATTTTTTAGATAAAATATATTTAGTATATGCTTAAATGCTTTGGCATGATTGAAGAAAAAGTGTGTGCTACTCTCCTAAGTAAAAATGTATATCTTTGTAAGGATGAGGAAGGAAAGAAGATTGATTATACTCTTTATATATTCATTATGGTCAACCTCATTATGCAACAATAATCAAACTTGATATAGCTTATGTAGTAGGCTTAATTTCTTGATTTCAAGAAAATCTATGAGAATTACATTTGGTAATAGCTATGAGAATGTTATGATATTTAAAGGGCATAGTAAAATTATGGGCTATGAAATCCAAGAAACCAAATAATTGATCTACAAGCTTACGTAGATGTTGATTAGGCTAGTAATAGAGATGATTGAAAATCCACAAGTAGGGACTACCACTTTCTTAGTAACACCTTGGTATCTTAGTTAAGCAAGTAGTAGAAATATTTTGCACTATCATAAGTTGAAGCTAAATATGAAGTTGCTTCTCACTATTGTATGTAGATCTTATATATGTGGGAAGTTCTAAAGGTCTTCAATGTTATATTTGTTACTCATATTATTATTCATTATGATAATAATGATACTATATCCATTTCTAAGAATCTTATTTTTCACAAGAAAACCAAACATATTGAAATTAAATATCATTTTCTCTATGACCAAGTGGAATCCAAACAATGAAACTATCATATATCTCAACAAAAGATCAAAGAGTTTATATGTTTACCCAAGCTTTAAGTAGAGATAGGTTTAGCTTGTTGGTGTAGGAAACTGTTCCCAATCAACATGGGATTTACTTGTTTTAGGTGGTTGCTGGCTTTTGTCTCCACCAAGGCATGAATATCTCCAAATAGATATAGTTAGTATTTTTAACTAATGATTGAGTTTTTATGTGAATATAACAAGGATAATCTCTAAAGAAACTATTGACTTGTTTTAACAATCAAGCATCTAGCTTCTCATTTTAGGTATCCTTTTGTAAATTGAATTCTAACTTTCTATAACACTCTCTATTATTGAGCTCTAATTCTCCCAATCATTTTGATGGTAATTAGAACAACTTTCTAAAAAATGCTATTTAATAAATTTAAGCCATCTACAAACATGCCTCCTCAATTGAAGAATTACAAGAAAACTATTATATCGAGCATTTTTTCAAGGAAATAACTTATTATTCTCAGCCCAAATTTATAACTAAAAATAATAGTTTCCAACACTATTCCTATTTAGAACTGATACTTATTTAAGTTATCTCATTTGACAAACATAATAAAATGATTTAAACCTCCAAACATAGAGAAAATAACTCATTATAAAATTACTAGCTATTATCTAAAATATGTGATGATTTATCTAAGACATTGATTATGCTATAAAATTGTAGAAATATGGTGTAGGAACATCTATGTCAATCCCCGTATTCTTCCTTACATGTGTGTTTTATAGGGTTTAGGTTTTGTGGAGATGTCTTGTCTAGGAGTTAGGACTACACAACAGATGTCTCTCACTAATAGGAGACACCTCACTAGAAGAGATGACATCTTAGAGGAGACATTTGCCAAACAAAGGAGACATCTCATGCAAGACATATTTGTCAGGAGGAGATGTCTTTTCCATTTAGGAGATGTCTCTCCCAAAATTTGAAATTTTACTAGGGATGATCCAATGAGGCTAGAGAAATCCATACAGACAAGAATATTTCTAGAATTGACTATTCTAAGTTGGAAAACAATCTAGAGAAGATGGAAAAATATAGAAACAATGTGAGAACTCCAAATTGAGCTTTTAAAAAGTTTCCTTAGGTTTTTGTCTTGTTTTCTAGTAAATATTAGTGGTGTTTCATGCTTGTTACACACATAGAGATTTGGATAGGAGATGTCATGTAAGTTCTCATGTTGAACTTGAGCAAAAGAGTTAAGGAGCACATTGAGCAAGTGCATAGAGGTTTTCACTCCAAGGTCAATTGTATTGTGTGTTGGTCTATGTGTTCTAATCTTTCTTGTGAGTTGAGATCTTAATTCTGGGTTATGGAGGAGATTCTCCATTACTTGTGTCTTGCATTGAGAACAACCATTGTATGGTTGTAGAGCCTCATGCTTTGCAACATTATTTAAGTGTTTTGAGAGAATTTGAATGTTTTGTAGGTTTTGGAAACCCTATTGTAATATTCTATTATGAATATGTAAAGATAACTATTTTTCTTGTTTTCTAGCAAATAAATTATCTTTTTTGTAATATCTATATTTAGTGTTGGAAAGTGATTTTAATTAGAGTGAACCTATTCCAAAAGGCAATGCAAAAGATAAGGTAAAAGAAAAATTAGAATTGTCTAAAATGCCATTGCAAATAACTCTCAATTAAAAACTTATTCTAACACTCCTTTCCTTATTATCCTCTCCCCCACCTTTGATTTCCCTTAAACTTCCTTTTATAAGCTAGCTTGGGCAATTACATCAGTTACAAAAATAAATGATAGTTATAACGTTAACATTCTAGATGTTTCTTTATAAAAAGATAAATTGTTGGACAATTGCTAGAATGAATCAAAAGCTACCTTCATTTTCTAAATTAGTTATCTTTCATAGATAGTTGCTAGGATATTTAATCATAACTATAAACTACCTTGATTACTTGGTTTAGTTTGTTAGGTTTTAACTAGTCAAGTCTTTGGATAACTTATTTTTCACTCAATTTATCTACAACTAGCTCAGATAATGAGGTAACTAACTCATTCAATAAAAATCTTAATATTGTATATGATTTTTTAAATCCCACATTTTTCTAGTTAATTTCAACCATTATCTTAACCCCTACCATCATTACACTATTCAAACAGTCTTTTTTGAATTATGGTAAGTTTTCTCTTATTCCAATGGTTGTTGTAACTTGATGATGAGCTTTCTGTTCAACTTGTTTATAAAAGGCTTTCATTTGATTAATTTATTTTATTTATATTCTTATCTTATTGATCCATTCTTTTTTAAACTTAAATTTTGAAATGAGCTATTGCAAGTTAGGCTACATCATAAAAGATTGATTGAGGGCTCTACCCTTTCTAGCTTCTTCTAACTTTGAACTCATAGACACCATTTGTTCTTCTAACTATTAATAAGCTTTTTCTTTATTCTTTATTAAAGATTCCTATATTGTGATAGTTTTTTTATTTTCTTGTTTAGGTTTTGGAAATTTTTGAGCTCATTCTTTAATGCTGTGATTTCTTCTTCATTATACATCATGAATTTTTTAAACTTGGTGATTTGGTCATCGGCCACTTGACTCATATTCCTAATCAAAAAAACTATATATTTAGACATATATTTGGAAATTAATAAAACTAAAAACTCATAGAAAAGCCCCATGTATTTATATTCATGTTGTAGACTAGGAAAGAAGTTTTTACCATTTTATAAAGCTATCCATGTCAAAATATGTTAATCCTTTCACAAAATTAATTTCTTAACATGTACAAAAATTAAATGTTGAAATGAAAATTTTGTCAGAATCTTAGTTCATTTTCCTTTAAAATAGTATTTTTGTATCCTCATGCCTTGGCAAGTTTTTCTAGTGTAAGTTTAATAATCTCTCATGTATTTAGATGCAACCAAAATCTTCCACTCATTACTTCTTCATTAATCTACTATGCTTCATCCTCATAGATGTTTAGTTCCATAATCTCATAAAAATCATATGCTTTCTTGATGCTTATGTCAATTTATCACTTAGTGTCACCTCTAAAACATAGCATGTCTTTCTTAAAATTAAAGAGAAGGTAAGTGGTTTCCCAATTGCAAGAAGTATAGACACGTTGAGAAGCATTGTTGATACAAGAAAAGCTTCCAAAGCCTATCTATCAATGAACCTACTTCAAATCATAAGATAATTGTGCTTCCATAGTTAGTACATTAGCCCATGATAAAGGAAAATATCTTGATCAAGAAGGACCAAGCTACTCAGTTTTCATGTGTAGTATGGATATCTCATCATCTACATGAATTCTTAATAGTGATTACTCAATTCACATGACACTTGATATCTCTAATTTTTTCAAGCTAAGGAGAGCTAACTTTGGCAGCATAAGAGTTGGAGATGAAGCCTTTATTCAAATTGGAGTTGAAAAATGCAATTTCACTCTTCATGATGGTCACACCATTAACTAATTGATGTTTTTAATGTGCCCTTACTTTCAGCCTCATTACTTTCCATAGGAAAAATGGTGTTAAAGTATGTCAAAGTTATGTTTAATGGTAGAGGTTTCACATTGAGCAATCATAATGATGTCATTTGTTCCACTCCTAAGTTAGAAAATCAAATTTATGCTCTATCCATTATGATTTGTAAACTCTTCTAACTTATGAACATTATTGTGAATATTGTTCCAATGCTAGTACTTTTCCTCAATGGGTCTCATGTACTTAATATTTATTCCTCTTCATTTCTTTTATTCCCTATCATCATATTGGTATATTACTTATCATATTATATTATATGTTATGAAGAGAGTTATTATATTATCTTATCCTTCATAAGAAGTTATGATTCTTAGATAACCATCGTGACCTCTCCTAGTTACTATCAAATTAATTTAAGAAACTAATGATTGTACCTTAACTTAGGAACATACTCTAACAACACATGGCTGAATCATCTAGATGAATACTAATAAGATCATGGTTGAAAAGAACTACTAAGTTAATCTTTAAAATGCTATCATTAATGCAAAGCAAAGAAAAGATAAAAAAAGACAACTGAGTTGAAAATGCACTACTATATTAACATTTTAAACAAAGAAAAACTTTTTATGTTAGCACATAAGGGCTGAACTATGTTATGGACATAAAAACACATGATTTAAAACAACCTTAGTTTCCATGTTGGCACACAACCCTCTCTAGATGAAATCATAAATGTCTAGATGAATTCAAAGGATTATGTATTTTTAAAAGATCACATCAAACACTAATTTAAATTTTCATGATGATAATAAGGTGGAATTAAGCCATTAAGTCCAAGCTAAAAATTTAAGGCTATCTCATCTAGAAGATGTTATTAAAAGGATTGATTTCAAAGCTATCTATTTTACTATAGTAGCTTGGTTGAGGTTGCAAGATGAGTGGGCCATTATGCAAAAAGCTTATGTTATGAAATCACCTATGATAAGAAGATCTATAAGAGATAAGTTAGAGCCTATTTTTCTATAAGAGCTAGGTGATCTTATTAATCGAAATGTTAGGGACATATGAAAGAAGCCAAAAAGAGTTTCTATTTCACCAGCAAGTTGAGCTTAATGTTCTATGAAAAACTCATGGCCATTGGTGCAAAGATGAAATGACATAATAAATTCCACCCTACTATGCATTAATGTTCAACACTTTTTTACATCTCAAAGTGGTAATGAAGGCTGATATGCAACAATATAGCTTCTTTTACCTTAGTTTCTTCTACCTAATGGATTTATAATGGCTCTAAAAGTAACTATGAATGAATATTTTTATAAAATATAATCTCTATGTTTATTCTTGTAATTGTAATTCTAGTTATGGAATCTCTTCTAGTTCTAGAATTTCTTCTTTCTATCTTTCATGTTTCTTCTCTACTCTCTATCTCTCTTTTCTAGAAAAGCTCTATTTCTATATTCTTTCTAGATTTGTTTTGTATATGTGTTTGATTTAAGATTAATTGAATTTCTCTTCCTCTGTGTTCTAAAGGTTTATTCTTGTGACTTTGATCTTGGTGGTAGTGCTTAGTCTAACTTGTAAAAGAAGCCCTAACACATTATTCAGTACCACTTGAGACCCTTAAACATGTTCAAAATTAGGATAGGACTCAAGAGGAATACACCTCAATGCTTACTGTGCCCAAAACACATGCCAACAAACAACATATTAATGTTGACATTAAAACCTAAGAAATTTACATAAAACATGCATATGTAACATACTCAACTTAACCTAGTTAGTCACTTCCTTGATCCACTCATGTGGACATCACAAGGACTACCAGTTGAACCCTCTAAATTTATCATCATGTGTTGGTAGTTGGTGTCACACTCATATGAGCACATGTAGCATCCCATAGCATGTCCCATCTCACTTCTAACTAAATCCTAATGTAGAGCTAAACTACATAATTCCTCTAGATAAGGTTATACTATGTGGAATACGGAGGAAGGATGTAGCCCACTCTAACTAGTGCATGGAACTACCATGCTAGGATGATTCCAAGGACACAAGGAGTAAAGGATTCCTTGAATTCACAAGGCCTTTGAATTTTGGGGGAGGTAGTAGGTTACCATCAACCTAAATAGCTCTCTCACAATCCTTTCTTGCTTAAAATAAGCAACAACCTTAGAGCATAGTTTGAGTAAGCCACAAGGCTACTACACAATGATCAAAAGATAATTTTTTCAAATCTAGAAAAGTAATTCATGAAACTTGGAATAAAATGTAAAGAATCTTAGGTTCTGGAAGGTTCAATAGCCATAGTCAAGGACCATAAAACTCCATTATTGAGCTCAACCTTCTTCCCATAATCTAGATTCTCTATAGCATCCAACACCTAAGCCAAGAATCATACCATTTTGAACTTGGTGTGTCCATCCTCATATGCCTTATTTAAGATGTAAAATCCACAAGAAGGTCCTTATGTAGTCCATCACTACCACATGAGAGGAGACTCTAATCTACAAGGAAAAATGAAACTAAGGAATCTCTTGAATCATTTCCCAAAAGGTTTAGGGGTTTCAAGCTTAACGTAGTTTCATACCTATGATAGAGATAAGCCCCATCACCTCTAGAGCCCTTTGAAAGACTTTGAGTATTCCCAACTTGAAATGGACTTCCATAAGACCTCATCCAATAGACTTTGGAAATCAATTACATGCCATGCCTCTAATAGCCTAGCCAATTTTTCTTTCTTTAAATTTTTTTATTTTTCATTTTTTAAACATACAAATATATTGTGGGTTTACAACTCATGATTGAAGTAGCCACAATGAGACATCAATCACTTACTCTTGACAAAAGTCCTAGATCAAATGTTTCCTGAACCTCAGATGCTCAAGGGGCTTTCAACTATCATTAAATTTTGGATGATGCTTCCAATAAACCAAGTATGTTTCTTTCATATTAGAATCATGCATAGTAGTCTTGAAATTTCTAACTTATTTAACCCTCTTTCCTTATATTAATTGAATACCAAGTTGCTCTTAGATTTAGAGACTTCTTTCCTGATAAGGAAATCCATCTAACAAGGGCTTCAACTTGTTGACATGTAAAACTGGATGAATTAGTCCATATTGATGAGTAGCTAAAGCTTATAAGTTATATATGGTTGATCTTATCAACTTAGATTTGATATCCTACTTTTGCTTAAGTAACAATCCAATTTCAAAAGGACCTAATATCCAACATCAAATTCACAATACTAGCATCTATGATCTACATACTTTTTCATGTCTTTCATAGCCCTCTCTAGATAATCCATTATTGTCTTAACCTTTACTAACCACATCATCAAAAATTTGTTAGTTGAGGGATGGTAATCTTGTAAACTGAAAGGCCATCCTAATCTGAAACATAAATCTAATTATTTTAGGATCAAAGTAATTTGTCTCTCATTTTGACATGATATAATCATCCTACATTTATTAACTTTATTAGGTCAATAACTTTTCAATCCCATTTTAACCTATCTTGGATTCTAGCTAGTAGTACCTCATCATATTGAAAATGAGAGGTTTGTGGTCCATTAATAGAAAAGAATTGGGAGGTTGATTAAGAATGGTGGTTTAAAGAATTTTCCATAACATTGTTCTTCATAGGAAGATAGACTAAATGTAGATCAAATTCAAAGAGTAAGGCTAACCATCGAACTTGGTTGGATTAAAGCTTTGTCTAATTGAGAAGGTGTCTAGTAGCCAAGTTATCTATCTTTACAAGAATAAGACTTCCTAGTAAGTAGTATCTCCATATTCTTAAGTAGTGAATGACAGAAAGAATATTTTCTTGATTCCACTCATTTTTCATATGCTTTCAATATTTTTTTTATTGCACTACTTGCTACAATCTTTCTTATTTATATACCAATCCATCTCCAATGATTCGTCTTTACTTATACATCAATAGTCATAAGAGCTATGATGCCCTTAGATAAGCTCTACATTCTTGGAGACAAATGAAAACTATTATTTCTTAATGCTTTACTCTTCATTTTTATGTAGATTCTTTGGAGCTTAGTAAAAGAGTTAAGAAGAATATCATATCTTTCCTCTTCATCCATGTTTTTCTCTCCTTCATTAGGCTAATCTTCTCCTTCCAAAAATATCATGAGAACTAGGTTACATTCTTCATTAGTATCCTTATCTAATGAAAATTTCTCTAAATTATTCTAAAAACATAAAGTCTTCTTTTCTTTGGATTTACCCTTTTCCTCCTTCTTCTTACTTAAAAATTCTAATGTAATGTGACCATAACCATGATAATGATAGCACTACATGTCATTTTTCTTCTCAACCTTCTTGTAAGCTTTTAAGGAGCTTTCTCCCTTGTACTTTCTCTTGAGAAGTCTACTAAATTTTCTTATTAGAAGGACCAATTCTTCTTCATCAAAGTTATCTTATTTAACACCTTTAACATCCTTTAAATATTTTAGAGTAATGTTATTCTTTGATGATCTAGCTTCATTATCCTTTTAAAGAGACATTTCATGTAACAATGTTGTCCTTGAGTACATTGTTCGGCATCCCAAGAGTTTCCCAAGTAGATTCTGATTCAGGACAAAACTCAAGAGGAATACACCTCAGTAATCAAAAATCCTAAAACACATGCCAACAAACAATGTGTTAGTGTTAGCACATCCCATGACACACTTGGTAAAAACACCCCAACGCAGAGTTGAACTATGCAACCCTCCCAGGCAAGGTCCTACCAAGTGGGGTAATGAGGTAGGCCATATCCTCCTCTTACTAATGCATGGAACTGCCATGCTAGTATGGTTCTAAAGATACAAGGATCGGAGGATCCCTTGTGCCCCCATGGCCCCCGAACCATGGGTGAGGTAGTAGGCCACCACCAACCCTGCTACCTTTCTCACAATCCTCCCTTTCTTAAAATGAGCGACAACCTCGGAGCATGGCCTAGGTAACCACGAGGCTGCTACATCAAACCCAAGGGAGGATTCCATCAATTTCGGGGAAGCACGCCCATGCTATTCTGAGTGAAATTCGAAGGGATCTTTGGTTCTAGAAGGTCCAACTACTAGGGCCTAAGGCCGTAAAGCATTTTCATTGAACTCAACCATCTTCGTAGGATCTGAACTCATCCTAGCATCTGACACCCAAGTCAAGAGCATCACCCCTTAAGACTTGGATTTTTGATTCTTCCATACCTAGCCTAAAATGCCAAGCTATGGGAGGACATCAAGTGGTCTATCATTGGAACATGATAGAATGCACCAACCTAGGAATCCATGAGTTCTAGGGCATCCCCTGACTCGCTTGATCCAAAGATCTGGGGGTCTCAAGTTCATCACTCTTTGAATCTTAAGCCCCATTGCCTATAGAGCACTTTGAATGGCTCCAAACACCTTCCTTCCCTATTTGAGGTCAACTCCCATAGGAATTCTCTCTCGAATCCTATAAGGCACCGCATGTCGCGCCTCTTCCGATTCTCCCTTTTTCTCATGTGGGAGGTTTCTCCATCCATCATCGGAGTCTCCAAGGTGGGAGGTCGATTGCTTACTCCCTACAGAAGTCCAAGATCAAGTTTTCCTGGGACCTCAAGCACTCCATTGGTTCCTAGCTATCATCTGAGTCAGGATAATGTTTCGAGTAGACGAGGAACTCCACTTTCAAATCTACCCCATGGCCAGTGGTCCAGAAGTTCTGGATGCAATCTATTCTCTTTCCTTGTATAGATTGTATACAAGGTCGCTCTTTGATTAAGAGGCTTCTCTTCAGATATGGGAACCCATCCGACAATGGCTTCAACATACTGACATGAAAAAATGGATGGACTCGGTCCATATTGATCAGTAGCTGAAGCTTATATGTCACAAGGTTAATTTTATAGATGATCCAAAAGGGACCATCATATTGCCTCATCAGCTTGGAGGTAGTTCCCTATTTTGGTTTAAAATGACGGGGGTCCAACTTCAAGAGGATCCAATCTCCCATCTTGAATTCACGAGGCTGGAATTTTTGATTAGCATACTTTTTCGTTCGTTGCACTGCCCTCTCTGGATGATACTTTTCTATATCAACATTTTTAGACCACCTCTTCAAGAATTCATCTGCTGAGGGATGCTAACCCTGGAATGAGGGGGAGATCATATGAGGGGTAATGGGCTACCTTCCTATTACTAGTTCTGTAGGAGAAAACCCAGTAGTTGAGGACTTTTGGATGTTATCGCTTAGCTGGGAAATCCCTAACAGAAATGGCCAATTCTTTTGGTCACTATGAACATAGTGATGAAGGTACTCTTCAAGTACTCGATTCATCCATTCTGTCTGCCCATCGGTATACAGATGAAAGCTTGTTGACAATTTGAGGGTGTTACCCATCATGCCAAATAGTGCTCACTAGAAAGCACTTGTGAAGCATGGATCTCATTCAAAAATGATGCTCACGGGTAACCTAAAATATCGAACCACCCTGTCAAAATAGTATGTTGCCGTGTCCTCAGCTGAGCATTGTCATGGATAAGGAATGAATATGGTAAATTTAGAGAATTTGTTCACCACAACAATGATGCTGCTTAAGCCCTGAATATTTGGCAATCCCATGATGAAGTCCATAGACACTATAGCCCATGGAAATGGAGGGATTTCCAAGGGAAGTAGACGACCACCTAGATGCTCCATAGACCCCTTATCCTATTGGCACACTAGACACTTTTGGATATAATAAATCACATCTGGATACATTTTTAGCTAAAAGAAGATTCTCTTAATGAGAGCCAAGGTCCTTTGTTGTCCATGGTGCCCTGACCACTGTGTTTCATGGCATTCTCAGATTGTCTCCTCGTGTAGGCCATCCAATCTAGAATGCATATCTGATTATCCCGAAACCAAAGAAATCCATCTCTCATTTTGAACTATGGTGCTCACCCAATTTCTATAAGCTTCATTAAATCAATGATGTGGGGATCCCTTTTCAAACCATCTTGAATTCTAGCCAAAAACACTTCATCACATTGAATGTGTGAAGTTTGTGGCCTAATAATGGGAAAGAGCTAAGAGGTAGGTTGAGGACAACGACTCAATGCATTTGCCACCACGTTCTCCTTTCCAGGATGATAAGTCAATTGCAAATCAAATTCGGACAAAATGACCAACCATTGAGCCTGTTTGGGCCTTAGCTTTGTTTTATTCATCAAGTAGTTAGTGGCCAGATTATCCATCTTTATGAGGACATGACTCCCTAGCAAGTAGTGTCTCCATGCTCTTAAGCAATGGACAATAGTGAACATTTCCTTTTCATGGACTGGCCACCTCTTCTCTACTTGATTTAGCTTCTAGCTCTCGTAAGCGATGGGATGACCTTCCTGTAGCAAGATGCCCCCAATTGCATGCTCGTTGGCATCCGTATGAACCTCAAAAGGTTTTGAGGAATTAGGCAATGCCAACACTAGATGAGAGGTTAAAGCCTCTTTGATCCTCTCAAAGGCTTGCTGAAAATTTGAGTCCCACTACCATGCAACTTCTTTCTTTTGCAAATTGGTCAAAGGAGCAATGATTCTTGAGAAATTTTTGATGAATTTCCAATAGAAGCTAGCTAACCCCATGAACTATTTGACCTCATGCACATTAGTGGGAGCAAGCCATTGGCACACAAACTCTACCTTCTTCAGATTTGGATTTACCTACCCATACCCCATGAGATACCCCAAAAATTTTAGCTCCAAGCAGCAGAATTCACATTTTTCATTCTTAATGTATAGCTGATTTTCTCGTAGCTTCTCAAGGACCATCTATAGGTGGAGCGAATGTTCTTCCATTTTCTGGCTATATATCAATATGTCATCAAGATAGACAATTAAAAATTTATCTAGGAAGGGTTGAAATATCTCGTTCATCAAGGTACAGAATGTAGCCAGTGCATTGCAAAGCCCAAAGGGCATTACAGTATATTCATAAGACCCATACCGAGTTAAACATGTAGTTTTTGCTTTGTCCCCTTTTGCAATGCAAACCTAGTAGTATCCTTGTCTGAGGTCTAGCCAGGTGAAATATTGAGTCCCTCCCAATTGATCGAACAAGTTAGAAATGAGCGGTACTGGGTACTTGTTCTTGATAGTGTGTTTATTCAGCATTTTATAATTGCAACAGAGCCATAGCGTTTCGTCCTCCTTAGTGAAAAATAGCACTGGTGCCCCATAAGGGGATTTTGAGGGACGAATGTATCCCTTGGACATTAAACCTTCAAGCTACTTTTTCAATTCCCCCAATTCTTCTCTTGTTAAGCAGTATGACCTTTGGATAGGAGGATCAGTACCAAGCTACAATTCGATTTTATGATCCACAACTCTCCGAGGTGGCAAACTACCAGGTGGTTCAGGTGGCATCACATCTTTAAATTTATCTAACATCTATGCTATGCATGGGTCAACATTAGTTTGGGATCCACAAGCCTCAGAAGGATCACCCATTTGCATAGCTAGCAAAATGTTTCTGGTAGGGTCCTTAGCCAAGCGTTTCATCACCATTGGGGACATAATCTAGGGGCTAGAGCCCTCATCCTTTCCCATCTGTGCTCCATGAGTCTAAACTAGGCATGGGGAGCTTTCATGTGAAATAAAAATCAAGTCCAGATGTGGAGCCATGAAAACTTTGGCCTTGCGTAAAAATTCTTACCCCAAAATGACCTAAAAGGAGTTCATAGCTAGAATTGAAAAATCTAGAACTCCTTGCCATGAGCCCACTTGAACGGGGACTCTACAACATACCCTGATGCACTGAAGGGGCCTAAACTTGCCTAGATTGCAGGAGGCTTGGACAGGTTCCATATTTAGCTGCAAGTCTTTGACCATGGCTGGAACCATGTAATTGTGACTGGTCCCATTATCAATGAGGGCACTTTGTTGACTTGAGCTCACAGTGATTTGGGCCAATTGAACCTGATGTAAAGTATCAAGATTAGTATTCTAGGAGTTTCCAGATCCTAACCTCTATGTAACCATGTCTAACAACTCCATCATCACCGCTAGCCTTCGCTGTTCTCTTAATGTGCTTCCATCAGTGATATGAAGGAATGGGTTAGGGTGATAATTGAGTGCTATTAGTTGTTTCCCTAGAGCTGGCCCTTGCCTATTCTCAGTCCTTCCTGAACTCAAGGGACAATTTCTTACCAAGTGATTTCCACGACATAAGAAGCATTGAATTGGCCCCTTAAAGGCACCTCCCATAAATTGCTTCTTCTTGGCCCCAGGTTGCCACTTTCTCCCTATATCCTAACATTTTTGTTGAGAGCCTTGGTTCCCTAGAGGACCTCCTATCGAACGACTGCCTTGCTAAATTGATTTGAATGTATTTCCACCTTTGATGGAACCTGTATCTGTTCTCTAAGAGTGGGAGGACATGACATGCTTACCCTTCCTAGGCTTGCCCTTATCTGGCTTCATTGCCTTGAAGTCTAGAAAAGTGCCAGCAACTGTAATAGCCTTCATGAGGGAGTCAATGCCTCTTCGACACAACTCCATCTATGCCCATGGTTGTAGCCCATTTACGAACTTGAAGAAATGATTCTGATCTCCCATATCGGGAATCAACAACATGAGTTCTTGGAAGCTATTAATATAATCTTCAAGCTTCCCTGAAGGTTTTAGGGTCTCTAGCTTGGTTCTAGCAACCCATTCAAAGTTCCCAAGATGGAACTGTTTGATCAATGCAGCCTTAAAGCTGTCCCATGTCTCGATCTTTTCTATCATGGTGCCCTTTTCTTGGGCACGAAGGAGACTAAGCCACCATAGCTTAGCACTTCCTATGAGAAATTGTGATGCTGTGGAGACCTTTTGGGTTGCAGGAACACCCCCAGTATTTAGGTACATCTCTGCATCATGGAGAAAGGCATCGATTTTAGCATCATTTCTCTCACCATCATAAGAACTCAGTTCTCTAGCTTTAATATGGGCTGTCGCTACTGGCTCATCTGCCAAGCGTCCTACTAAGGAGGATTTCAGGATGGCATTTTCAATTTTAAAATCAAATAGTTCCTGATTTACTCCCACCAGGGCATCCTCCAAAACTTTCACCTGACCAACTAGGTCCTCAACCAAGGATGCTTTTGTTTGTTCCTCTTCCAAGGATCCGAATAGATTCTTGTAAAGGTTGATCATGCGATCTAGATGACCCTCCAAGATCAAAACCTTAGCCTCTGCCAATTTCACCCTATCCTTGGAGTGAAGATCCATCTTTTCTTGTGGCAAGTCAACATCTTTAAGGATGTGATGGATCACATCCACGTTTTCTGGACCAGGATAGGCTGAGGCTTCATCAATTACCTTAACATGATCCCATAACGTTTGAAACTTAGTTTCATCTTGAACAAGTTCTATCTTGGCCTCAATTTCTAGATTTTCTTGAACATCAGCCATGTCACTTGGTCCACCAAGCTCCATGTTTTCCAAAGAGAGAGCTTTAGCATAAGGCCACCCTCAAAGGGAGAGTGGATAGCAGAAGCTAAAAATGGAAACCTCACAAACCACAAACCCTCGCACCTACTTAGCGAGAAAGTTTTACCAATAACTAAAATCGTGAGGCTCTGATACCATTTGTAATAATGTTTTCCTTGAGTACATTCTTTGGCACCCCAAGACTTTCCCAAGAAGATTTTTATTTGGGAAAAAATTCAAGAGGAATACGCCTCAGCAATCAACAATCCTTAAACACATGCCAAAAAACAATGTGTTAGTGTTAGCATGTCTCCTGAGTGGTGTTTCATAAACAATATTCATGATATGCTAACAAGCTAGATAGCACTCCCTTACTCCACTCACATGGACACCATGGGGACTACCAGCTGAACCCTTTAGATTCATCACCGCATGCTGGTAGTTGGTGTCGTGCTCCAAGGAGCACACGCAACATCCCATAGCACGTCCCATGACACACCCGGTAAAAACACCCCAATGTAGATTTGAACTACGCAACCCTCCCAGGAAAGGTCCTACCAAGTGGGGTAATGAGGTAGGTCATACCCTCCTCTTACTAATGCATGGAACTGCCATGCCAGTATGGTTCCGAAGACACAAGGAGCAGAGGACCCCTTGTGCCCCCACGGCCCCCAAACCATGGGGGAGGTAGCAGGCCACCACCAACCCTGCTACCTCTCTCACATTTCATATGATTTCAAGTTTTCATAAAGTTTATTAACATTCATAAGATTTATGTCCCTAATTTCAAGAATGTTTGTTACTTTGGCATGAAATTTTTTGGATAGGCTTTCCAAGATTTGTTAATGGATTCTAGAATAAAGATACTCTTCATCAAGTACTTTAAGAGCACTTGTAATTTTAGCAACTCTAAAAAAATAATCATTCATGATTTCATTTTTCCTCATCTTCAAATGCATATAATTATGATTGAGAACTTGTGCCATTAATTATTTCAATAAAGTTGTTCCTTCATGTGTTGATCCAACCAATGTAATGATAGGAAATTTCGGTGTTGGAAAATCGAAAGATCCTGTGTTGAATAGTTTAACTCTAGGATCAACAAGCCTCAAAAAGAATCCATAGCACCTTAAATAGCTTGGTTGATCATCTAGGGGCTTAAGAAATGTTTTATCAAGTCTTGTAAAATAAAAATGAAGAAAAGTTCATCAATGTAAAGTGTAGTATAGAAATAGGACTAGATAGCAAGAAAATATGGAAAAACAAGCAAAAGCACTCCAAACTTTATAATAAATATTTTTAAAATATTTTTATGACATGTGGTTAAGAAGATACAAATCAATAGTCTTTGGAAAGTTGACAATGCAAAAAATATCCTTGGAATTTGGTGCAAATGGCAAGGTGTGTTCTGCACTTATCTATGCTAATATTTTACCTAATTTGCACTATGTAATGGCTATAAAAGGCTACAAAAGCTCTTTTTTTGTTATATTATGTGATATTTCAGCACAATTATGCTACAATTTATTTTTTCCAAATATGATTACCTAAAGATCCTAGAAATGGTGCTTGATATAGTATAAATAGGTTACAAATCTACTATGCTGGAAACCATTATAGTTTTGGAGCATTACAAGCTATTCTTAGGCCAAAGTGTAGCATGTGGGCTTAAAACCCAAGTGCCACATGCTATCTCACATGTTGCCACAATGTGTAGGACTAATATGTATAATGTATAAAATCATAACCCAAATTTCACATGCTACCCCACAAGCTACCACAACATGTGGAGTTGGAATATGTAACATATGAATTCAAAGCCTAAATTCCACATGCTTTCCCACAATCTACCATAGCATGTGGTGTTGAAATATGTAGCATGTGAGATAAAATACCAATTTTTTTAATGTGTGGGGCATTTTAACCTTCACAAGCTAGCATAAATGGAACTTGTAGCTTGTGGAACATTTTTAACCTCCAGAAGCTAGAGTAAATGGAGTTCACAACTTGTGGACCATTTTTAGCCTCCACAAGTTGGAGTAAATGGAATTTGTAGCTTGTGGAGCATTTTTAGTCCCCGCAAGCTTAAGTAAATGGAATTTGTAGCTTATGGAGCATTCTTAACCCCCACAAGATAGAGTAAATGGAATTTGTAGCTTATGGAGCATTTTTAGTTTCCACAAGCTAGAGTAAATGGGATTTGTAGTTTGTGGAATATTTTTAGCCCCCACAAGCTAGACTAAATGGGAGTTTTAGCATGTGGGCAGAAAATCTCATTTTTTACATTGAAAATGGCTTAAAATTCTACTAAAACACAACCATAGGATAAGGGTTTGGTGGGAAAACAAGGCAATGGTTTTTGCCTTTAGATCTCCATCAAATTACAATAGAAATCTTGGCTATGGGCTTTTATTTACAACATGAATTTTCCTTGAGGCGTTTTATTAGTTCCTCTTTATTGATGTTCTGAGGATCAACTTGATAGACATCAAGAAAGAACACAAAACACTATCATAAGTTCATTACCAATGCTCCCTCTCCATACTTGATTTTGTAGCTATCAAATCATTCCAAGAAGTACTCACGAAGGTGAAATAACATCACAATAGCATGTCAAGAGTTTGGGACAAGATAATGGATACATTGACTATTGAGGAATATTGGCTCTTAGGGAATGGTCACATGGGCTAACAAAGAGTTCCAAATGTTGACATCATGGCTATGGTATGGTAGTGACATGCTTGCTGATTCGAAGAGGTCCTCATGCTTTGCACTAGAAACTATAGGTTACTCAATGATATTTGAAAGAACCAACACTTGGTAATAGGCTTCTTTAACCACCTAGCTATTTCTCTTTTTTTTAGAAAGAGAGTTGTTGATTTCCTTGACTTGAGGCTACATTGGAATTTTTTCTTTCTTGGCATTTTCTTTCATTTTCTTTCTGTGAATCAAATCTTCATTTGGTTTCATTGCCAAGGTTGAACTTTTGTTTTCTCACTAAATGAGATGTATTACATTTAGTGAACTTCATTGGCAGAGCACATCAAAAGAGATGTTACATGGACATGGTTCATAAATGTCAAACATAGGTTTTTGTTGTTAGTGAGGTATAGTTTGGCTATGGGGTTATGGCTTAGAAGAGATAATAGAGATGATGTGAGGTAAGCATTGTTAACAAGATTGAACAAGCTAATCAAATCTTGTGTATCTAGATCACATGGTGACTCACCCTTTTGGTGAATCATACCCTTGTAATGACTTCGAGCTCATCT
>MNCI01004940.1:24816-110857 GCA_015680685.1 Gnetum montanum | reverse complement strand
TCTAGGAAGTGAATCTTGCCCTAAGGTCATTTGTTATCTTCCTAATTACACTTGTAAAGTACAAAGGTATGGTTAAGTGTAATCGAGGCATATGATTTTTATCATTTTATGTTTTATGGTTTTCATCTTTAAAGAGAGATAAGATTAACTAATTTAATTTAACTAATTAACTAGTCTCTAACTAGTCCTAACATAAACATCTGGTCCCATCTTTTGCACATGTCCTAAAACCACATATCAATTGTTGGGTTACCAAGTGCTACACTACTAGGTGTACCAAGCAATAACACTGCTAGGATTACCAAGAAAATGCATGTTACACTCAAAGAAGTCATACTTATGCAATTAATCTATCTAGCTTATCTCTCTTAATTACCTCATTTTCTTAATTACTAAGAAAACATTGATTAAATAATTGAAAACATTAAATGCATGAATAAATATTTGAACTATCCAGAATGTTGTAAGGTTTATTAAGAAGCTTGTATTTATTGCCCTACACATTGTCATGCTCAGGTATAACAATGTTCAAATAAAGATATGTACACTCAATGAATCCTACTGTGGGCACTTAGGAAAAATATTCTAATTTTCAAATAGACAAACTACAAGAGCTCTACTACTACTATCAATCTATTGCCATATATGTAGTTGGTGAGCATGTATTTATAGCAAAAAATGGACCCTACATCGACAGAGCCATGTCAATGTAGCAAATGATACATCGACCCATCATACCCACACAACTAAATGAAAAATCATCCTTGAGTTCATTTAAAAAATTGGGAAGGTATGGAATTATTAATTGACTCTTAATGAAAAAAAATTGACTTGACAAAACTGAGTGCTCGAGTGTACAGGTCAACACATTACAAACATTGTGATGTTCATGACACAAAATTAAACACCATGACATGACTCTTGAAAATTGGATAGCACTTCCTTTTTGTTGGAGAAGGTCATATAGTTCCAAGTGATGGTGGCTCCTAAGGTTATGAGGAACCTTCACCAGCTTTAAGCACATGCAATAGCTAAGGTGGTTGTGGCTATCTTGCTACTACTACAACCTCTGATGAGAGGTAAAAGGCATTCAACAACACCTTCATTTTCTCCTCCTTACTCCTAGGATCATGCATTATCCATGTAACTTTGCTAATGTTGGTAGGAATGGGCACATCCCAAGGATAGGGAATTACTAGAAATAGCTCATTAGTGTTAATGAACTAGGTAGCAAATTGTTTGCACTCAATGTCAAATGTCTTAACTATGTATTTTAGCTCCTAGTAATCATTCATTCTCTTGGCCAAGTTCTTGAGAGTTGATCATTGATCTATGAATCATGCCTTGAGAACTTTGAGTTTATCATTTGTTGTCTCAAGATTTTGTTTGATGTCTTTATGGTGCTTGAACTTGGCCTTGTATAGCAAGTATAAGCTGGCCACTTTTTTTTTCCAATTTTGACCATAGCTATCCAGCAGTCAGCATTACTAGGTTTACATAGAGAAGATTGGGCAATTCCATGTATTCTGTCATTTCTTCAATCTGCAACTCCTTTAGGTAGATCTCTACTTTGTAATAGGCATTAATCCCATCAATGATGGACTACCACACTTCTTCTTGCTAAATTTGCTGGAGGGCTTTGTTTACTTTTACCTTAGGCATTTGAATATTTTTATCATTTACCTCCTTCTACAAGCCAACCTAGTATCTATAGTGATTTTTAACTCTTTCTAACTTAAGAGCCTCATTCTTGCAAGAAACGATCTCAATAGCAGAATTCTAGTGCAAGGCTCAAACTTCCTCCAAAGATAGATTTCGATTTTCCATAGCCAATTTTCTCAACTTAGTGTTTACCCTGGTGAGCTGCTCTTTCTATTGATGAATTAATTCTTGCATTTTTTGTTTTTGTGCATTAACATTACATAGGTGATGATTTTCAGTAGTCAATGATTTATTTTCTTAGTGCATCTGAACCAAGTCCTTTTGAACTGAGTAGGTTTTTACTTCTTCTATGGACTAGTAGAAGATGGCTATCACTATTTCCTCAGCTTTTTTGAATCATTCTTAAAGCTATTGAAAAGCTTCATCTTTGGTGATTACTAGGTTGAGGAGTGCAGGATTAGCAAAATGAGCACGTAGTTTAGTAATTTCCATGGCCAAGCATTAATTTTGCGCTTAAGCCATTTCAAGTTGCCCTTCCAAGGTGATGCGCTTTCCCTTTGCTTCCAATAGCTCCAACTAGGTTATAGTAATGTTATCTAGGAAATCAAAGATTTTCAAAATTGTTTGCCAAATCCCCACTAGTTGGTCCAGTAACTCTTCATGCTAGGTTGCATTCAATCTTTCACTAATCATGCCTGTGAATGTCTACACATCTTGAAGTGTAGATATGTCTGGTAGAGACACCATAGGCGTGTTAAGTGCTTTAGTGACATGATCAACGACTACTTTAGCAATGGTCTCCTACCCTTAGTGCTACATCACCAACACAATTGCCTATTTTCCTTTCTCCAAATGCACTGAAAAGGAGGTGGCATTTCCAAAGATTTCTAGAAATAAATGGTGTTGAGATAACAACACCATCACCTCTCAAGCATTGGGATCTAACCTCATGGGCAACTACATCCATTGGGTAGAGAACATTCGCCCACCTCTTTCCATCTGGCTAATTGTCTGAGGCACCTCATTAAAGTGACTCATTGCTATTCGATATATAGATGAATCTACACCACTCATTCCTGCACGCTACTCCTACTCACGCAAGAGCTATTCTCAGATTTTGTGCAAGCATTCAATGGCTACGTGGGCCTCTAGTGTTGTTTCTTAACTAGGTAGTGGAGGTGGTAGCTACTACTCCCTTTCTTTAGTCACGAAAAGTATAATGTCCTTCATTATTTTAAACCATGAGGCCATAGGAGCATGCCTAATTATGTCATTTGTGTAGCAGATGATCCCTACCATTTTGCAAAGTTTTTGGATGAGGCATGGGAAAGGAAGGGTTTTCCTTCCACATTCATTTTCTTTGAAGTGATTCTCAATCTCTAAATAAATTAATTGTGGAAGGTTTGATGGAAATCTCCTACTTAGAGTGGTGCATGCTCAAGTGAAAAAAGAAGTCACCTTGTTAGGCCTCATTGTTGGATTGAGATGGTAGGCCACTATTTTGAAGTATATGCATTCTGCCGATGTGACCACGTGGTATTCGTTACGGTTGACCCATAACATTGCTGAGTCCACTCCTTTTTGTTCTTATGGTCATGTTGTATTGATAGCTTTGCTACTTTTGTCCTAATATTACATAAGTAGAACACTTAAATATCCTTGATTTTCACTGTGGAGCTTAGCCTTCTGTTGTTCTAGAAAAGATATGTCTCTTTCATGTACCACTTCCCATTGGAAGTGATGACTAGCCACATGGGAGAGGTTTACAATTGTGTTTTCACCTCTGCTAGAGCATGCTCCAAAAATGGCATGAAGTTCATTTCTTGAAGAACTAAGCGTTGGATCTCACGGGTCTTGATGGTGTCAAGGTAGGCTTGTGTTAGTGAGACTTCAAGCCTTGGTATGGGTCCTAGTGCTTTCCCTTGCTATGATTTTTCTAATGGAATTTCTTCTTTAGGAATCTGTCAAACAAATTTCACTTCAATATCCTCTCAAAGAGGTCCCATTGCATGGGTTACCTTTGGTTGTCCCTGCGCTTGCTCTTATTGGTCCCTTCTAGTTCTGGGCCATTTCTCCATTGGTTGAGAGGGTCCTCCCTCCTACAATAATTTCAATCATGGTGCTATCTGTAATCAAAACATGATCATAATTTAGCAATGGTTGTATAACATGAAACAATTAGGATACCTTATCTTACTAGGATAGTTACACTTGGCTAAGTTGTGATTATAGTTTATATAATCAATTTTAATCATTATTTTATTTATGTTTTAATGTTAAGAAGTTATTTCAGAGGGTGTTGGAATGGTTAACTCTCAAAATTTGATGATTTCATATTATTGTATTCATTAATCCTTTGGGGGATTTAGAAAAATTTACAATAGCATTTTATCAGAAACGTTAAGGTTTGTGGCCCCCATGATGAAGAGCTTACCTCTAGTAGTTGTAAGATCAAAGAACAAAGTGATTTGGACATATTGTTGGCAAGTTATGGGCTCTGAAAAATGGCAAAAACTCCCTTTGTGTTATGAAGCAATGTAAAAAAATTGCAAAGTATGCAGTAATATATATGGAGTTTTTGACATGCGTCAATGGGGCCTTGTTGACGGGGTCAGCTGCATCAACAGGGCCTCATCAACATAGGTCTTGACTATCATAAACTTCCATTGATGTGGTTAAAACTATCAAAGTACAAGGATTTTTGAGTGAAATTGGGGTTAAATTGAAGCCCAAAAATCCATGAACAAGATGAAAATAGTAGAAGAGGGTTTTGGAGCTTAGAAATTTAGAAAATTGAGAAAATGGTGTGGAGAATGAATTTAATGAGAGGTTTAAGGAGCACTGAGCAGGATACACCATGGAATATACAAAAGATAGGATTTTAGCAATGTCTAAAGTAAGGAACTTAACTAACCAAGACAAAGGATATGCAAGTGGATCCTCCCCATAGTAAGAGCATGCCCTTTCTACCCTTGCATAACCTCAACTAAGGAGTCCATGAGCTGCAAAGTCAATTAATGATCATGAAAAGTTAAGGATCAACCTAAAGAATCTATCCAAGAATTCCAACACATAAAATTAAGACATTGACCATAACATAGAACCCAGTAGTGAGATGAGTTATGGCAGCATAGATGGATGATTGAGAAGGTGGAATGGAATCTTGAATTGAGATCATAAGATGTCCCTTATGGAGTTTGTGTTTAAAAATAACTTGAGAAGATCCATCCTTAGTCCTAACCAAAACTAGCCTCTTTTAGTGACTTCACATCATGACTCCCAAATATATCCATCCCCTTGATACATAAGAGTACTCCCATAAAACAACCACCATTCCATAAAGAGAAGAAGAGAGGAGGAAGTAAGAGAGGGCCTTAGTAAGAGGAGACCTTCAGTCATGGGTGCATGTCTTTCTAGTCTCATAAGTAGAGCTTGTAGCCTGTTTATTTGTCTAAGAGGTGTCCTTTGAATTCCCATCATTTTTATTTTTATTTTATTTTTTTAAATTTTTGGATGAGAACCACACCATGCAAAGACTTTATTTAACTTCCTATTAGTGGTTGGAATGGAATGGTAAGAAGTTCACAAAAAACACTCAAGCAGTCAAGTAAGTAGAAGAGTACAAAGAGTATTTAGTTCCCTTGAAGTCACACCTTGTACAAACCTTTCAATCCTTCCCAATTCTAAAAACTACCAAGGTTATCAATTAATTAAAAATTTCATTAGTGGAAGGGACCTCAAACTTTTAGAATAAGGAAAATGATAAAGTTTGTTAGATGGGTGGATGACGTGGACTCACTGCCTATTCCATGAAAAATAAACCATGTAATAGTCATTAGACATTAGAAGTCAAAAATAGAAACCAGACATTAACAATCAAAACATTAAGCACAAACCATCATCAGTAAATAATAACAGTGGCACTATGTCCTACGACAATAAAGCATTTTTATTAGAAAAAATAATGAAAATTCACACTCAAACCAAACAAAGTAAAATATATAAGAAACTATAGATTATCCAAGAAAGATTCAAATGTACTAATGATGGTGCAAAACAAAAAATGGTGTAAAATGGAAAAGAAAATTGCAAATAAAAAATTTGTAAAATCAACAACTCGTAAATTCAAAAATGTGAAAAACAAAAAGTAGAACAACTGAGAGGTCATATGGATGATTAGCATAGATGGTCATCTCCCTCATGACTAAGTTGGAAGGAGGAGATTTAAAAAAATTAACATGGTTGTGCATCCATAGATGTATTTATTTTATTGGCTTACTTTGGCTCATGGAAAATCTTCACTTGTTGGATGTTGACCAACTAGTTTTTATTTGGACTCTCAGGTTTGTATATGGTCATGGCCCTAGAAGGAAAGGTTTTAGCAATTATGTAAGGTCCCTCCCACCACATTTGAAACTTATTTTTTTGTGGTACATGTGTAGGGTTCCAGTAGAGAACCTTATCTCCTAGTTGAAATCTCACTTTTCATGTTTTGAGGTCATGTCATTACTTGTTAAATGCCTTGTGCACCTCATTCAAAGATAGAACCACAAATCAAATTTCATTTAGCACATTTAGGTTGATTAATATTTCTCTTTGTGTTAGAATTAGGTCAAGGTCTGGATCACAGGCCGTTGAGAATGTACGAAGCTCAAATTGAATCAAGAGCATTGGATGTTTTTTGTATGCTAACTTATAGGGAGAGTAGCCAATATGGAGTTTTCATGTTGAACAATAGGCCCAAAGGGCATCATTGAGTTTTGTGCTCCAATCTCTCTTATATTTACTTGTGGTTTCTGTTAGGATCTTTGTAATCTCTTGGTTAGTTACCTCTACTTGACCATTGGCTTGGGGGATGATAGAGTGTTGTTAATTTATGTTCAACCCCCAAGTGTTGCATCAACTTCCTAAAAGTGGAACCTATGAAATGAGTTCCACTATTATAAATTAGTGCATGTCGCACCCAAACTTGTTTACAAAATTTTGTTATACAAATCTAGTAGAAGTGGATGATGTACAATCAGTAATGACTACTACTTTTACCCATTTTGTGTAGTAGTCAACTACTACAATGATATACACCTTTCCATTAGACATGGATGTCATGGGGCCCATGAAGTTTGTGCCTCATATGTCAATTGGATCCAATGGTTGCATCCATTATTGAGGATCCTCCATTCATGTGCTCATCCCATCATCTCTTTGATAGCATTCCAAAGATTGGATGAATAGGTAGACATCCCTAAAGATTATAGGCTAATAGTATCCTACCATTAGGATTTTTATGATCGTGTGTCTCCCTACATAGTGGCCTTTGCAAGGCCCTTCATAAGCATCATGGAGAATGCACAATTTATCTTCATTAGGGACAAACCAAAAGATAAATCCATCAACACACACCTTGTAGAGGTGTCTATTAATTTCCATAAAGTATTTGGCCTAATGAAGAAATTGTTGCTTTTTTCTAAAGTTAAGATCTTGTGGCATCTCCTGAGTGAAAAGATAGGTGTGGATGCCATTGTACCATGTTGGTTCTACGGGCACTTGGTCATGTATTGCTCCTATAAAGATGAGTTCATCTAGAAATTGATTAAATAGCAGGCTCTCCTCCTCTTTATTATCCTATCTTAATCAAAAGAGGTGGTCAATGATCACATTCTCAATCCCTTTCTGATCTACCATCATAAAATCAAATTCTTACAATATCACAAGCCATCGTATGATATGGGGGCTCACCATCAAATTATTCATTAGGAAGTGAATGGCACTATGGTTTGTGTACAAAAATACTTTATAACCAAGTACATAGTGCTTGAATTTTTTAAGAGCATACACCACTGCCATTAATTCATTCTCCATGGTGGTGTAATTTAGTTGTGCACTTACAATGCTTTAGCTTATGTAGTGCATGTAATATGGAAATTTTTTATCATCCAACTATGTAAGCACCACTCCCAAAGCATAATTCGATGCATCCATTATTATGTGAAATGGTTTCAACTAGTCTAGTGACTGTAGAATTGGAGTTTCTACCAAGTTTTCTTTCAAGTATTGAAATGCATGTTTGTACTCCTTGGTCCAGATGAATAGAGCATCTTTCTTCTTCAACTCAACCAATGACTTTGTGATCTTAGATAAATTCTCTATGAATTGCTAATAGTAGCAAGTATGTCCAAGGAGTGATTGAACATCTTTAACTATCTTTGGTTAGTGTGTTATTCTTTGGATGACCCTTATCTTCTCTAGGTCTACCTTAATACCTTCTTGTGAAATTTGGTACCCTAATACAATGCCTTCTTGGACCATGAGATTACCTTTTTGCCAGTTGAGCCACCCACTAACTATGATCAAAATGTCTTCCACTAAGCCCAAAGGAATAGTGACTGACTAGTCTACCAATTCTAAATGGATTTTGCTCTTCTTAAGAGGTGGTAGGCTCCATGCCTTGTACATGTAATGAGATATGAGATTGATATTGGAACTAGAATTAAGAAGAGCCTTGCATGATGCCTGTCCAACGATCTACAAGTAAATGAGAGGACTCCTTGGATCAAATATTTTTATGGGAAGGTGGCCAACCTTAATCCAGTTGAAAATAACATGAGTTAGCATCATAGTGTAGATCTAAGATGGCATTTGGTTTGAAGGGCATTCAAATGTATTTGATGTAGAGGATGAGGATACTAGAGATGCAAGGCAAGTAGTCATATTAGGTTGTGATGGTTTGGGAGAACTGTTGGGGTCAGAAAAATGGTTATTTCCTAAAATGATTGTTTGAGCCACTTAGCTAGAAGGCCAATTATAAATTCATAGCCCTTGTACCATTTTGTTGCTATGACTATGGTGGAATTTCACCTTGCATGGATAGAGTAGGAGGTCATTGGGTTGAGGGTGGAGGGATGTGTGTAGATAGATGTGAAGGGTGGTATGGATATGGATGCTTCCCTTGAGTAAGTGGTAAATGTGTTTGATGGTACTCTAGGAGGTAATAGTGATGTTGAAATGAGATGTGCCTAGTAGAACTTCATGGAGAGACAGGTTGCTGAACATAGTACCGATATGGATCTAGTTTCCTGTAAGGGTATTGTTGCCTTGGAAGTGACATTCCCCACAATTGTGGTTGGTGCCATTGTTGGTATTTCCCATATGGTTGTGGTGGAGCTCCAGTTGGATAATAAGCTTCTTAGTGTTGGTGGAACTGCCTTGGATTACCTTGAGGATAGGGCAATCATCTGGGTGCTTGCCTCCTTGCTAGTTGTAGATTCAACATGTACATCCCAGAATCTTGTAAGTGTAACACCATAGGGCAACATCCTTTTGGATGTTTGTATTGATAGATGTCAAAAATAGTATCATCTTTGGAATCTGTCTCTACAACTTATTCTACCACAATAGCCTTGCCCTTACCTCTCTGGTAGGCACTTTTAGCTTCTTTTCATCTCCTACATTCATGATCTCTATTTTATTCTTTGGATGCTTTTGCAATTTTCATAGTAGTTTAGAATTTTTCATCTAAAGAGTCCCATAATTTTTCAACCTTTGTCAAAATATCATAAACATATTTTTGTATAGGCAAGGTTTTTCTATTTACCACCTCATCAAGTGGTGCATCCTCCTCCTCATAGAATTAGACCTCCCATTTTCTTATGGAAGGGTTCCTATTATACTCTTCTACACTTTCTCTTTTTTGCAACTCACCTTCATTTTTTGCCACTTGCTCTATAAGCCTTTGGATCTGATGAGCTCTTAGTTTAGATAATCTTCCTGGGCATACACCCTAAGAGTTCTTATAGTTTCTACTCTAAGACCATCTATGATGTGGTTGAGTTGTTCCCTCTGAAAATAACCATGGCCAAGGCATTGATGTAAGAGAAAATAATATTTGACCATGGAAGCATCCAACTGTTTAGGTATTCCCTATTTCTAGCCTTGGATTTACGTTCTTAGGTTGGACACTCTGGAGTATGTTCGGTATTTGTCATTAAATAGCTCAAGCTTTGTACTTCATCGGTGGATAGATTTCGGCTTTAAGGACCAGTAACAACATTTTGCTTCCTCAAGGAGTGTCTTGGGGAAGAGCTTGAGTTTCTACCACTCATTTTCAATGTTATGTAAGGCATAGGCATCATGGAAAGCTTTTAGATGTGTTTTCATATCAGAATTATATCCTCCCTCAAATCTTAAAATATTGTTCATATCTAAGCACTTGATTTGACTATCTTTCACATGCCTAGTTGGAATCTTTACTACCTCTGCAATGTGAATCATGCTTCGAGTAGCAAACAAAGCCTCATCATCACCATTATTGTGTTACCTTTGATGATGTTCTTTGTTACCCCAACATTCTTAGTGGGTTCTATGGTCATTATTATCTCATTGATCACCTTCATCATGATTATTTCTAGGGTAGATTGTATGAGAAGTTGTAGATGAAGAGGAATGTTTAGAATTAAATGAAGTAGAAGGTGGACTACCACTATCACTGTGATGTCCACCACCACCTCTTCACTCATTACAACCACCATCCTTAGATCCCTTTCCATCACGATGTTTACCTGAGTCCCTACCTTAATTGTTACTTTTTCCTAAACCTAGTTTATGAATAGAGGATTGCATGTTTAGGGCCACATGCTCATCACCAATAATAGGGGGTGGAGAATCTTCATGTTGAAAATCATTAAGGAAAGGATCCACATTGTCATCTTGGTTTAGCAAGAACAAAAGGTTACTAAAGTGCTTCCCCTTTGTAAACTCATGGTGCTTCTCCTAGTGTTGATCTTTGCTACGTTGTGTGTCAATGGGATGGTAGTCTTAAGTATCATATCAATTTACAACATATTCCTCGTGAAGATTTGGAATGCCCAACTTTTTAAGAGTTTGAAAGAGCATCCATGGCATAGGTTGATTAGGGGATAACACAATGTTGCCCTCCATATCACATCATCACAATTGTTCATCCTAATGTAGGATGAAGGTGAAGTCTAGTACATACTCATCTGATGAGTATATACCAATTTGCACTTTTGTGGTACAAGCGGATTGACATCTTCATGTTTGTGGGAAGAAGAAATTTTGCAACAAATAAAATAATCAGTGTGCTTTTGTAATTAGATGTCATTCAAGAGTGATGTTGACCTTGGGTTTGTCCAACAAGATTAATAATGTTCACTAAACCTAGATAATGCACATTTCAATAAACAAAGTCCTCAACAACAATGCCAATGATGAGTAGTGAGGTACCCCAATGCCCAACCATATAAATCACAAAGTGTTCATGCATGATCTGGTCAAATTCCATGGACATTATAATTTTTGGTACACTAGTCTTCTATGAAGTGAATCTTACTCTAAGGTCATTCATTGTATTCCCAATTACACTTGTGAAGTACAAAGGTATGGTTAAGTGCAATCAAGGCATATGAATTTTATCATTTTATGTTTTATGGTTTTTTTGTTTAAAGAGAGATAAAGTAATTGAATTAACTAATTTAATTTAACTAATTAACTATTCTCTAACTAGTCCTAACATAAGGATCTGATCCTACTTTCTACACATGTCATGAACTCACATATCCACTACTGGGTTACCAAGTGCTACATTATCGGGTGTACCAAGCAATAATGTTGCTGGGATTACTAAGTGGATGCATGTTACACTCAAAGTAGTTGTACTTATGTAATTAATATATCTAGCTTATCTCACTTAATTACCTCATTAGCTTAATTACTAGAAAAAATTAATTAAATAATTGAAAATATTAAATGCATGAATAAATATCTAAACTATCCAAAATGCTGCAAGGTTTATCAAGAAGCTCGTCCTCATTGTCATACACACTATCATGCTTAGGTATAATAATGCTCGAATAAAGATCCATATATTCAATGACTCCTACTACAAGCACTTGAGAAAAATATTCTAACTTTCAAATAGACAAATTACAAGTGCTTTACTACTACTATCAAACTAATGCCATAAATGCAGCCGGTGAGCATGTATTTATATTAAAAAATAGACCCTGCGTCAACGAGGCCACATTAACATAGCAAGTGATGTGTCGACGGGGCTGCATCAATAGGGCCCAATTGATAGGATCACATCGACGAGGCCTCGTTAATGCAACCAACCATGATCCATCAGAATTCTTTATGATGTTTCTTGCTTCAAGGTCAAGGGTAGTTAGGCCATTGCATAACAATAATGCTAGATAGTTAAGGGCTTATAGGCTCTTGACTTAGGCCTTCAAGGACATCTTAATCAAACAACATCATCATAAAGGTCTACTTGGGCTCAAAGGCTAGTTGAATTGCTTCCTCATCTCCATAGCTTAACTTTGTATACTAACATAAGCACATCAAGTGGCATTTGCATGGTATAACTACTAAACAATGTTAAAATAATGTAAAATATTGTAATAATAGAGTAAAATAAGACTAAATAAGCTCCAACAAAGTAAGAAAAGGCTAAAGAAGGCAAGTTAGGGTCACTATAGGGCAAAGCAGGGTAAAATTAGGCAAAACAAGGTAAACTAAGGTAAAAGCAAAGTAAAAACAAGGTAAAACAAAGTAAAATAAGGTTAAAACAAAATAAAATATGGGAAATAAGGTTAAAAAAGGTCAAATAAGGCAAGAAAGATCAAAATCATATTAATTAATTAAATTTAAATTTTTTTAGTCATTTTGTAGTCAAAATAAGAAAAAATCTAGCAAAATAGGCTATAAATTGTCAAAATTAGAAAAAATAGTCTATAAATTATTAAAATAATGCATTTTCATGGTCAAATTAGTATATAAGAGCCATTTTCATGTGCAGGTTCAATGTATCTAGTCAATCCTTTCACTAATTTTCTCATACATAGTGTGTAGAAAAGAATTCTCTTTTTTTATTATTATTCCCATGTTTTGAGGGGGTTAACTAGGTAGCATATGGACAAGTTTGGGGAAGGAAATTAGTAGTTTTTTCCTCACATGATGCCACAACATGTGGGACTTGATTCTTAGCATCTAAGTTAAAATAGTAATTTCCATATGTCACACGTTGTCTCACATACTACCATATGATGTGGGACTCAAATTCTCATCATGTGAGTTAAAATAATAATTTTTATATGTTCACACACTACCATAGCATGTGGAACTCATATTAGTAGTGTGTAAGTTAAAATAGAAGTTTCCATGTGTTACACATTGGTCCACACTCTTCCACATTATGTGAAACTTGGTTTCTTAGCATATGGGATCGGACATGGCCCCATATGCTTCCACATCATGTGGAACTTCACTTTTAATCCCACACAGTACATAATTCAACCCCATACATTGTGGTAGCTTGTGGAGAAGTGTGTGAAATTTGGACTTTGATTTCAAATGTTGTATATCTTAGTCCCACACACTATCGCACTATGTGGGGTAGCATCTGGCACTTGGGTTTTAAGCCCACATGTTATACTTTGTTCCAAGAATAACTTGTAATGCTCCAAAACTAAAATAGATGCTAGCACAATAGATTTGAAGCCTATTTATACTAGAAAGACCATTATTTCTAGGATCTTTGGATAGTCATCTTTAGCAACAAAAATTTTGTAGAACACTTGCAAATAAAAGATCATGTAGCAATAATAGAACAAGAACTGTTGTAGTCTTTTATAGCCATTACTCAATGTAGATCAAGTGAGAGATTAGCATAGATTAAGTGCAGAACACACCTTGCCATTTGCGCTAGATTTCAAAAATTTCTTTTTACATTTTTCAAGCTTTCAAAGCCTACTAATCTGTATCTTCTTAATTGCTTGCCATCAACATTTTTTCAAATTATAAAGTTTGTAGTGTTTTTGCTTGTTTTACCATAGTTTCTTACTCTTTGTTCCTATTTCTATATTGCACTTTTCATTTACACACTTTTTTTCATTTTTATTTTACAACACTTGGTAATATATTTCTTAAGTCCTTAGGTGATCAACTAGACTATTTTAGGTGCTCTGGATCATTTTAGAGGCCCATGGATCCCAAAGTTAAACTGTTCCACATGAGATCTTTTGGTTTTCTCACATAAAAATTTTCCATCATTATAGTCTCTGGCATTAGAAGGAGGACCTTCACCTAACTTCTTCACTAAAAACCTACTACAAAATATTTCCTTCTTGTGTCTATCTTAGCCCATGAGCTCATTTGTTCAATCTAGTGTGTGGTATGGTAACTAGCTTTATTTACAACATTTTTTCTTGTTAATTTTGTAGTTGTAGCATATAGCACTGGTCCCATCCCCTACACTTTGTAACCAAAAAAATTAATCTCTTTTAGCACAATGCATAGCATTGTCACTACCCCTTGCATTGCCTTTTCAATTGTAGTGCATACTTTCTTTTCTATTTTTACTTTTTGTAGTTTGTAGTTTTTTGGCCTTTTCCTTTTGTACACTATATCCTATTTACATTTTTTTCACATAAGCTAGAAAAACTTAAAATAAAATTTCAAATATTTACTTTTACAGTTGTAGTTTGTTTAAAGCCTATTCATTATATATGCTATAGCCCCACAAGCTATAGCTTCATAGACTACAATCCTTCATGGTCTATAACTTTATAGGATGTAGGCTGTAACCTTCTTATACTATAACTTCACAAGTTGTAGGCTACATCCTTCATATGCTATAGCTTCACAAGCTATAGGCTATAATCTTTTCATATGCTATAGCTTCACAAGTTCTAGCTTCATAGTTTACAACCTTCTCCATACGCTATAACTTCACAAGCTATAACCTCACATGTTATAACTTCCACATGCTATGAGTATTACATGGCGAAAGTATGTATCTTATTTAAATGTTAGAAACTTTCAAAGCATTTATCATTTTTACCAATTAATTGGTCCCTTACATTTTGTCTTTGTTTCTACTATTCTACCATACAACATCATTTCCATGGCCTTAAACTAGGAATTTGCTTGCATATATGATCCTAACGACCTAGCCATAGTGGAGCGTAGGCAATTTCTTATGTGATTAGGACTTAGTCCAGTGCATGTAAACATTGATGAGAAATACTACAACTTTATATGCACAAAAATCCAAGTGGATATATGCATCCCATGCAAAGAGTTTGACTCTAAGCATCACTACGAGTTGACCTACAAGGATGGGAAGGAATACATCCCTTCACCATGTGATCAAATTGAATTATCCAAGTTCTACATGTACTTTTTGAAACAGTTGGTAAGTGCAAATGAGGATGGTAAAATTAGTGAAAAGGCTAGTTTAGGCTTCCACTTTGAGGATCAAGATGAGTTTGAAGCTATGCATGAGTCAAATATGTTCATAGGTGATATTTTCCAATGATATGTCATAGAGGTGACCATATTCAACTCTATGCCTTCCATTTTAGTAGTGAATCAAACCATGTGACCTCTATGAACCCAAGTTCCCAACCTACTTCATTGTTCACTCTACTATTCACCTCATCACCCTTCGCTATTATGCCTCAACCCCCACTAGTAATTTCCTTCATGATCAAACCTTTTACAGTGACATTTAATCCTTCTTCTAGAATGCAAATTCCATTTTTATCATATAACCCATTTTTTTCTAATAAACCCTTTGTTCCTCATGTCCTAGTGCAAACCTTGATCTTTAAGTTTAATCCTCTTGGAATGGTAGTTACATGATCCCTTTAGTCTTTATTGTTGCCCATTCCACAACCACCAATTGTCCAATAATAATGAGTGTAGCTCTCAAAAGCTCCACAATGCATGGATCAAGTCTTTCAACTAATCCAAGATCTTATTGAGAAGCTATAAAAACTTGAGGTTAGTACCACTCAAACAGTAAAGGTTATGGACTTCCATAAGAATGATCCCATCATCCCTACTATTCCTCAAATCACATTTCTTATAGGCATTCCTATCCCAAAATTCACCAAATACAATGGTGAAGGATATTCTAATGCACACCTTATCATCTTTTAGTTAGAATGCCTTCTATTACAAGCATGACCTCATACAATCTTACATATTTTTCTTATGTTCTTAAGAGAAAAAAAATTGGACTAGTATTGAACCTTTTCTAGAGGTTCTATATTAAGACTTGGTAAACGAATTCATCAATCAATTCAAATATAACCTAAAGCCTGATACGACATTGAACAAACTCATGAAAGTAAGGCAAAGACCACTTGAACTTGTCTAAAGGTTCATTCAAAGATGGAATGCAATGCTTAATGAGATCCTCAAGCTCATCTTTGTGATCCACCTCTTAGCCATCTTTAAGGAAGTTGTTAATGACTTCATGAAGTCAAACATTTACTACCTAGAACCTTGATCACTAAGCCAATCCTTTTTGCAAAATCAAGAATATAAAAGAGGTTGTAGAGGCTAGCAATGATCCAACCTATGTGGCCTACAAGAGTCAATACTCTAGAAGGGACAAGGCTAAGACCAAATAAGTGCAAAAAACATGGCTACATTATCCAAGGATATGAAACAAGTAGAGATGCGAAAGCCTCCACCACGTAATACATCTCTAACTTATCTCAACCATATATATCATATACTCATAACCAATGAAGATAAAATTTTGAATGCAATGATAGGTACAAGTATATAAAGTTTCGTATGAAGCCCTATAAGCTCCTAAAATAGTTTCTTAAAGACAATCGTATTCAACATATGAAAGTATCCCAAGAAGCTTATAAGTGGTACAATCATTTGTATGAGATAGCTAGGGATCCAAAAATAGCAACTAAAGATGATATAAGACTACGAAAGTACTTTAGGCTTGATACATTTTTCCATTATCACCAACTAGCTAGTCATGATACTAATTTTTGTGTAGCCCTTAAAGATGATCCTTAGAATATGATTGGCCATGGAGAGCTAGTGTTGAATCAGCCCAACTCTCCAAACACCAACAATAACTCTCATACTATAGTCTTGTTTACAATAACCAAATGGTCTAGTCCCCTTAGAGAACCATTTGTCATCAAGGTCCCTTTAGCTAGTACCTAGCCTTAAAACCTAAATCCTAAAGAGCCCTTCATTATACAAGTACCACCATCCATGCCTCCTAAAGAGCCTTTTGTTATATGCATTCCATCTTCAATGGTGTCANACCTATGAATAAGGGGCCCAAGCCACATACATTGAAATCTAAGCTAAAAACTCTAGGAAGAATGGAGAAATTCAAAAATACCAAGGCTAAAAAATCACACACTAATGAAAAGAATTTCCTCATAACAATGGAATAAGCCAAATGATTCCTCAAATAAAGGAACAAGTCATTAAACCTATACAACTTAGTCATGATCTCTCATTTTCATAGAGACACATTAGCTCAAATATTGACCTCTATCCCTATGAGTAAGGACATGCTTGCTAGCAAAGTGTTCGTCCACTCTATCATTGAGCAAACATCACTTAGGGAAGATAAGAATCACCCCAGTTTCACTTTTCATGACAACAAAGTGATTGTTAATCCATGAAAAAGAGAAGTGCTATCTACTCCTCTCATCATTACCATACATGTTGGCAAGTATAAGGTTCAACATGTTCATGTATATGACAAGGTAGCAACTAATATGGTATCATTTACTATTGTTGAAAAACTAGGCTTAATTGAAAACATATAAGAAACCTCTACCTTTGCACTCAAGTCATTCAATGAATCATGAGTTGCAGTTCAAGGTTCTATCTCCTTGGATTTTGTAGCCAAGAAAACATTTTTGACATTTGCCAACATCCTAGTAGTTGAAAAGATACCAGGTATTAACTTGATCCTAGGAAGATCATGGTTATCAAAGCCTTGCACAGTCTCATATCCTATACATTAGAAGATTCACTTGTCATATGAGGATGGTGAAATCATAATTTGTAGATACAATACACTTTTACCATTTGTCAACAATGTCAACATTGAATGAGATTCGGAGGTGGAGTTTCAAGATGAAACTCCCCACACATGAGATGGGGCCAATGAAAATAATACCAATACCTCTAAATCTACAACATTAAATGATCCATGAGAACTTTCACCACTTGGCATGTCGAATAAGAGGAATGGTAAGATTGTACAAAAGAAGTTCCTTGATCTATTAGAGATCAAACAACAATCTTATGATGGACATCTTATCCTTTCTTTTATTAATGATCATTTATTTACTTTCAAAGCTTTATACCATATTTCAATGTTTTTTTTATTCCTATATTCTCTTTCAAGATATCTCACACTTGCTATAAAATTAACATGGCCTGCTAAGGCCTAAAAAATGGCAATACAATGGCCCACCAAGGCCTAAAATTGGCAACTGATGGCCTACTGGAGCCTAAAATTGGTAGAGCCATGGCTTACTAAGGCCTAAAATTAGTAAAATCATGACTTACTATAAACTAAACTAGTGAATTTAATAGGCTCTTATTTTTTTCCCTTTTACAAATAGTATGACTAGTTTACCTAATAGCATCATTTACAAGTCTTACTTACATGCTTATACCTTACTTTACAATTTTCATTACATCATGATTTATTTACTAGTTTCACTTATGTTCACATAAAAATATAAAAACATAGAAAAATATAGAACATGATGAAAACAATTAAAATTTTATAGTCAAATATCCATAGTCATAACCCTAATTATACAATGTAACAAAAATAAACCATACACAATCTTTAAATTTATGAATATGTCAACTAGCCAATGATCATGACACTTAAGATTGATAGCCCAATACAATATTAACATCAAAAGCTTCAATCAAACTAGGGGAGAGAAGGAGGAATGTTGTCAAGCTTGTCACCATCAAAACTTGGGGCCTACAAACAATAAAAACTTGCAATCATTAGTGACAAGAATAGCCATAAATGTAATCATTAAAGAATGAAAAATTGGTAATTTTAACAATGAAATCAAATTATAAGCTAGACAAAATCCATGAATATGAACAAGATTACACCTAACATGAAGCTTAAAAACTAAGGATAAAATTTGACTAAGTTAAGCATTCAATAAATAGTGGTCATGACAATTGGAAACCTCTCATATTACTCACTCTTAGTGCATTAGTAGTACCATATGTGTTGATAGCACAAGGAATTATTTTTAGCAATTCTATGATTTCTAAACCTCCCTATCACTATGTTTCTCTCTTGCACTTGGCCACCAACTACCTACTCCCCCACACATGTCGTGTTACCCTATAGCTTGCCATCACCACCATGTGACCTACCATGCCTATCATGCTTCTTTTAGCCTCACTATTACTACATAGCTATTTCATCCCTTTACATTGCCACTTCAAGGCTAATACCTACTACCAAAGAAATCCTATGTGATCTTTCAACTACAAGTGTGCTACAAAATTATTTTTGCTAAATATGATTGCTCAAAGATCCTAGAAATTTCTCAAATTGGTATAAACAGGCTTCAAATCTTTTATGATGACATCCATTACAATAGACACAAGTACAACATGTGGGCTTGAAACCCAAGTGTCACATGTTGCCATAACATGTGGGATTGAGTTGCATAGTGTATGAAATCAAAGTTCAAATTCCACATGTTGCCAAATAAGGTACCACAACATGTGGAGTTAAAATGTGTAGTGTGTGGGATTAAAATTCAAGTTTCACAAGATTCCATAGTGTGTGCGGTTGAAGTGTGTAGCATGTTGGATTAAAACCCAAGTTCCACAAGCTACCCAACAAGATGCTACATCATGTAGAGCTTGAATGTGTAGCGGGTGAGATGAAAAGACCAATTTTTTATAGCATGTGGTGCATTTTAACCTCCATAAGCTAACATAAATAGAATTTCTAGCTTGTGGAATATTTTTAACCTCCACAAGCTAGGGTAAATGGAATTTACAACTTATGAAGCATTTTTAGCTCCTACAAGCCAGAGTAAATGACATCTGCAGCTTGGGAAGGATTTTTAGCCTCCACAAGCTTGAGTAAATAGAATTTGTAGCTTATGGAGCATTTTTAGCCATCCACAAGTTGGAATAAATGGAATGTGCAACTTTTCAAGGTTTTCTAGCCCACATAAGCTAAAGTAAATGGGATTTGCAACTTATGGAGCATTTTTAGCCCCCACAAGCTAGAGTAAATAAGATGTGTAGTGTGTGCGCTGCAAATATCATTTTTACATTAAAAATAACTTAAAATTTTGCTAAAAAAGGCCACAGGATAAATTTTTTTGTGGGAAAACAAGGCAATTGATTCAAATCTCCACCAAATTACAACAAAAATCTTGGCTACAGGATTTCATTTGCAACATGTATTTTCCTTGAGGTGTTTCAGGCAAATCCCAAATTTCTTTACTTATTTTATAGCAAATAACTCAATTTAATTTCTCTAGTCATAATTTATAATAGAAATCATACATGACCTTTATATTTTTCACATGTGTATTATTTGCATCTTTTACCCAACATTTCATGAATTTTTGGCCTTGTGTACAAGTCCCCACTTGTTTTGTGAAACTCTGTTGGTTCAACATACCCATCCTCAATCAAGGGCCAAATATCAAATTCTATTTATATAGAAAAAACCTCATCCTTGTCTTCCAATAATTGTAGTTTGATCTATCAAATAATGAATGATTGTAAGCTAATTATGCACCTATAATAAACATTACAAAACTAGCACAAACTCTTAATGGAGGTTAATCTAGTATTCAAGAGACCAAGCTTTGATACCAATTGTGGATCAAATATCACATTCTAGAGGGGAGTGAATAGGATGTTTTAGTAATTTTTTTACAGTTAAAACTAGATATAGTAACTAAAATAATCTTACAAAAATTTAAATAAATTAGATTCAAGCACATATAACTAACATCAAAATGAAATAAAGAAATAAAATGAAAGGGACAATGCACCCCAAAATTTATAATGGTTCAGCTTAGGCCTAGTCCACTCCACAAAGTTATCCAATCTCTTCAACCCCTAGATTCCCTTCTAATATTTAAATCCATGATGAACACGTGCTAGTTTCAATGGTTTCCAATATCCCTTTTATACAACCAATATTGTAAGGTAGAAATCCTGAAACCAAAGCTCAACCAAAGAAAAAATGAGATGGTGCTAAAGAGATCTCACAACATATTAAATTGTATCTAATACAAAAGTATATCATCTAATAAATACAATAATAAGAGCATAGAAATACATGAAAAGAAGGCCTTCTTATTTTTGCTTCTTTTTCTTATACTTTCAAGACCTTTTCTTGTTTTACTACTTCTTTCTTTGATCTTTCTTGTTACTATACTAATCTAGGTCCAACAAGCCATCTCCACCTATGCATTAATGGCTCTGAGAGCTATGATGTCCTTGAATGAACTCTTCATTCTTGGAGATAAATGGTAGCTCTTATTTCTTAACACTTTAGTTGTCTTACAATGTTGAAGGGCTTTTGGCTCTTTGGTCCTTTTTATTCTTATCATTTTCCCTTTAAGGTTAATCTTAACTAAGCTTGGTCAACCTATGATTGGTCAACCTATTTCTAGGTTGGTTGACTTAATACTCCTATAGCACAAAATACAATCATTTGGAGTAGTTGTTCTTCTCAATTTTAGATGTCTAGAATTCGTCAACTATCATAGGCTAGTGGCCTGAAGTTAGGTGACCCAAGGATAGATTGGTTTATCTTAAGAGGGTTTTTTTGCTTCCTTATGCACTTTATCAATCCATAGGTAGGTTGACTTTAGGCAAGGTTGATCGACCTAACATGTGTGTATATATCTCCCAATTATGTTTGGAAATCTCTCAAGTTGACCAACCTTAAGTAAGTTTAGTTCATTTATCAGACTATTTGGTCAACTAGAGGGTGATTTAGGTAATTGAAGGACTATTAACTATGGCACCAAGATCTATCATCAAAAAACTTACATTGGTACCATTCTCCAAGGCTACCATTATGCACTTTATCATTCTAAATCTCTTAAATTTAGTTAAAAGAAAGTAATTGTAAGTGAACTTTAACTTATAAGTTATGATAATAAGATACTAGAATCCATAAATACTAACTAGAAGCTATAAATCCCATTCAAAAGAATAAAGATGGTAACCATGAAGAAAATATTTAATTATTAACACCAAGAGAATAAAGTCACTAATATCATTCATAAGAAAGAAGAATCCCATCATTTCCAAATGGTGTATTGAGAAGAACAAGAAGTAATCAATTCTATTCATAAGGACTAATGAGAGTGTTGTAGGAGACAAGGGCAATCACTACAACATAGGATTCTATTTCTTAGAAAAGAAAAAGAAAATCAAATTTGTATCATACATAGCTTGGTCCAATTTCTTAAATAGAATAACCAATTTTGCAAATCCTCCTAAGTGTTAACCCAAAGGATGTAAAGCTAGCTTGGGATGGAAGAAATAGTTTAGTAGAACTCCTAACTTCTAAGCCTATGCTCCCTACTATGCTCCAGAGCATAGTTAGTGTAGTCTACATGGAGATGTTAGTTTTTGCCAAATTTTTCTAAGTGTTAAGGCTACACTCTCACCTCCAAGACTATGCTCTAGAGCATAGTCAGCATAGTCTACACTAGGCCTCATCTTTTGGCAAAATTCATCTATTTGTTGGACTATGCTCTAGAGCATAGATAGCGTAGTCTACCAAAACTATTTTTAGAAGTCTCTAGAATGCAACACCAACCCACATCTCAACTCCAAAATTCCTTCAACAAGCAAGATCTACAAGTTTTGTCTCTTTTGCATCCCCCATTTGCTCGCAAATTGTACCTACACTTGATACTACTCAAAAGAGTGGATAGTGTAGTCCTAGAGTGTAGTTTCCAAAACTACATTTTTATGCATTGCTTTCAACTATATTGTCATTTGTTTGACACTCACACATGTAGTCTTCGTAGTGTGGTCACAGTTTGGAAATCTCATAGGGTACATTGGAGCACACAAGAAGAACACCATTTACTTTAGTGGGAGCGTAGTTGGGGCTAGCGTAGTCCCAACAACTCCCTACCACATGGCACCTAATCTGTGGCTCATGCTAACCCTAGCCCTATAAATATCCCAATGCTTTATATTTTAGGGATTTAAATTTTGAAGTAATCACTTGACATTCTATAATTTGGTAAACTCAAAGTGAACTTGGCATTTTGGATAGACACCATTGCACATTGTCAAGTACATCATTGACTACCACAGCTTGCAAGACACCATGATAGCCAACTCGATAGGCTCAAACTTCATGGTGGACATTAGTTTTTATATCCTAGACACCTTGAGGCTATGACTATGCTACCTATTGTGCTTATTTGTACACCATATATCTCCCAAATGTTTCCTTGCAATTAATTACACTCCCCCCCCCCCCATTTGGGGTGGTGCCTCTCTCTCTCTTACACGCATCCTATGCATTTTTAGCATTTTACATTTTAGCATTCTATTTGCATATTTTTGTGCATATGCACCCTCTCTTTGCACTATAATCCTTAACTACACTCACCCTCATGGGCACCATAGACATTGCAAACACTATGCAAACACTTGACACTCATTTCATTGTAACACCTATAAATCCCAATTCAATCGACAAGGCTTTTTTGGACACCCTTCCTTCATTTTCTAGTAGGCCCTCACACAAAAGTGGGGTTAATGGTGTGTGAATGTGGACTTTTTGGTGTACTTTTTTAGCCTTTAATGTTTTCAGTTGCTATAGTTTTCTAGCACTAGAAGGAGGGCATTCACCATTTCCTTCTTCAACCTTTTCCTGGTTATTGCCTTGCATGCTCTAGAACCCCACCAGACAACACCAAAGTGTATACTTTACACTTAGTCAAATGTTGGGTGCTCAACAAAGTGTAGTTGGCTCCAGCATAGTAAGCATAGTCAACTCTGAGCATAGTCCTATAGTTAGTCATTTTTCAACAACTTACACATAGTCATTTTTTTGTGCATTCTAGAGTTAGTCATTTTTCTATGTTTTTATACTTAGCCATTTTTCTTACATTTTTGCACTTGGTCATTTTTCTCCCTTTTGCATTAGCAACCTTTGCACTTCTCCCTTGCACCATGAACCCTGAGAAACCATCGAACTCTACTTCAAGTGTGATCATTATTCAGCCCATTTAATGGGAGTTCCTAATTGACCTTCCTGGGGTTGGGGGTCTTGTCCTGGCATAGAGGTAATATTTCAAGTAGTGCAACCTACCTCTTGAGGTCATGATGCTCAACGATGAGCAATACAACTTCATTTATGTAAAAATCCAGGTAGATTTGTACTTAGACCATCACAAAATGGATGCCAAATGTAGTTATGAGCTCATTCATCACAATAGGATGGAATGATTTCCTTCTAATATAGACTTTATCCTACTTATGGAAGACTACTAGTGGATGTTGGACAACCTTATCTACAACATGGGTTATGAGGTAGGGACAAACTACAAGCAGCCCCTGCAGGAAGAGCTAAATAAGTTTAAGGCTTAATCTAAGCATGATTGAAACACCACAAAAATTTTAGCAACACTTCCAGACAACTTCAGATCCTTTGAAATGGCTTCAAGCAACCCACCATGGAGCAAGCAAGGTCCCCCTGGGGTCCACAGATCACAACGTGTAAGGATCAACATCACCAACTTTTGGAGCCCTAAAACTAAGTCAAAACAGGCTGAAATCAAGCACAAGGACCCCCCATGACCTTCACCAAGGTCCCCAATAGCTTCTAGCCTCCAAAAAATCAAAATTCGAGCCTTAAATGAGGTGTTTTCAGTTGATTACGATGGGGCTACATTTTCTTACACTGCATAGCATAAGAATGCGTAAATCACTATTCACAGCGTAAACACTATTCATCGCGTAAACACTATTCATCACGTGAATACTATTCATCACGTGAACACTATTCATTAACTTCTAAAAAATTCTAGAAAAAATTCTAGAAAATGGCAAAAAATTCTTAGCATCAGCAAGTTCTAGAAAATTCTAGAAAATTTCAGAAAAACTCAGGGACAGAAGTTTCAAGCAGGAAAAATCAAATTTCCCTTGTACATTTCATTGTAAATTTTTATTTGTGGGATAGTCAGGCCCTCATAGTCTAACTTAAATGTACTTTCATGGGCTTGAATAACCCATAAATTATAAAATGCAATGCACCTGGTCAAGAACGTAGCTTGCCAACACACATCCAACCCGAACACAACGATCCATTGGATACATGTCACTAGATCCATTTTTCTTTCATCTTCCAACTATTGATTCCATTCTGGAAATTCTATGCTGGAGCCCGACCCAACCCTATAAATACCCTATCAATTCACATGAATCGGAGGAGGCAAAAATTGAGAGATTTGAAATCCTAAGAAGGTGTAGAACCTACAATCCTTGGGCACTCGGTGCATCTGACTATTAGCATCCAAGCATTTCTCATGTTCATCACATCACATCATCACTTCAGACATCATCCCGGGGCTTAGTGCTTGACCTGCCATCCACACGTGTAGCTACACTTTGACCAATGCATACCTTTTTTATTTGTTAAACAATACAATATAGTTCATTATCTCCCATTTACATTGCTTAGTTCTATTTATGCTTTGTTTACAATATAGCTCTGTTTACGCTTTATTTATAATTCAGTACGCTCTGTTTACATTTTGTGTCGTTGTTTACATCCCATTTACATCATTTACGATAACCCCAGCGCTAGTTGTAGCTTACGCTCGGGGAAGTCCTTGGTTGATTTTCGTGCAAACCATCCAAGGCACTCTGCCTTCATTTACTTTTCCAGCTTACCCTCGGGCGAAGGTAGAGTTAGTTGTGGCTACCCGATGATCTCTCGGTGTCCGTTTTCCTTCCAGTCTTACACTGACGATTTAGGTCAGTATAGTTTTTGGCGCTAGAAGGAGGGCCTGACTTGTGTTCTATTTAATCAAAATGCTGATCACGTTACCTATTCAAACACTACCCAAATCAAGTGCTGAAAGCACATGCTCACACTGCTACAGTGTTTTGCGGTTGCTACAGTAACCTTACGCTACTAGAGTGCTTTGCAGATGCTATAGTGTCGCTACAGTGTTTTTCAACAAAAACACATAAAACACATCTGTTTCAAAGCAGAATTTATTGTAATTCACACCTAGATAAATTTTCAATGTTCACACGCTAGACACTTAGACAAATTTTTAGTATTCATGCGTTGCCTGTTGGTCTAGTTTGATTAGTTTGGTCACGTAGTATTTGTGTCACGGTTACACTACAACTGCTTGCAATCCAACCCCATTCATCTAGCCTAGTCGAGTCACGTTTATCATGGAATCCCCCCAAGTCAACCTAGTAACACTACCGATTGCTGACTTTGGGGCCAAAGCTTCAAACGCTGTGACTACTATGGAATCCATAACCGTTATTGATCACATAAATCCTCAAGGCCCTACACGCCAATCCCTCAGGCTACAGGGAAAAGGCCCTATTCACGCAACTCCTACACCCGAACAATATAACTTTATCTGTATCAAAATCCAACCCAACCTACCCATTGATCATGTAGAGAGGGAAGCTAAGTAAGAATATGAATTTATCCACAAAGGAGGATGTGAGTTTATCCCTTCAGCATTTGACGTAATCCCACTATTTGAAAACCATCATAAACTCATATCCCAGCTTCTTATGGCTAGAAGTCAAGCCTTACAACTACCTCCCATAGAGCCTCAAGATGAAGAAGATGACTTTTTAGCCCAATTTGAACATGGAGAATCATACCATACTGTTAGCCCTCATGCCCACAAAAACCCATTATTCCATCCTTTCCTGGAAGAAACTGTGTTTCCTTCTTCATCCACAAACACTCAAGGACTTGTTCCCCATTCCATTCCTATCTTCTCCGTACTCAATAACATTCACTCTGATGCGTCCACTTCCATCATTCCTCCACCAGTGTAGTCCCAAAAACTCCCCCAAACAAATGCAGGGTCAATCCTCCAACCTCAAGTAATTGGAATACCGTCAGTCATACCAGCTTCCACATCCATCCATTACATACCCCAGATGCAGATTCATGGGGCATCATTGATTACTCCAACCCAGCATGTTCAAGGTGTTACCTCACAACCTGTGGCTGGGCAATGGGTTCCACCAATAGTCTCGGTTCCGAATACCATCCCACCACAACAAATGTTAGCCCAACAACTTGCCTTTCCACAAACAATGCAACAATTAAACCATTATCATCCACAATCCACTCAATCCACTGGTTTTCCTACCGCCCAAGAATGGGCAGACACATAAAAAATGATGCACTGATTGGCAGAAGAGTTAAAATGCAATGGAACGTTGTCCATTGGCACCTTGGAAGTTAAGGTACTAGATTTCTATCAAGATGACCCAATTGACCCCTCAGTTCCACCCTTGACCTTGCCAAAAGGAGTCTCATTACCTCAACTGACCAAGTACAATGGAGTAGGAGACCCAAATGCCCACCTAGTGACATTTAGAACTGAAAGCCTTTTACTTCAAGTATGGCCTCATGTAATTTTGCGAGTGTTTGCAATGTCCTTAACTAGAAATTCCTTAGACTGGTACCGATCCTTACCCCGTAGCTCCGTATCTTCTTTAGAGAGTTTGTTGCATCAGTTTGTCACCCATTTCAAGTACAATTTGAAACCTAAAGGCACGTTAGATAGCTTGATTCAAGTTAAACAAGCACCATTGGAGTCAGCACAGAAATTTATCCAAAGGTGGACTGTAGCCTTAAGCAAACTTCATGAACCTATCCCCAAAACATATTTACTCACTATCCTTAAGTCATCCGTGAATGACTTTATTAAGTCAAAACTGAAACACCATAAAATTTTGAGCTTAGTACTTCTCCAACAAGAATCGAGCTAAGTCATGATGTTCCCCAGCATGGCTAGAAGCTTGAGGGCCCCACAAACAGCTTCAAGCGGAGTCAAACTCAACAAGAAGCAGGTCCTTGGGACCCACAGACGACCACGACAACATCTGCTATCAAACATGGCAACTCCAGAGATCAAGATACTTAGTTTTCACTAAGTATACATTCTCATCATATACGCCCAGCGTATATGCTCAAGTTTACATTCTCAGCATATACGCATAGTGTATATGCTCAAGTTTACATTCTCAGTGTATACGCCCAGCGTATACGCCCAAGTTCACATCCCCAGCGTATACACCCAACGTATACATCCATAGCGTATACGCCCAGCGTAGACGTCTAGCATACACGCCTCACATGTACGCTCAGCAGGTACGATGGATGTATACACCCAGCATGCAATTCCCGAAGATGACATGGAAACAGCACTGCAGAAGAAGATTTGGTACAAAGCAGCATTTCACATGAACAGAGCAACCATTAGCGTATACGCCCAAGGTATACGTCCTGACTGCCCAGCATATACGCCCAAAGTCTACATCCACCAAGTACAGCGTATACGCTCAGTAGACGCAGCATGTTGTATACTTGTAAAATTTTATTCTTTCGCACTCGGTCAATGCACCACGTATCGCCCAACTCGAGTCTAATGTCTAAACCTATATAAAAACCCCAATTTTTCATTAGATCGGGGTTGGCAATTTGGAGCAAACCAGAGAGAAAAATAGAGATGCTAAGGACCAGAGCAGAGAACCCTATACGCTGGACCTCAACTCTGTACGCTGAGCATACAGCCTCTACGCTGTGCCTGCAGTTTGAACCAGCACACAATCATCCCTGCATCCACCGGGGCTATTCGTCCGCCTTATGTGAAAGGCACAATTGCGTTAGACTGTTGCATTATAACTCTCACTTTGCAATAATATTGCTGCATTTTCTTCCTAAAATCTGTTACAGTTTTTCATTTATTGTTACATGTTTGCTATTTACGCTCGGGTACGTTTACGCTCTATTTACATCAGTTACACCGTTTACGCCTCGTTTTACATCAGTTACGTTGTTTACATATAACCCGACGTATAGCACCTCAGTGTACGTTTCGGAAAATCCTTGCCTAATCCGTGTGCAGACCATTCAAGGTACTCTACCTTCGTTAATTCTAGCTTTCCCTCAAGCGAAGGTAGGGTCTTTTGTGCATGTCCAGAGATCTCCTGGTTTCTGCTTCCTTCCAGCTGAAGACCGACGATTTCAGACGGTACAAAAATTGGTGGTAGAAGGAGGGCCAAACTGCCTAAAACTTACTATCTTCAAAGCTCCCAACGTCTACGTTGCTGAGTTTACCCCGACTCTGTCTGCACACTTCCCAGCATTTACACTATTGACCATCTATGCTGTTGAGTTTACATTGACCCTATCTGCACACTTCCCAGCATCTACGTTGTTCAGTATACGCTACACGCTCTATGCTGTAGACCCGTCTATGCTACCGTTTAGTATACGCCACACTTTGTACGCTGTAAACCTTGTTTACGCTATACGCTGATTCTGTCTATGCTACTTAGTGTATACGCTATACGCTCTATGTCATAGACTCGTCTACGCTGCGTGCTCTACGCTAACTTTGTCTACGCTCTACGCTAACTCTATCTACGCTCTACGCTGACTCTGTCTACACTCTACGCTATAGACCTTGTCTACGCTGCTGATGTACTATTATACTAGTTTCATACCCTTTCACTGTATCGTATTCTCAACTATTCATCATGAACACCACGAACTCCACCGCTACAACCACCCAGGTCATAGACCTTGTAGGCACTATGGTCATTCAATAGCCCGAGGTACAACCCATAGTGGGGTCCCGTTGGTCTCTTAGATTGCAAGAGAGGAACCCATCTTCTAACATTATAACTCAAGACCAGTACAACTTCATATGCGTGAAAATACAAGCCAGCTTAGCCGTGGACCGAGCGAAAATGGAAGTTAAGAGGCAATACGAAGTTTTCTATAGGGGAGGACAAGAGTTTATTCCTTCCCCATACGATATCATCCCCCTTCCAAAGCCTTACTCTGAGCTCATCACACAACTCCTCCTACAAAAGAGCCAGTCTCTAGATCAGCTTGTAGTAAATCCTCAACCAGAAGAGAAGGTTGAGTTCGCAGCCCAATCCGAACATGAAGATTCGTACCATACTCTTAGCCCACAAACCTATGTCAACCTGTTGTTCCATCCAACCACAGGGGAAATTACGTCCCTTCAACTGTTTAGATTCACCCAAGCACAAATACCTCAACCAGAATCATCCACACTTGTTCATATGCCTCCTGCAACCAACCTGCAACTCAATACACTTCCGCTTGCTATTCTCCCCATTGCAACTGTAGCCTCGTCCTCGCAAGTACAACCCCCTTAAAATAATGTAGGAGCAACCTTCCCACCCCAAGTGATCGGGATGCCGCATGTGATACCGGCATCTACGTTCACTCATTATATCCTCCGAATCCAAACTCATGGAGCCCCTTTCACCATTGTAACCCAACAAGTTCAGGGGGCTCCTACACAAAAAATGACCGGGCAATGGGCGACGATTGGTGCTCAATCACATCAACCACCTCACTATAACATACCACCTCACACAATTCCACCGGTCAACATCCCCCAAGGACAACCACAACAACAACAACCCCTTGCCTACAATGTGCCGCCCCTAATACCACCCGCTCTAAACATCCCACAAGTATAGCCTCCAACTACACAACTTTCTGCCTTCCAACCCACTGTCCAACAATCTAACATTTATACCGTACAACATCCCCAACCTGCCATCTCACCTAGCACCCAAGACTAGGCTGACGCTAAAAAGCTAATGCAAGAACTAACTGATGAGGTCAAACGCCTCAAGACAGCCGCCGACGGAGAGCTGAAGGTAGTAGATTTTTATCATGATGATCCAATCAGCTCTTTGGTTTCGCCCCTAACATTACCCAAGGGTGTATCATTGCCTATGCTAACTAAATACAATGGGGAGAAAAACCCCAATGCTCACCTTATAATGTTTAAACTAGAATGCGCATTACTTCAGGCGTGGCCACATGCCATTTTGCGAGTGTTTCCTATGTCCCTCGCAGGGAGAGCACTTGATTGGTATCAGGCCTTGCCAAGAAACTCAATATTTTCTCTAGAGGAGTTGTTACATCAATTCGTTACCAGGTTCAAGTATAACTTGAAACCTGAAGCAGAACTTGACAGCCTTATACAGGTCAAACAAGCACCTCTAGAACTCGTAGAAAAATTCATCCAAAGGTGGTGTGTTGCTCTCAATGAGCTCCATGAGCCGATCCCAGAGATGTATCTCCTCACCATTCTAAAGGGGGCTATTAACGACTTTTTCAAATCCAAGTTATATTATCTCAATGCGCGTAACCTCAATCAAGCCTTCATACATAGTAAAAACATAGAGGAGGCGGCCCAAAATAGCCATGATCCTGCATATTTAGCTTTTAAGAATCAACACAGTAAGAAAGATAAAGAAAAGGCTAAAACAACTATAGCGGCAGTAGTGGAAATGCAACAAGCAAATGTGGGACAACAAAGAAAACTGCCTGTTTCCCCTACTAATTACACTAAACCCACTCCCGCGACTGCACCAGAGTCATCCTCATCACAAAATCCAACACCGAATCATACGAGAAACTTTGAGAGGAAAGAACCCTCCCAATACACGTCGTTGCCTATGAAGCCATCGCAACTATTCGACCAACTCCTGAAGGCTGGATTAATGAAACATAAATAGTTATCCCCTGCTGCTATCTAGAGACATGATCGGTTTTGTCAACTGGTTTAGAACCCAAGCTTAGCAACACCGGATGAGTCTCCAGTACCGAAAGGCTTTAGAATGGATCGTTTCTGTGACTATCACCAATGTAACGGGCATGGCACAGATTATTGTTTCCCCCTAAAACAAGACATCCAACGAATGGTCGATGGAGGTCAGATCACCTTTGATGAAGCTAGCCTGGTTCAACCGCAAAACCAAGCCATCGGTGTGTATAAAGATCCTATAAATACCAAAGAGGCACCGTACATCATTAACACGATCTACCTTGATAACGAAGCTGACACACCTAACATTAACACCGTCTACTCTGACCATGATCAGTAAACGCCTAATAAACCATTTGTAGTGCGTATTCCTCCCACAGTACAAACATTGGCGCCTCAGTCTTCATATTCACCGCAGAAGCCTTATGTCGTCAGAATACCCCCTGTCATAGTAGCTTCTAACACCCTGACACGCAAAAAACCATACGTGGTATGCATACCTCCCACCGTCACTATCGCAAACTCACCAACACCTCCTATTCGGCCCACTCCCTACGTAGTCCAAGTACCACCTGCGGTCGCAACAGCGGAGGTACAACCTCCAGCTAGGCCAACTCCATACATCGTTAGGAAACCCGAACGTCCTAGTGATCATCAATCCTCCATTTCGCAAATAGAAAATAAACCCAGCCATTATATCATCAAGGTGTCCAACCAGCTTGGCGCTCAACTGCATGCCACTGTCCAACTGCAACCCTGCCCGACTCCATACATAGTACGAATCCCAAAATAACCTGAGGCTCTGAAACCAACTGCACCCCCATGCCACACACGAGAACGCTTAGCTGATAGGCTTACACGCGAATGCTTGGAGAAGGAGCGTTAACGGCTAGCCGTAGGACCACCTAAACCAATCCCGCTAAACACAGTACCCATGACACAACCTAATGATAAACCAAACATAAATTGTGAGGGTGAATCATCCAGGAAAAATGACACGCCCAAATCAACGGTTCTGGGCAAAAATGACAAACCAACGATGCACGAAATAAAACTGTTGGGCCCAATGGACCAAGTCACCGCCGATAAACATGTGCCTAACAGTAGAGACCTAGCAATAGCCCTAACACAAGTCACACAAGCACTCAAACAAAAGAATACTTCACTGAGCTTATATGACCTAGTTTTAACATCTCAAACACATCGTGAAGCTTTGGTGTGCATGTTAACATCTATCCCAGTAAGCGAGGACTTGCCTCCAAATGAACCTTCAATTCATGCGGTAATGTACTCGCCTCAAGGGTCAACTTCCAAGCCATTAACTTTCCACAATAATAACATCAAGGTGGATAAGAAAATAGGAGAGCTAACAACAACCCCTATGTTCATAACAATACGAGTAAGCCAATTCAAGATACAGATGGTCCATGTAGATGATGGAGCTACCACAAATGTAGTGCCATATCCCATCGTCAAACAACTCGGGCTCATAGAACTAATCAAACTAACTCCCACCACATGCTTGAAATCATTCAGCAGGTCGCACGTGATAGTCAAAGGCACCGTGACTTTAGACTTCATAGCAGGGGATCAATTTCCCACATCCGCTGACTTTGTGGTAATTGATGAAATGCCAGGGTTTAACCTAATCTTGGGAAGGCCTTGGTTAGCCCAACTAAAAGTAGTCTCTTCCCCTATACACCAAGAAATTCACTTGCCTTATGAAGGTGGCGAAATTGTTATACACAGGGAGGCTGCTACACCCATCATCTCATAGTACATAGACATAGACCAAGGCTTAGAGGTTAAGCTTGAAGAGCCTAGACAACACGACATAAATGAACAATAGCCAGTAGGCGATAACCTTTTAGATACAAAGGAAAATCCACCCAAAACAGAAATACCCGAGCCTAACATTGTACATACATAGCCTCACTTAGAAACCACAACTGACATAGAAAGCATGATACATACAGAAGCGCAAGAAAACACTAACGTGGGAACAATTCCATCAGACGTCCCTTGGGCTGAATTACAATTCAACGTGGTCAGCGAAGGCGACGCCGAATATAGAATCATACCCGCTAACGCATCTCCTAACGTGAAAATGAGAAAAATCAAAAAATTACTAAACCAATAAAAAACAAACTGTTCGAAATGAAGTTAAACTACAATAAGTCCGAAAAGACATTAAACTACATCCCGAGTTCGGAATGACGTTAAACTATCATGTCCGCAACGGCATAAAACTAGCCACGATCAGAAATGGTCGATCAACTGAGAAATCCACCCGTGTCATTCGAAACGTCCCTTGCTTACGCTGGGGCCCGAAATGGCCTTAAACTACGCATATGGCCTGAAATGGCCTTAAACTAGTGCGTATGTGGCCCGAAATGGCCTTAAACTAGATCATCCACTTATACTTTGTTTTTCCCCCAAATTCCGGATCACTATTCGAATTTATGCTTCCATTGTCATGCCGTCCTTTTTCGCAATTATCTTTCAGTCCTACTTATAAGTATATTCATGCGCTACACTTAAACCATAAAAACAAGCCAAAACATTTTACATTGCCATGTCGTGATTACAATTAAACTCAAAATCAACAAAAACATTTTCTTTTTTACATATACATGTAATGATGTACAATTACAAGAGTTAACTCATTTTATTCATCTGTTCAATACAACTCAAATTGCTCAATTTACAATTCACGTATAAATCTGAGTCTAAAAAATTTCAAAGCAAAGATCAAACATCAAGGGTAGGAGGATCATCCCCTTTAGACCCGTTGGCATCATGAACCCCCACTCCACTAGGGCCAGCTTCCTGAACATCATCATTGTCTTGATCCTATAAAATGCAAAGGGAACAATCAACATAAGGATAAAAGAAAAAACTTTCAAGCATTATGCAGCGAACGAATTTCATAATAACAAAATGCTTACCGTAGGGGATCCCCCTAAGCAGAATTCTAGCCAGCGAAGGATTTCCTCTTCTGAGAGACTGGTCCAATCGATCCCATCAAGGCCTAGGTCGACATCTGCCAAGGCCTTCCCCTTGTCAATGGCTGACCAGGTAGGACGCTTTAAAGGGAATTCACCCATAGAAACCTCCCCAGAAGCTATCGTGATTACCCTAGTAGGTGATTCCATCTCAACAGTTGTGTTTTAAGCAAAGGTATCAAACGTAGAGCGCAGACCCAGACCTTCCACAAACATTTCAAGTTGATGCTTTTCAATAGATACTTCCTTCAATGATTTCTTATAATGATGCTTGTGGTTCTTTTCATCCTGACCCCATTTGCGTACCTTAGAAGCAAAAGCCTTCCAATCTTGACACTTGAGGTTTAATAGATCCACCTAGGCCTTACGCTCCGCTAGTTTCCGAGTCAATGACGCGTGGCGATTGAGTAGGTTCCAGTATCTAGTATACGTGACCTCGGAAGTCTGCCAAGAGTAATCACCACTTAGTTTAGTAGAGGTGAGCTCATACCAAGCCTTGAGATCATCATGCTCAATTGACAACTCGGAAACTTCCTTCTCCTTTTCTTGGACTTGCAACCACAACTGTTCGATGGAACGCCTACAAGTCCAAAGCAATTTGGCGTTGTGTACAAGGCCTTCCGCCACTTCGTCATAAACTGGCCTTGGCACCTGCTAGACTTCTGGGGATAGTGTGGGCAAAATCTCAATGTTAACTATCTTAGATGGATCCCACCTCAGTTTGGCACCTACGAACACGAAAAGAACAAACGCTAAAATGACAAAAAAAGAGTTGTGAAAATCTAAAGCTGTAAAAAACTCTAAACATTTATACTTATCTCAGGGTGGGCCTCCTGAATGCGTTCGACAACCTCCTCAGTGATACCAGCCACAAAATCCATTTTACTTGTCATCTCTGTCCAAGTAAATGGTCCATAAGTACGAGACGGACTAACCTCCGCGGTCCTTTCAGGGGGGACCAGTTTCATGGCCACATCCAGCTGCATCGTTCTGGTTTCACTACCTTTGTCAGGAAGCGATGAAAACATAAGAATAAAACACCATAAAACAACAACTCACAAAGTGATGCAATAAAATAAAAGAAAAACATACCGTGTTCCCTGTCCCCTTCTGGGTTTGGAGGGTCACCAAGGTCCAACCTTCCCTTGAAGAAGCTACTGAACATTTCATCGACACCACTCTGGTCATCGACCAGTTCAGTCTCTGTGGTGTCTTCCCGTAGCTCCTCTGTCCCTCCCACTTGATCTTTTCTCACATCTTCCTCCTCAGTCATTAACTTTGTTGTAGCCTCCTCCTCTTCAATGATAGTCTCTAATTCCTGCCTCCTCACTTCTCGAGTTAAGTCTGAAGGCATCACTGGCATGTAAGCAGTCAAAATAAAAATTATGAATAAGAAAAAAATGATAAAGAAATAAGTGTACTGAGTTTACTTACCTCGGACAGGCATCTTGAACTGTATGCGCTTCACCCGTGGCTCGTCCACATTTGAGGCCTCCTCGGTTGAACGTTCACGCTTCGTCAGCTTCGACTTGGCCTTACCGATGGTCTCTTTGATGACCCGTTCTGCTCTCTTGGCGGTATAAGGAACATCGTCTGGTTCCAACCCCACACTGTCATGTGTGTGGATTGAGGTACTAGATGACCCCCTTGTCATGATAGATACAGATTCATCAATTCCCTCAGGCACATCTTGGGACTCAGCTGTTTCAAACAAATGGTTGATCCACGGGCAGGATAATTGACCTCGATCCTGTAGAACATACTTATTGTCTGCGCGAACCACTAGAAACTTAGCTAAGAGGTAAAGATAACCAGCAAAGAATGCAAAGGTAAAGTGGGACTGAACCTCGACATTTGAGCCCAATCACACTATCTCCTTATGAAGGCCCGACAACAAAAATTGGGCCCAGTTATAATGCATTCCGGTTTCTATGACGGTTCGCATAATACGCACAGCTTCAACACCAAGACTCCATACCTGAGAAAGGGATTTAGGGAATACTCGTACCCTAAACAGAGGATATAATTCATTAACTTCCTCAACCTTTGACTTCCCTTGCATAGGGAATCCCTTAGCACCCTTGGTAACGCCCAACCAGTCCTCTAACTCAAGTATTGTATGAAGCTCTTTATGAACCCTGTCCAAAACTACATTTACACCATCCACTGGTACACCAAATAGGTTTGAAAAGAATTCGGCTGACATATGGAAGACTATCTTAACACCCTTAATCTAGGTGCTATAGTAAGAGACGGATTTGTCGAATGAATCAACAGCTCCGATCATTTCGGCTATTGACACATCAAGGCTCGGAGTTGTAAAGAGCTCCATAAGGCCGGCATCATTTAAACAATGGACGATGGACACCGGGGCATGGGTACGAAACCATTTTTGAGCCTTACTGATATCCCTGAACTTCATCGAGAGGGTACTCTCAGTTCGTTCAGTTGTGACAGGGTCTCCGTCGGGAGGGACATCAACTGTAGATAATATTCGAAACCATCACATCAATATAACCCCAGCAGTTGAACAAACACGTTAACACATCTAGAGAATCTTGTCACTTACCTTCAGCAGTGGACTTAGAGGTGCTACCCAAGTCAGAGTCATGAGGAAAAATTGGCCCCTTATGCGACCAATCTTCATGCAACCATCCACGAGCTTTGTATTGTGCGAATGCTCTAGAAAATTGTTTGTGAAAATGGACAATATCATTCTTGGTTTGAGCTAACACAGCTCCATGAAGGGTGGGACCCTCCATAAAGGTCTCTAGAGCGGTATGAGCTAAGGCAAGCCCATCATCATCAACGCATGTTCTGTCTTGGTTAACTTGGGGCTTGCAAAAGAACGGTTTTCAAAACAGAAGCAAATGCCAAAAAAAACAACAAAAAAGACAAGCTTAAATGATCTTACCTATCTACCCGGTACACTGTGCCAGGAGGGTTCTGGAATAGCGTGTGCGCACGCACAGCTAAAAACAGAGTATTTTTGAGATAATCCTACCCTTGCTGCAATAGGGCCCACACGCGCACTAACGGGTGAGTAGACCTGGGCCTGCTAGAAGGACCGTCCTCGATCACAAGTGGCCCCTCATCGATATCCTCCATAAAAACCGCCATGCCCTCTGAAGCTCCTGGCAACATGGCCTCAAGCATGCTCTGTGCCACTTGTTCACTCAGATGTGACCAGACCACCACCTTAAACCTATCCAGGATAAAGGCAAGGAATTCACACGCCCCTTCCCTGAACCATACTCCATTGTTGTCAATGGTCAGATCCGGAGTAGGTTCATCGGCCTCAATGGGGCCAAACCATGCTAGTACTCCGACTAGCTTAATTACCAGGAGAAAAGGTTCAGTGTCCCTGCAAGCAACCAAAATGCCACGGTAAATCAGTCATACATGAAAATGACACGAAAAACACAAATTTCATATTGAAGGCCAACACTTAGAAAAATTACTAACTGTTTACGCTCGGCGTATACGCTGCCTAACTTGGCGTATACGCTGTCAAAAACTATTTACGCTCGGTGTATACACTACCTCACATGGTGTATATGTTGTCGAACAAATTGTTTACGCTCAGCGTATACGCTGTGAAAATCATCAGCGTATACGCTATGCAAACAGTTTACACTAAATGCTGTGTAAACAGTTTACGCTGAACACTATGTAAACAGTCAGCGTATACGCCATAAAAAATAGTCAGCGTATACGCTGTGAAAATCATCTATGCTACATACTGATGAAGTTGTCTATGCTGTATAAAGCCCTCCACGCTACACACTAGTCAAAATGACTACACTGTATGGTATAGAGACCCTCTACGCTGCGAACCTACAGACCGTCTACGCCAAAACTCTCTATGCTACGAAAACTGTCTACGCCAAAATAACATGCATAGATGAAAATAACTAATAGAGGCAGGATTAGAGCCTACCTGTGTGACAATCTAGGCCACGATGGAACCCTCGGCCTGGGCAGACACTACAGCATGGCCTCACTCTCCTCCGCGAAAGTCAAATCAGGCCCCTTTCTCCACTGGCCTTCCACCTCCTTGCCCTTACCCATTTCAGCATCCTTTACGCTGGGATCGAGAGGTTTACGCTAAGGATCGAAACCGCTCATGCCTACGCTAAGCCTCTACGCCGGGGTTTTAGTCTCTATGCCGATGCTTGAACCTCTATGCTCACGCTGAGCCTCTACGCCAGAGTTGAAAGTTTACGCTTACACCGGAGTTGGAGGTTTACGCTAAGGTTTGGTCGTCTACGCTTACGCTGAGGTTTACGCTTAAGCTGAGGTTTACGCTCACACTCAATTCGCTCCAAGGTTCACGGTGCCTCCAAATGATGCCCCTGCACTATTTCTAGCGCCACCGCCACCGCTGCCGTCGCCGCCTTACATTTTAGTTTATTTTATTTTATTTATTACTCATTTTAATTAAAATTTTTCAAAAATACAAAACAAATATATATATATATATATATAACAAATATTACCATATCANCATGATTCCCTTGTAAACCAACTTCAGAAGTCCACACTGAACATTTTGATGCAGACTCTCCTGTGCAAATTTTGCGAGCCACATCCGGCCTGGTATGGCCTTAAACTGCCATGGCGGCCCTGTAAGGCCTTAAACTACCACTTGCAGATCACATTCAGCCTGGTAAGGCCTTAAACTTCCACATCTAGCCTGGTATGGCCTTAAACTGCCATGGTGGCCAGGTAAGGCCTTAAACTGCCACCTGCGGATCACATTCGGCCCGATAAGGCCTTAAATTACCACATCCGACCTGGTATGGCCTTAAACTGCAATGGTGGCCTGATAAGGCCTTAAACTACCACCTGCGGATCACATTTGACCTGGTAAGGCCTTAAACTGCCACATATGGTCCAATATGGCCTTAAACTGCCATGACGGCCCGGTATGGCCTTAAACTGCCATCATAGCCCGGTAAGGCCTTAAACTGCCATGCATCCCGGTGTGACGATAAACCACCATCATGCATGTACACATGATTTAAGTTGCCATAGAACATGAAACAATCCATATTAGCTCATTCTGCTCTCTATTTATTGATAGGAGCAAGCCTGATGGATTATCAGCGTTTATCCGCACTGTTAATCATCGATGGACCATATGGAAAAATCATAAGAGAAATCAACATAAACTCCATCAGCTTAGATACATCAACAAAAGACACACTCATAGCCTTGGCACAACAAACGCTAGATAACCGCAAAGGTATGATAAAATCTCTAAACATAGAAGTTGAAAACATCACCAAAGACCCGTTGACTGAAACCCCCATCGTTATGCCTGATGGTGAAACCAAAATATTAAAATTAAGTACATTACTGCAACCTCAACTAGCCAAAAACATAGAAGATGTGCTTCGAAACAACAGGAAAACATTCGCTTGGTCTTACACTGACATGCCCAGGTTAGATCCTCAAATCATCCAGCACAACATTATCCTTGATCCAAAATTGAGGCCAGTAAAACAAAAGGCACGAAAGGTTAAACCCGAGGTAGCATTGGCAGTTCATAACAAGATCACCAAACTTTATTAGGCTGGTTTCATTTGGGCTGTCGATTACACCGATTGGGTATCCAACATGATCATAGTCCCGAAGAAGAATGGAAGCATTCACTTATGCATTGACTTCTGAGATTTAAACGTTGTGACCATAAACGATGATTTTCCTCTACCCAGCATCGATCAACTTGTTGACTTGACCGCTAGGCACACCCTATTATCTTTTATGGATGGCTTCTCAGGATACAACCAAATACACATTAACTTGGAGCATCAGCTCCGGACTACCTTTATGACACCATGGGGAACCTTTTGTTATACAATGATGCCCTTCGGTCTCAAGAACGCTGGGGCCACATATCAAAGGGCGATGACGTTCATTTTTAGCGATTACATGTTACACTTGCTCAACAACTACGTGGACGACATTGTGGTTAAATCAAAGGCATCAGAACAACATGTACAAGATCTTGACCTAGTACTAAAGCGTTGTTTAAAATATGAACTGAGACTTAACCCAAAGAAATGTGTCTTCGAAGTCAAGACAAGAAAAATGTTTGGATTCATAGCCTCAGAAGCAGGGATACGAGTAGACCCCGATAAGGTTAAGGCCATAACAAACTTAAAACACCTTGCAACCTTACCGAACTTCGAGGTCTATAAGGTAGATTATAGTTCATCAGAAGTTTCATAGAAAAACTAAAAGATAAGTTGAAACCTATGAACCACTTGCTACGCAAGAACGTTCAGTTTGAATGAACTCCATAGTGCCAGGAAGCATTTGATAATATTAAAGCAGCACTTGTTCAACTACCCATGGTTTATCCACCTCAAAATGATAAATCGTTTTATATCTACCTTGCCACTTCGGATTCGTCAATCGCGTCCATGCTTTGCCCGAAAAAAGATGATGGAACCGAGGTCCCTGTCCACTACTTAAGCCATGCATTAGTAGGCCATGAGAAGAAATATAACGAGGTGGAGAGATCATGTTTAGCCCTAGTCTTTTCTCTAAAGAAATGGTGACATTACCTCTTCCATAATCAAGTTAACATAATCTGCAAGGATAATGTGCTCAGAGCCATCACTAGAAATATTTACGAGTCATGTCGAATAGCCTGTTGGAAAGCCATGATAGCTGAGTTTGACCTACAGTACATAGTGCAATCATCAGTTAAGGGTCAAGCCATAGCAAACCAAATGACCACGTCACCAACGCACGATCAAGCAACAATAGAGCTAGAATTCCCGGATGAAAATATAAGTGCAATAGACATAGTACCCAATGACTACGATGCCATTTTAAACTTTGATGGAGCATCCACCTCTCGAGGGGGAAGTGCTGCTACCGTCATCACCTATCCCTCCAGGGAGATCAGACCCTTTGCTTATCGTTTCAACTTTCGTTGTACCAACAACATAGCAGAGTATGAAGGTCTCCTTAGAGGTCTCATAGCAGTACTAGCTTCAGACATCACATGACTTGTGGTCAAGGGAGACTCACAACTAGTTTTAAACCAAGTCACAGACATTTATACATGCAAAGCACAACATTTACAACCATACTGTGACTTAGCCAAACATTTAATGAAACGATTCGAAAACATGGACGTGCAACATGTCTCCAGAAATGACAATACCATCACAGACGCACTGGCCACATTAGCGTTAAACATATCCCTTGACATGTTCCACACATTGCCAAGCTCCATAATCAACTGTGCGAAACCCATCACCGATACGCTTGATACATTGCCAATTGCATCTGTTAGTACAACACACGCGATAGAATGGTATGACAACATAAAGGAGTACCTTCTACATGGTGAAACACCGCAACACTTAACGAATGCACAAAAAGACGTGGTACAAAAACGTTCTAAGCAATATGCACTGGTAGGGGACACCTTGTGTCATCGATCCTACGAAGGCATATTGCTAACATGCGTTAGTAGCACTGATGCCCAAACCATCGTTGAGCAAGTACATGACGGACTATGCAGAGGACATATAGCACCAAAAGCAATGGCAACAAAGATAAGACGCTTAGGCTATTATTGGCAACACATGGAGTATGATTATCTCTCCAAGGCTAAAACATGCAATACCTATCAAAAACATAGTAATCTGATCCATGTCCCACCAAATGAGTTGCATACGGCGCAAATCACGTGGTCCTTTCAAAAGTGGGGGTTGGACCTTATCGGACCAATAACACTCTCATCTTCTGCAGGGCATAGTTTCATCATAACCACAACAGAATATTTCACGAAGTGGGTAGAAGCTGTTCCCCTTCGAAAAACCACATCTAAACATGTATGGAACTTTATCCTTGAAAACATTGTAACCCGTTTTGGCATCCCCATGACCATCATCACTGATAACGGGCCACAATTTAGCAGTGCCGAAACCAAAACTTTCTGTGAAAGTCTGGGGATCAAAAACTCATTTTCATCCCCTTACTACCCTTAGAGAAATGGGCAAGCAGAGGCCACCAAAAAAACTATCATTACTATACTTAAAAGGATGCTTACCCAAAGCAAGAGAAGATGGCACAAACAGTTGCTATACGCATTGTGGGCATATCGTACTACGCATCAAAGGTCAACAGGTAAAATGCCATATAGTCTTGTTTATGGTTCAGAAGCTATTTTACCCTTGGAATTACAGGTGCCGTCTTTATGGATCACACTTTTTGGACTCCACGACGAAGGACAAAACAATGACCTACGCATCATTGACTTGGATTCGGTGGAGGAGGAATGCATACGTGCACTCGATCAGATTCAATGGTACCAAAAACAACAACGGCAATGCCATCAACACAACATTCATAAGTGCCCCATCAAAGAAGGTGACCTTGTACTTAAGGCCGTTCGGGAACACTCGGATAAATTCTCAGCCAACTGGGAAGGGCCCTACTTGGTCACCAAAGCATACGACAACGAAGCATTCAAGTTAGCTGATATGGAAGGGCATGAGCTTGCAAATTTGACCAATCACTTGTTCTTGAAACCGTTCCACATTTTAGTACAGGCTTAGGTACGTGTGAGTCTTGGCATCACGACTATAAACTGATACCACAGCTCGTCCTAGAATCATGACGGTAAACTGATACCATAGAAGAGTCCTGGCATCACGACTATAAACTGATACCACAGCTCGTCCTGAAATCATGATGGTAAACTGATACCATAGAACAGTCTTGGCATCATGACTATAAACTGATACCACAGATCATCCTGGCATATGATGATAAAATGATACCACATAGCGTCTGAAATGATAATAAACTAGCACCCGTCGGTATGATAGTAAACTGCCACAGTCCCACTTGCCAGAGTCCGCTAAGACTATAAACTAGTTTGCCTCTTCACGGTCTGCCAAGACTAGAAACTGGCAATGTACCATCCACCATGATGCTAAACGAGCAATGTCCAACGGGTTATGACATAAAACTAACCCATGATAGTCCGCTAAGACTATAAACTGGCAATTTTATCTCTGATTCTTCAATTTGTGGTTGTATTCAAACTTCATCAGAACCGTTGCATCACTCGCCAATCGGCCGATCCTAACACCATCGCTGCTATTCATATACGATGCTTGAAATCTCATCCAGTGCCTTTGTTTCATTAGTAGTTGTTTAAGTCTAAGCTTGCTTACACACTCATTGTTTTCTTGTCTTCTTAGAGTTGTGTTTGCAGGATGACACTCAGAGGTGTTTTCACAAGAATGCACTTCGTCATAAGCAGCAAGGTGAGACGTTGTTCACAGCGCACATGACAAGACTAATCAAGCCATTCACTAGTACATCCCCTGTTTCATATCCCACCTATCCCCCAACACCTTATACTTGGTTACATCCCGAACACATCCGATATAGTCTGAAACATCGAACATACCGTTGCATATCATGCCACTCCTAAGCGGCTGCAACCCACAACATAGCATTTGAGCATAAGTAGAAGAACACAAAAAAGCCAAAAAAAAAATGTCATCCCTTCCCACATAAAACACAAGATGGGACGGTAGTTGCCTCAAAAGTAAACGCTCATGTTTAAAACAATCAAGAAACATCCCATTGCATGGCTTTGGCTCTTTGCCAACAGGTCCTCCCTAAAATACTAAACAAGGGCCTTGTTTCCCCAAAGAATGCAACGCATCACTACATGGCTTTGGTTTTGCCGACAAGTCCTCTTGGACATTGACCAAGAGTCTTGTTCCGCCAAAGGACGCAGATCTCATATTTTGATTCCAAGTCTGCTAAACATTAGCTGTTGACAAGGATCAACATGATACACACCAGAGCATCTCCTTTACCATGCACAATCCCTTGGTCAGTTTTCAATCCCCACAATCCCCATGTCCCTATCCAGCTACAAATTTTACTTCCCCCAATCCTAGGTACTACTGAACATGGAACGATGGTGTCTAGCCAAGGTGCTAATGGACAACGTTCCTACCAAGCTGCTTGTGGTGTTTTGCACTTCTTTGTCGACGCTTCTCAGGTCGATTCCTCCAAGCATCAACAAAGAGGGGCCAATGAAACACCACAAAATTTTGAGGTTAGTACTTCTCCAACAAGAATCGAGCTAAGTCATGATGTTCCTCAGCATGGCTAAAAGCTTGAGAGCCCCACAGATAGCTTCAAGTGGAGTCGAACTCAAAAAGAAGAAGGTTCTTGGGACCCACAGATGACCACGACAACATCTACTATGAGACATGGCAACTCCAGAGATCAAGATACTTAGTTTTCACTAAGTATACATTCTCAGCGTATACGCCCAGCGTATACGCCCAGCGTATACGCTCAAGTTTACATTCTCAGCGTATACGCCCAGCGTATACACCCAAGTTCACATCCCCAGCATATACATCCACAGCGTATACGCCCAGCGTAGACATCCAGCGTACACTCCTCACATGTACACTCAGCAGGTACGACTGATGTATACACCCGGCATGCAATCCCTGAAGACGGCATGGAAATAGCACTGCAGAACAAGATTTGGTACAAAGCAGCAATTCACACAAACAAAGCAACCATCAGCTTATACGCCCAGCGTATATGCCCAGAGTCTACGTCCACCAGATACAGCGTATACACCCAGCGTATACATTCAATAGATGCAGCATGTTGTATACTTGTAAAATTTTATTCTTTCGCACCTAGTTAACGTGCCACGTGTCACCCAACCTGAGTCTAATGTCTAAACTTGTATAAAAACCCCAATTTTTCATTAGATCGGGGTTGGCAATTTGGAGCAAACCAGAGAGAAAAACAGAGATGCTAAGAACTAAAGCAGAGAACCCAGTACGCTGGACCTCAATCCTATACGCTGAACATACAGCCTCTACGCTGTGCCTGTAGTTTGAACCAGCACACAGTCATCCCTGCATCCACTGGGGCTATTCGTCCGCCTTGTGTCAAAGCCACAACTATGTTAGAACAGTGCATTGTAACTCTCACTTTGCAATAATATTGTTGCATTTTCTTCCTAAAATCTGTTACAGTTTTCCATTTATTGTTGCATGTTTGCTATTTACGCTCAGGTACGTTTACGCTTCGTTTACATCAGTTACGCCGTTTATGCCTCGTTTTACATCAGTTACGTTGTTTACATATAACCCGGCATATAGCACCTCAGTGTACGTTTGGGGAAATCCTTGCCTGATCCACGTGTAGACCATTTAAGGTACTCTGCCTCCGTTAATTCCAGCTTGCCCTCAAGAAAAGGTAGGATCTTCTATGCGTGTCCGAAGATCTTCTAGTTTTTGTTTCCTTCCAGCCAGAGACCGACAATTTCGGACCGTACACAAACTTTACTACCTGAAAGCTCGCACATTGAGCCAAGCATTCATACAGATCAAAGACATAGAAGAAGCGACACAAACAAGTAATGACCCAACCTACTCAACCTTTAGGAGCCAATACACGAGGAAAGATAAATCCAAAACAACAATAGCAGTAGTGGCTAAAGGAAAACAACCCGCATTCCCAAACAACTATGAAAGAACCACACCCACTCATACACCTGAAAATTCCTCAAAAAGAAACAACAACACAGGTCATGCCTGTATCTTCGAAAGGAAAGACCCTGATCAATACACACCGTTGCCCATGAAGCCTTCACAACCACTTGATCAACTTCTAAAGGTTGGGCTAATTCAACACAAACAAATGTCTCCTAAGGCCTCGCAAAGACATGATTGCTTTTGTGAATTAGCCAAAAATCCAGCTTTAGCAACAGCCAACGAACCTCCCATTCCAAAAGGCTTTAGGTTGGATAGGTTTTGTGAATATCACCAACGGTGTGGTCATGGGACTGATTACTACTTTGCACTGAAACAAGACATACAACTCATGATAGATGGGGGTGAAGTAGTGTTCAATGAGACAAACCCGATAAGGCCTCAAAATCAATCTATGGGGGTCTACAAGGATCCTCTCAATACCAAAACCAACGATGCCCATATGTGATTAATACTGTCCATGTGAAAGATGGACAACACGTTCCTCAAAAGCCTTTTATGATTCGTAGACATTTAGAAAACACATCTACCTCAATATATCCTCAAACCCCTTTTACCTTGCGCACATCCCCCACACCATCAAAACCATTCATCATCCACATACCTCCTTTAGTTCCCACCACAACAAACATACCATCTGAAAATCAACCCATTCCGTTTGTGGTCCAGGTGCCAAAACACCCTGGCATGCAACCCACCTCCACTTCTCGACAACCTTTGCGAGAACGTCTTGCCGATAGGCTAATAAGAAAGCTCTTAGAAAGAGAAAAAAGAGAGTGCATGGAGAGAGAAAACCATGGACACAAATTAGGACTACCAAAGCCTACACCGCTAAGCACTGTTCCCATGAGTTCATCCATTAATGAGCCTAGTACAAGTCACCAAAACAAAGATGAAGTCACAAGTCATATCCCAAACCCAGCATTCTCAGCTACTAATGTAAAAACCCCTCCACGAGAAATACGAATGCTAGGTCAAATTGACCAAATCTCTATGGATAAAAATGTCCAAATGGTAAAGACCTAGAAAATGCATTGACCTAGGTCACACAAGCCTTAAAAGAAAAGAATATTTCTTTAAGTTTGTATGACCTAGTAATGACTTCACTAGTACATCGAGAGGCTCTCGTACGGATGCTAACTTCAATTCCTGTGAGTGAGGATCTTCCTGCAGATGAACCATCCATTTTTGCAGTATTCTCCCCACAACTTCAGGAATCGAAGACCACACCCTTAGAGTTCTACATTAAGGACATTAAGCTAGATGAGAAAACAGGGGAAATCACCATAGTCCCTATGTTCATAACAATACAGGTTGATCATTTCAGAGTATGTAGGGTGCATGTCGATGATGGTGCAGCAACAAATGTAATACCTTTTTCCATCATTGAAAAATTGGAACTCACTGAATAAGTACAACTCACAACAACCTCTTTCTTGAGATCCTTCAGTGGTTCCCATGTGGGAGTGAAAGGCATGGTTACCTTAGATTTCATAGCCAAAGACCAATTCCCTACATCAGCTGAATTCATAGTGGTTGATGAAATGCCAGGGTTTAATCTAATCCTAGTATGTCCTTGGCTAGCTCAACTTAAAGTCGTATCTTCACCAATCCATCAGGAGATACATCTACCTTACGAGGGTGGTGAGATCATCATACATGGGGATACAACACCATCGATCACTTCCTCATACCTTGAGGTAGGTCAGAAATTAAGTTCGTTAAGCCTAAACAAGAAACCATGAACATATATTAGAACGTGAACCCAACGTTGACTCACAATCCAACTAGCACTGAAGAAACACAAGAAGACACAGACATAGGAGCCATTCTTGCTAATGTTTCTTGGTTAGAACTACCCTTTGATATCACCAATGAAGAGGAAGGTGAATATAAGATCATACCCATATGTCCATCCCCACATGTTAAGCTACAAAGGATCAAGAGGCAACTCAACAACCAGAACGAATGATACGAATTGTTCGAAATGACGTTAAACTACAAATTATCTGAAATGACGTTAAACTACAAATTATCCAAAATGACGTTAAACTACGAATTGTCTGAAATGATGTTAAACTACGAATTGTCCGAAATGAAGTTAAACTACGAATTTTCCGAAATGACGTTAAACTACGAATTGTCTAAAATGACATTAAACTATGAATTTTTTGAAATGACGTTAAACTACGAATTGTCCAAAATGACGTTAAACTACGAATTGTCTAAAATGACGTTAAACTACGAATTGTCCAATATGATGTTAAACTACGAATTGTCTGAAATGACGTTAAACTACGAATTGTCCGAAATGACGTTAAACTACGAATTGTCCAAAATGACGTTAAACTATGACATGCCCGGTAAGACGTTAAAACTACCAACAAACGTCCACAATGACATTAAACTAGCCACGGTTAGAAATGGCCAGTTCCATTTAAAACTTCTTGAAAGCGTTACTACCTTTGGCCCACTATGGCATAAAACTGGTAATCCTTTCTTTAACAATAGATGCAACAGTCCATCAAGACTTTAAACTGATGTACCAAGCCCGAAATGGCTTTAAACTAGAGCCAACAAATTACAGATTTACAAACTCCCGTCATCTTACATTGAATTTTCGCTTACAAGTTACAACTTACAATTTAGATTCTTGCATGGTTGTTCCTTTCTTTTCCAAGTATCTACCTTACATCTTGCTTTACACTTTAAAAATTTATGTTACATTTACTTGCATACATATACTCTAGAAAACAAAGAAAGACAATAAAAAAAACATAAAACTACAAAAATTCATGGCCCGAAAATGCCTTAAACTAGCTTATGGCCCGGAATGGCCTAAAACTATCATTTTCTGCATTGCTTTTCTTTCATTCATACATTCTAACTCTATGTATGGTAGGTGTTGCTTGATGTTGTTTTCTTCCTAGTTGATTTTTTTTGCAGGATCTCGCAGGCATGTAGCATGACCATGCATGTAGCATCACACTTTACACAAGCAAGGTAAGCATTAGTTCGCTATGACTATAAACTAGCACAGACAGTCCTGGATCATGACTTAAAAATGATACCACAAGATAGTCCTAGATCATGACTTAAAACTAATACCACAGAAAAGTCCTGGATCATGACTTAAAACTGATACCACAGAAAATTCCTAGATCACGACTTAAAAATGATACCACAAAATAGTCCTAGCATCATGACTTAAAAATGATACCACAGAATAGTCTTGGATCATGACTTAAAATTGATACCATAGAACAGTCCTGGATCATGACTTAAAACTGATATCACAGAACAGTCCTGGATCATGACCTAAAACTGATACCATAGAGACATGTCTGATATGATACTAAAATGCTACGTCCGTCCTCCATGACATGAAACTAGCATCCAGAGTCCACTAAGACTATAAACTAGTTTTCCTCTTCACAGTTTGCTATGACTATAAACTAGCAATGCACCATCTGCCGCAATGCTAAACTGGCACCATCCAAGGGGTTATGACGTGAAACTAATCCACAACAGTCCGCTAAGAATATAAACTGGTGACATTATCGACGACCAGGAAAAATTTGAAAAGATCTATTGTTGCAGTTGGTTGTGCCTGTTCCACAAAGACTTGTTGCATGATTCATCTCATGGGGCCTAATGAAACTGATGCTGTTCAGGATTTTGTCTACTTTGAAATTTACACATGGTGACTCCATCTCCTTATTTAAAGTGTTTAGCTGATTATTTCATTTGTGATTTTCTTGTCTTCTTGGAGTTGTGTTTGCAGGATGATACTTCTGAGGCATTCGTGCATAGATGCACTTCATCATGATGACAAGGTATCACATTTTTCCTGACACACACGACTGGTTTAATCAATCCGTTCATAAGTACATTTCTGACTCCCGATGCATCCCCTATTTCCCCATCATGCTCCCCTTAGCCTATTCAATTACACCCCCTTGATACATTCTACTCACCTCAAAACTCTTGATACATTGTTGCACATTGTAACTCTCTAAGCAGTTGTGACACAAAACATGATACACAGCACATGATGCAAAATGCAAGTGCTTAAACACGAGCACGATACAAAAAGCAAGCTCTTTCACAAAGACTGAGAAAAGAAAAAAAATAAAAAAAAGGTCAAAGAGAAAAATTCACAGAAAAGGTCTTCATGACCCTGTTGACATCATAAATAAAAATACTATTGGCCATTCTCATACAAGACCTAGGCGAGAATGCAGTTGTCTTGAAAAAAAAGTTACACTCGTGTCTCAAAGAGACCATGTTGCACATCATTGTGTAGCTTTGGCTATTTACAACGGGCCTCGTAAACACTCTATGAGAGTCTCATTTCTCCAAAGAACGCACTTCTTATGTCTTGTCTCCAAGTTTGCTAAACACCGGCTATGCACAAGGACCAAAATACAGCTCATTCATATAAGAGCACTCCTCTCCCATAATCCCGATAGCAATCATAACCCTTGATCAACTCTCAAATTCCTCTAGTTACAATCCCTTGCATCTTGAACCACATCCCCTCAATCCTATGTACTTTTGAAAACGGTGCGATGGCATTCGGCCAAGGGCTGACAGTTAATGTTTGATGCTTTGTTGTTCATGCTTTTTTGCACTTCTTTGTTGACGCCTCTCGGGTGGATTCCTCTAAGTGTCAACAAAGAGGGGCCAATGAAACACCACAAAAATTTTAGCAACACTTCCAGACAACTTCAGAGCCTCTGAAACAGCTTCAAGCAACCCACCATGGAGCAAGCAAGGTCCCCCTGGGGCCCTCAGATCACAACGTGTAAGGATCAGCGTCACCAACTTTTGGAGCCCTAAAACTAAGTCAAAATAGGCCGAAATCAAGCACAAGGACCCCCCATGATCTTCACCAAGGTCCCTAATAGCCTCCAGCCTCCAAAAAATCAAAATTCGGGCTTTAAATGAGGTGTTTTCAGTTGATTACGCTGAGGCTACATTTTCTTACGCTGCATAGCGTATGGATGCATAAATCACTATTCACAGCGTAAATCACTATTCACAGCGTAAATACTATTCATCAAGTAAATACTATTCATCACGTGAATACTATTCATCGCATGAACACTATTCATTGACTTCTAGAAAATTCCAGAAAAAATTCTAGAAAATAGTAGAAAATTCTCAGCATTAGCAATTTCCAGAAAATTTTAGAAAAACTCAGGGACAAAGAAGTTTCAAGCAGGACAGATTGAATTTCCCTTGTACATTTCATTGTAAATTTTTATTTTTGGGATAGTCAAGCCATCACGGTCTAAATTAAATGTACTTTCATGGGCTTGAATAACCCATAAATTGTAAAATGTGATGCACCTGGTCAAGAGCGTAGCTTGCCGACACACATCCAACTCTCGCTAACACGCATCCAACCCGAACACAACTATCCATTGGATACATGTCACTAGATCTGCTTTTCTTTCATCTCCTAACCATTGATTCCATTCTGGAAATTCTATGCCGGAGCCCAGCCCAACCCTATAAATACCTTGTCAATTCACATGAATCAGAGGCAAAAATTGAAGAGATTGGAAATCCTGAGAAGGTGCAGAACCTGCAATCCTTGGGCGCTCGGCACATCTGACTGTTAGCATCCAAGCATTTCTCACGTTCATCACATCACATCATCGCATCATCACTTCAGACATCATCCTGGGGCTTAGTGCTTGACCTGCCATCCACACATGCAGCTACACTTTGACCGGTGCATACCTTTTTTTTTTGTTAAACAATACAATACAGTTCATTGTCTTCCATTTACATTATTTAGTTCTATTTATGCTTTGTTTACAATATAGCTCTATTTATGCTTTATTTATAATTCATTATGCTTTGTTTACATTTTGTGTTGTTGTTTACATCCCGCTTACATCGTTTAGGATAACCCCAGCGCTAGCCGTAGCTTACGCTCGGGAAAGTCCTTAGTTGATTTGCGTGCAAACCATCCAAGGCACTCTGCCTTCGTTTACTTTTCTAGCTTGCCCATGGGCGAAGGTAGAGTCAACTGTGGTTGCCCGACGATCTCTCGGTGTCCATTTTCCTTCCAGCCTTACACCGACAATTTAGGTCAGTACAATGATGACTCATTCCATGCCTCATTCCAATAGATAGCCTTTTCTTTTTCTCCTTCATTGTCCCAGGGCTCGATGTCACTACCTAGGTCAACACCTATGGTGGCAACTCACCAAACATAGTAGATGCACTAGGATGTTGCTCTACATTTTAGTTTTTCCTTTAGTGTATCCTTCACCATCCCTTCATAGCCTGTGCTGCCTTTGTAGCTTGTCCAGCCTATTTAGCCTATTCAAGCTATTTAGCCTACTATAACAACAACCATTGCATCCACGTAACTCTATGTGCACATCATGCATATTCCTCCCTCACCATATATGACTTAGGCATCATTCATCTTGTTTGTCATGTTGACACCTTTTACAATGGCCCAAACTGCAAACCCATGGTGTGGCTTAGGTGTTGTGCCTATGGCACAACCCACACAACAAGCATTGCATGTGGTCACACAACCTGGAGTCAGGTTGTGGGCCATCCAATAACCACAGTGGGCAGTTCAACCCACGTAGCCTACTGCAATCACACCAAGCTTGGATTAAGCATTTTAACTAATCAAAATCCTCATTGAAGAGGTCAAGTAGCTTAGGGCTACCTCCTCTAAAATTGTCCATGTGATGGACTTTTACTAGGATGATCTAATCAGTCTTGTAGTTCCACCACTGGCAATGCCTACCAAGGTCCTATTACCCCAATTCACCAAATACAACGGTGAAGGGGATCATAATGCCCATCTATTAACCTTTTAGTTAGAATGCCTCTTACTACAGGTGTGGCCAAACACCATCTTCTACATGTTTTCCATGTCCTTAACAGGTAAGGCACTAAATTGGTACCACACACTTCCTAGGGCCTCCATCTCTTCTTTGGAGGAATTTCTCACCTAATTCATCATGCACTTCAAGTACAACTTGAAGCTTGAGGTGACCCTAGAATAGTTCATGTAAGCAAAGTAGGACCACATAGAGCCTATGCAAAAATTCATTTAATGCTCGAGCACATCACTCAATGAAATCTGTGAGCCCATTGTGGAAACACACCTATTGGCCATTTTCAAAAGTACAATGAATGAACTCATCAAGTTGAATCTATATTACCTTTCCTCGTAGTCCTTAAGCTAAGCATTTACTCAAACTAAGAGCATCTAGGATGTGGTAGAGGCCAGCAAGGATTTAGCTTACGTGGCCTACAAAAATTTGCATGCAAAGAAAAAGAAGACAAGGACAAGGGAAAATAGGCAACTGCAATTGCTAAAATGGTGGCCAACGAGGCTAAGCTAGCTAATGCCAAACCAATGACCAAGCCACCCAAGGCCCTAACCAACAACAATAAGGTAGTTGGCTCTAACATAGCAACAACCAACTAGCCTGCGTCATTGGCAACCATGGCACCAGCTACCACAAGGCCTAACTTTGAGCACAAGGATTGCTTGAAGTACACATCACTGCCCATTAAGCAGTCAAAGATCTTGGACCAATTGATTCACACTAGATGAATCCAATATAAGCAGATGTACAAGGATGCTTGCAAGTAGCATGACTGATATTGTGAGTTCCTCAAGAATCCTTCAACCGCATTGTTGAATCAGCCTCTAGTCCCTAAGCATTTTAGGTTGGATCATTTTTGCCAATATCACCAATTGCAAGGTCATGATAAGAATGTTTACATGACATTGCAAGATGATATACAACACATGATCAACAAAGGAAAATTGGTCCTTGATGCAACCAACCTAGTGCATCCCCAAACCTAATCAATGGGGGTTTATAAGGACCCTCTCAATGCAAGCAGTGTAGGCACATCATCAACACTATCAGTGTTGATGATAATTTATAACTAACGCAGGAGCCATTCATGGTCTTCTTCCCCTTTGGTGATGTTGGGGCCTCTTTTTCCTTAACCAATTCAAGGACCCCTTTCATTATCAAAGCACCACCTTGGGTGCCCATAACACCCTTTGTGGTTAGGGCCCTACAGCATGTTACAGTAGTAATATTCTAATCACACTTTGTCGTAAGGATGTCATAGTGTGCAAAATCCCCATCTACTTCGAGTCCAATGATGGACAATGTGTTAGTCCCTATTCACCCAAGGCACCATCCTACAGCCAACACCAATAGGCAATTGAGGTGGTAACTTGGGAGGCCTAACAAGCACCTCATCGATTGAATGCTTAGGTAGCACTAGGAGCAAAGGGCACTAGACCCACCAAATCCTATCCCCTTATCTTCTATTCCAATGGCCTAACCAACCAAGGAGGCCACTACAACAAGTAACCAACAATGAAGCACTATGGCTCCAAAGCAAACAAGGTAAGTAAAGCCCAAATCTCCTCCATGAGAGATTCATCTCTTGGACTGCATGAAGAAGATGAAGGCCAACAAAAAAGTAGCATATGGTAGAAAGGACTTCCTTGATGCATTGGCCCAGGTCAAGTATGCTTTGAAATAGAAAAACACAACATTAAGCCTATACAACCTGATAATGACCTCCTTCACTCATCATGAATTGTTAGTTCACATGTTGACCTCTATCCCTATCATGGAGGACATCCTAGTGGATGAATAGTCCATCTACGTTATGATGTTACTTCTTCCTCTGTAGGAATCGAGTTCAACACCCTTGGCATTTCACGATGAGGTAATTAAGATAGACCCTGAGAAGGGCCAAGTCATTACTACACTGATGTTTTTCTCTATCTATGTGATGCAATGCAAAATCCATAGGGTGCACGTTGATGACAAGGCAACAATTAATGTCATCTCATACATAGTCATTAACAAGCTTGTTCTAGCTAATCAAATTAAACCAATGAAGATGTCATGCCTAAAGTCCTTCAATGGGTTGCATGTCATCATAAGGGGAATAGTCATGATAGCCTTTGTGGCCAAGGAACAATTCCCAACCACAACAAAATTCATTGTGATTAAGGAGATGTCGTGTTTCAACCTTATCTTGAATAGGCCTTGGCTAGCCCAACTGTGGGTCATCTCCTCCCCCATCCATTAAGAAATCCACCTTCCATATGAAGGTGGAGAGGTTATCATATATGGTGACAATGTAGCCCCACTAACCATTAGCAACATTGACACTAAACAAGGGTTAGAGGTAGAGTTCCCTAATGACACACCTCTCGCGAAGGACAAAGGCAAACAATGTAAGGCATCCCAACTTGAGGAGCCGACGAAAATCCCTGGCCTTCTGGAGGATGCTTTGTGGATAGAACTACCCTTTGACATAACTGATGAAGCTCAAGGCAAGTACAGTCTCATACCATCCAGGGCCTGTGTACCCCTTGTCCTGTCTAAAATTGTCGATGCAAGGCTGGAATGGGATGAGCACCGCGTGATTTATAGATGAGCATAGAAGACCTTACCTTTGCTTGAGGGTGAGCTGGAACGAACAAAGGTAGAGTACCTTGGGTGGTCCGCACGTGAATCAGACAAGGATTTCCCCAACATATAGCAATGCACAATACACTGGGTTATACATAAACAACATGATAAACGTTGACCAGAACATGAACGTGCAGAGAAACCAAATACAAAGGCAAACAAAAATGGATGAAAACTATAACAAATCTTGATCAAAAATGAAACAACTTTATTGCAAAATGAGATTACAATGCACCAATCTAAATGTAGTTGTGAATCTGACACAAGGTGGACGAATAGCCCTGATGGATGCTAGGAGATGATGATGTACTGGTTTAAACTACAGGCATAGCATGAAGGCTGTATGCTCAGCGTACAAGGTAAGAGTCCAACGTATCGGTTTCCTACTCTGATTTGCTCAGTGTCTCCTGGGTTTTTGTCTCTAGTTTTCCCAAATTGCCAACCCCGATCTCGTGAAAAATTGGGGTTTTTATGAGGTTTATGAGTGGCCATGGGTGAGAGAATTTTGGGTCAGATGACAGGTGGTTGCGTTGCCCGGGTGCAAAGAAAATTACAACTGTACAGCGTGCTGCATGCCAGTGTGTGCACGCTAACCGTGTGACCCAGCGTACAGACTTAAGCAATATAAAAGAATTCAACTTTACAAACGAACACTACTGTTAGAATAGAAAATCTTACGCTTGGCCCTTGGATCATGAGAATGTTGTTTGTCGAATTTGGGCTCATTTAGACTTCATCTGACATGGTTTTGGAAGGCCTCGATTGGTGTACGCTGTGCTACATGTCGGGGGTGCAGGATGTACATGCTCAGTGTGTGAACCTCAAAGTGCATGATTTCAAGGTCAAAACCCAATTTTCTTGAGCCCATGATGACGCCAAACAATTACCCTATCTCTGAGAGTTGATGCCTTGTGAAAATCTTGCTCTGAAGTGCCTATTTCGGGTAGTCTTTGAAGTCACACGCTGGGCATGCACGCTGCATACTCAATGAAAACTAAGTATTTTGAGCTCAAAATTTGCCAAGTTTAATGTCAAATGTTGGCGTAGTCTTCTATGGGTCCTAGGGAACCGTTTCTTGCTCAGTTCGACTCCGTTTGAAGCTGTCCATGAGGCCGTCAAGCTTTAGTCATGGTGGGGAGCATCACGATTTTAGCTCGATTCTAAGCTCAGAATTTTGTGGTGTTTCACCCCTTAACCCACACCATATTAAGAAACAACTACATGAGTAAGTCATCCCCTTGGTCCAATACGTGCTGGGTACCCACCTGCCCCACTTCTACATGCTTTTCTTATTTGCATTTTGTTCACATGTTATGTTAGCTTGGTTGCTCATGTTTTTGCATTGTTTACCTTATTATGTGTCTATTTCTTCTATTCATGCATTTTTGCTAAGTTTACATTTTCATTTGGTTACTATTTAGTAATTACTTTACACATACAAAAAAGAAAAATGCATAAAATTCAAAAATTTCAAAGTGCCACAACCTGCCAAGGCCTAAAACTAGAAATCTTTTTCCCTTCAATGCATGGCCCAAAAAGGCCTTAAGCTATCACATAGCTCACCATGTTCTAAAATTGGCAATTGAATCTCCCTTTATCACATAGCCTGGAATGAACGAAAACTACTAGCATGACCCGCCCTGGCCTAAAAATGGAAACACTTTTTCATTACTGCATGGCCTGAAATGGCCTAAACTATCACTGGGGCCTAAAATGGCCTAAAACTATCAAAATGTTATCTACATGTGCGGCCCAAAATGGCCCAAAACTAGCAATTGCTATAGCCCAATTGCATCAACTCATCACATCATTAACATCAAACACATAGCAAATAAATACAAAATTCTACTCATCATACACTCCATGTAGCAAAAATCCACTACATCTCATAAAAAAAATAACAATACATCACATGACCATCCAAATTACATAGCAAAAATACAAAAATTCCCAATGACAAGGCTACATTAGGGTCTACTTAACCAATGGTGCTAGGTGGGGTTCGAGGCTCCTCTTCTTCTATCATGTCACTGGGCGACTGTAGCATTGCTCGATGCTTGTCAAAAACAACAATAATAAGACAAAAATCTATAAGAAATAGTGCAATATGCAACTTAATACAAAAATCATAAAAAATGAAATAAAGAACTAACCTGAGAGGGTCCTGCATTGACCATGTTTGGAGACAAGCTATCAAGGCCCTCCTCCAAGTGTTGGAGGATCTCAGCCTCTAATAGCCACATGTAGTTCTTGGGGCCAAAGTCAACACCCACAAGGATCTTTTCTTCATCCATGATGATTCAACCACATGAGTAGCTACATAGAAAAGGTGGTAGATGAAGTCTCCCTTGAAGGCATGATAATCTCTTGCTCTGGGGAACCATTAACCACTATGGCAAGTAAATATCTCAAAGGCCCATCTTCCACCAATTGCCTCAATGAACATCTCAAGGTAATGATGGTCGATAGACTCTTCTTTGAGCTACCATAGATATTCATCTTGCTCATGATTATAGTGGTGTTTGTGATTTTTTGCATATGCTCCCACTTGCACACATTAGTGCTAAAATTTTTCCAATCTTGGCTTTTTTGGACATGCAGATCCATTTATAGCCTCTGCCCAACAATCTCTCAGGTGCCCTTGTTGTTTCCTTGAATGGCCAACTAGTACCTGGCATAGTCAATCTATGGTTTGCCAAGTACTATCTCCCTGTGATTAAGCTACCAAGAAGTCATATCGAGACTGGAGGTCCTCAATCTTCTTGTCTTGGCTTGCCTCTATCTCCTAAAGCTCATGCATGTGTTTCCATAGGTGCTTTTTCAAGTGCTTGTAGCTTTATAACACTTTCATATAGGAAAGTATGGACTTTACCTCATACACATGGTGAAGCACCTACTTTACTTTAGCAAGGTACTTAGGGAGAGCATCCACTTTAGCCACCTGATTTGGATCCCAATGGAGCTTAGAGCCTATTGGCATGTAATAAGCAAATCAAAATTAGTCATAGACTAAGCATGAAATTGATAAAGCAATGTAAGGAAAATCATAGCATGCATATCAAGCTCAGGATCTACCTATTGTATCTAGTCTATTATATCCTCAAAAATGCCTTCAATGAAGGCAAACTTGTCTGGTGCCTCTACCCATGGCTTCATGTGATAGGTAGGCACATGTAGTAGATCATTGGTAGGTGCATTTAAGGCTACATAACAACAATGTATTTAGCAACAACTAAATAGCCAAATATGCAAGAGAAAAATAGCAACAACAAATGGTAATTTAAATAAATTACCTAGCAAGCACTTAGGTGTGAATGCAAGGGGATCTCCCAACTGCCAGCCCCCATGCAGCTCCTCTCTGGGTGCATCCCCCTCCTTAGCTTGAGAAGGGGTTGCCTCTATTGTTGTTACCATCGCTACTTCAATAGCCCTCTCAGCTAATTTACAAATGTAACATTTTAGCATTAACATAACTTACCAGAAGAAAACACTAAAAATATAAATATAAAAATATATAAAATGAATGCATCTAAGACATGTGTACTAACATGCAACATCTATGCATAAAGTGGGTATTTTGAGGCATATCTTCTTGGTGCCTACTTATCTATCCGTAGGAGTAGCCTCCTCCACCAAGCATGGTCTCTTGATCTTCACCTCAGAAAGCTCCACTATTTTTGCAATGTAATGATTAGCCTTGTTCACATCCCCAATGACAATTGGGGGACACTCGCCCATGTTGTCATGAGAATAGTGTAACTGCCTCAAATGGCCTTTTGTCGTAATTGAGTATGACTCATCAATCCCCTTTGGAGGGTCCTACATGTGAATGGTTGCAAACAAGTGCTTGACCCAAGGCTTAGAAAACTACTCACAATCTTGCACTTCCCAATGCCTACTATCTTGGACTAGCAAAAGCTTTGTGAATGTTCATAAATATGCTACAAAGAACATGAAGTGTACATGAGATCTTGCTTGGAGGTTGTACTGTAACCTAGTGATCTCTTCATGTAGTCTAGTGGCAATGTAGGAGGCCTAGTTGAACCTCATGCCCTCCTAAAATACCTCTTTCATAACTTGCACCTACTCTATTCCATGGATTTTTCCTTGGGAGAGAAAATTTAGGAAGGCAGGAGCACAAAAGAGAGGGTAGAGCTCCTAGACCTCAAGCACATGCATGTTCCTAATTAGGATCCCTTTGTGAGATCAAGTGGCTCCCAGCCACTCCTTGATATCTTCTCTGAGGTCCACCTCTCTGTTGTCATTGTTAATGACTAATAGGCCATCAAAGAAAATGCCAAAGAGGTCAACAAAGAAGGCCTCATTGAGGTCCAAGACTAACCTCACTCCATGCATGTGGGTGACAAAGTAATGGATGTCACTATTGAAGGAGTCTATGATGGTAACCATTNAAGTAATGGATGTCACTATTGAAGGAGTCTATGATGGTAACCATTTCAGCCACCAGAATGCTTGGGCTAAGGGTTAAGAAAAGGTCCATCAACCCAGCACATGTGAGTTGACTAGTCAATGTCTCTAACGCCTGATAGCACAACTAATGTTGTGCCCCCTCCACATCACCATATTTCATAATGAGGGTGACCTCACTATGGTCTGTGATGACCACCATCACCTCTCCTGAAGTAACTACAACTACAACATAGGCAAAAACAATGTTAAAATCAAGCAAGGAAAAATCAACAAGTGCATGTGAAAAATTATAAAATCCAAACAATAAGCACTTATGTGGAATAAATGGTATGTGAAATAGAGGTGGTGGTGCAACCAACTCCTTGAAGTTGGGCTCACCACTGGCCCACCTCTCATTAAGCCAATCATAGGTCCTACAGTATGCGAGTGCCTTCAGATACTATTTAGGATAATTCTTTAGATCTTCTTCCACCTACTCTATCATCACCAATCATGGGCTCATCAAACATAAATCTCAATATGTACTGGTTGGCCCCAGGTAGCAATGTCTCAATGATGGTGCCTATAGCCTATGCTACTATGTGTGACCACATAATTACACTAAAGTGTTGTAGCAGGAATGCTAGGAACTTGGATTCCCCAAGCCAAAACCATATCACTTGATGACCAACCCATGTATCTGGTGTAGGTATGTTGGGTACAAGCTCACTCATGTAGTAAAGAATGCCAACAAGCTCTATGATGACTAGCATTGGCTTTAGCAACACCCTACGATCGCATAAACAACAAATGTAGCATTAGTATACAATAGATGCATTTTGGCAAATACATTAAATTACACTTAGTAAAAAATTAACATGATGTAGCAAAAAATATCTTAGGGCCCCTTGGGCCCTGCAAGTATAGGACATCGACATACACATTTGATGTGTTTGGTACTCATTGGGGTACAATACGTTCTAAATAGCATTATCATTTCATTTTGCATGACTACACATTTAGCATTACAAGTTATATTATCATTTCATTTTGGTGTACTTGCATATTTAGCATTAACATGTTGCATTTTATAGGTTTAACACTTTTGCATAAACTCTTCAAAAAATTTTCTATCTTCGGGCAACATAGTTCAAAAAAGTGCAAAAAAAATTCTAACTCTAGGTTACCTTTGGGGGTGTAGTCCAAAAATGCAAAAAAATTTCTAACTGTAAGTGTAGCCCCAAAATTTTGAGAAAATTTCAAAAAAAATATTACTAGCTATACTTAGCCCCCAAAAATGTCAAAATTTTCCAAAAAAAAAAAGTAATTGTTCAGCAGCATGTCCCATGCACCTTGTGCTACTTCCCACTGCACACTCAGCATCTACCATGGTCATGGTCCTTGCAGCCACACCACTAAACATTCCCGCATGAGATTGTCCTTGCCCTACGCCTTACCGCATCCTTCCTATAACCCCTCTAGCTATGCGCCTTTACCACAGGGCACCACGCTTCCCCTCAACCCCATGGTAGATGCCAATAAAATAAAATAAAATAAAAAATTGGCATCAATAAAAAGAAAAATTAGTGGGCAAACCCCCCTGCTGCATGACCAACCTTGGAGGCGATGGCTGCTACCAAGCCCTCATCCCTACCTTATGTAGAAGATGAACTTTTTGAGAACAAAAAATCATGCAGAAACTATGGTGGTAATCCACTGTGCCTTTGCCCTATAGGCTGTGGCCCTAGGATGAGGCCAAAATCCCAATCTCCCACTCTACATGCCATGAAGAAAGAAAACTTTTCCCTAGGCCTATGGCCTTTCCTTTTTTCCTTGCGACCACATTGAACATTGTAGTGACCACCATCATTGCAAAATGTTATGAGCCCTAGTCCCCACGCTTTGCCCTCCAACCCCACACAAACCACAAAAAACCCTTGCAACAAAAAATCCTTATAACACATGCACACTGTCTCCCTAGCCTTGGTGATCCCAAATGGCCATGGCGATGGCAGCCCTTGCCATGGTAAGGTGCTACCAAAACCAAAACCAAAACCCAAGCCCTAAATTCCTAAGTGCAAGAAAAGCACAAAGAAATAATGATAGAAAAGGGGAGAGCATAGCTAGTGTACCTGGCAATTGGTGGCATCCTCTACTCCTCTATGCATGCCTGCAATAGGCATTCCCAAACTCAATCTCCCTTGTCCATATTGGTCATACTAGGATTCGAACATCCACTTCAACATGACATTCTGGTGACTATGCTCTTGCAACTATGATATACTCTGCAAAGTTTGCATTTTCAATGTTGACAATGATAGATTTCCAAAGGGTAAAATGTACTTTTATAGCCCTAGGGACCACTTAATTTTTTACCTATCCCAAGACTATGCTCAATAGTGCCAACCATAGTTGGGTGGAACCATAGTCACCAAACTTTGGAAAATTTTTTATTTTTCTGGTTGTCTCTAAACTTTAAAAAAAAATTGAAATTTTTTTTGTCACCCAATGAGCATCCAAGCCAATTTTTCTTTTTCGACGTACCAAGCCTTGCTCTGATGATGAATTTAGCACATATCAGGGTAAGACCTTAAACTGGTGCTTCACAGTCTGTTAAGATCTTAAACTAGCACCACATGGCCTGCAGAGGCCCAAAATTAGCCCATGCATCCCTCGCCTTCAAAATCACATTTTCGCACTTTGAAAAATTTTTCTACATTACTTTCCTTCACTTTGTACATATTGTTCTCACTAAGACAGGTGTAGCTTGACATTTTTCTGGTTGTTTCTATAAGATTATTACAGGATTCGTAACATGACTACATAGAAGCATCTCCACTCATCACTAGTCCTCAATGGGCCACATGGTGATCTCACATGACGCATCAACTCTCAATGCCTAGATCTTGAGCCCATAGCCTATGATAAATACATAACATTCATAAAGGCACTGCTAGACTGGCCAAACCATCTAGTAAGGGCTCTAGAACTAGAGGTAGGTGACATCACCAAGGATCCCCTTGTTGAAATCCCTATTCAACATCTAGTGATGTAGCAAAAACATTGAAACTTAGTTCTTTGTTAGAGCCTCAACATGTCCAAGAAATCACAAAATTACTCAACAATAACATTAGATCCTTGCATAGTGCAACACAACATAATCCTCAATCCCAACATGAAACTAGTTAAGCAAAAAGCTTACAAGGTTAGGCCTGAGGTAGCATTGGTAGACTGTGATGAAATCACCAAGCTCTACAAAGTTAGTTTCATTCAGGTCATTGACTATGCAAACTGGGTCTCCAACACTATGGTTGTACCCAAGAAAAATGGAAGTATATGCATTTGCATAGGCTTTTGGGACCTTAACAAGGCAATCATTAAATACAATTTTCTATTGCCTAGTATTGATTAATTGATCGATACTATGGCTGATCATGCCTTATTGTCCTTCATGGATAGGTTCTTGAGGTATAACCAAATTTGGATCAACCCAGAGCACTAGCTTAATACTACCTTTATGACACCTTAGGGTACATTTTGCTACACCATGATACCTTTTGGGCTTAAGAACATAGGAGTGACCTATCAACGAGCCATGATGTACATTTTTAGTAATTCTCTATTAGGTCTGCTTAATGATTATGTTCACGATATAGCGATTAAGTCCAAGGCATCACACAACCATGCAAATGATTTGGACCTTTTGCTCAAACATTGTTTAAAACATGAACTTAGGCTAAATCCTAAGAAATGTGTCTTTGGCATCAAGATAGGCTGCATGCTAGGTTTTGTAGCATCCAAAGCAGGCATATGCATAGATCCCAATAAGGTTAAGGCCATTATCAACTTAGCACCACCAACCAACCTTAAGGAGCTACGAAGGTTACAAGGCACATTGCAATTCATACACCAATTTATTGCATGGTTAACCAACAAGTTGTAGCTAATGTAATACCTACTCAAAAAAGAAGTCCACTTTGAGTGGATAGCTCAATGACAAGAGGCATTCAACAATTTTAAATAGGAGTTGGCTCAACTTCCAATAGTCTACCCTCTACAAGGAGATAAACCATTCTACATCTACCTTGCTACCTCTAACATGTCCATCACTTCTCTACTTTGTCAAAGAGAGACGATGACACCAAGGTTCCAATATACTACTTAAGCCATGCATTAGTTGCCTATGAAGTGAAGTATAATGATGTGGAAAAGAATTACCTCGCATTGGTCTTTGCACTCAAGAAGTGAAGGCATTATCTTTTCCATAGCCAAGTCAACATCATCTACAAAAGTAATGTACTTTGAGCCATTACAATGAACATTTACGAGAGCGGTTTCATTGCATGCTGGAAAGAAATAACTGCAAAGTTTAACTTGCATTAAATTGCACAAGCATCAACCAAAGGTCAAGCAATAGTCGCATAACTCACAGCTTCTCCAATCGACAATCATGCAATGATAGATCCAGAATTTTTAGATGAGCATGTCACTAGCATAAGTCAAGTGCTTAATAACTTTGAGGCACTCTTACACTTCGATGGTGCTTCAACCTTTCAAGGGGGTAGTACCACTATCATAATCATGTTTCCCTCCGAGGAGATCTGACCCTTCACATATCATTTCACATTTCCATGTACCAATAATGTGGCAAAGTATGAAGGTCTCCTATGGGGCATCCTAGTAGCTCATGACCTAGGAATATAGAACCTAGCAATCCGAGGAGACTTCCAATTGATGGTCAACATGTCACAAAGGTTTGCACTTGTAAAGCCCAATACTTGAAAAGTTACTATGACTTGGTGAAGCACTTGCTAAAGCAATTTGCAACTACTAATGTTTAACATATCCCCTACAATGAGAATGCCACTGTCCATGCATTAGCTATATTAGCCTTAAGCATTGCACTTGAAATGTTTCACGCATTTCCCACCATGGTGGCAGATTGCACTATCCTTTTCATGCAAACAACTAACATTACATCTATAGCCACAGTAAGCACAACCCATGTTGTAGAGTTTTTGACATTAAGGCATATCTCCTACAAGGTGAACCTTCACAACATCTAATCACTGCCCAAAAGGATGCAGTGCAAAAGTGAGCATTGTAGTATGACATCATGGGTTATAACACATTGTGTTGATGATCCTACGATGGCATACTACTAACTTGCATTAGTGATAGTGAAGCACAAATAATCATTGAACAAGTCCATGAGGGAGTTCATAGAGGCCACATAGCACCTAGGGAAATGGTAACAAAAATCAAATTCTTAGGCTACTATTGGCCTTATATGTATCTCAATTGTAACTTCAAGGTTAAGACATGTGACACATGTCAATGACATGATAACTTAATGCATGTGCCACCCATTGAACTACATACAACATAGATTACGTGGCCATTCCAATGTTTGGGGTTGGACATCATAGGGCCTATAACACTTACATCCTCCATGGGGCATAGCTTCATTATAACCATCATTGAGTATTTTACAAAGTGGGTTGAGGTTATTCCCCTTAGGAAGACTACATCGCAGCAGGTCTATAAATTCATGCTTGACAACGTAATGTCCCATTTTGGTTTACCCATGACCATAGTCACAAACAACAGGCCACAATTTAGCAATGTTGAGACCAAAGCCTTTTGCAAACACTTCAAGATCAAACATTCCTTTTCATCATGCTACTACCCACAGGTGAATTGCCAAGAAGAGGCCACAAACAAGGTCATCATCAATCTTTTAAAGAAGATGCTTGGTAGCAACAAATGATGATGGCATAAGCAGTTGATCTATGCACTCTAGGCCTACCACACGACACAAAGAACTACAACAAGTAAGATGCCATATAGTTTGGTTTATGGGTTTTAAGCAATCTTGCCTCTTAAACTGCAAGTCCCATCACTTTGTGTAATCCTCTCAAGCTTCATCAATGAAGCTCAAAATGACAAGTTGAGAATCATAAACCTTAACTTGATAGAAAAAGAGTGCATGTAAACACTTGATCAAATCAAGTGGTATGAAAAAATGTAATGACAAAAGCACCGTCACAATCAGCATCAATGCTTAATCAAGAAAGGGGACCTAGTCCTCAAGGTCATTCACAAACCCGCAAACAAATTCTCAGCCAACTAGAAAGGGCCTTTCTTGGTCATCAAGGCCTATGACAATGGAGCATTCAAGCTTGCTAACCATGATGGCAATGAATTTTCCAATCCAATGAACCACTTGTATTTGAAGTTATATTATGCATGGCACACAACACCTCATCAACGATAATGTAAAGTAAGCCATCATCTGCTATGATGCTAAACTAGCATAGATTCATCCGCTATGATGCTAAACTAGCATAAATTGGTCCACTATGACTATAAACTGGCATATAGCAAGTCTGCTATGACTATAAACTGGCATAGACCATTTGCAATGATGCTAAACTAGCACAACTCTTCCTTGGGTCATGACATTAAATTGGCACAAGCTACACTGTCCACTACGACATTAAACTAGTACTTAACAATCTTCTAGGACTATAAACTAGCACATCATAATTTTCAAGGACTTTAAACTAGGCCCATAGTCTACCATGACCTTAAACTAGGTTCATAGTTCAACATACATAGTTCTGTGAACGAGTGACAATGCTTCCAACTCCACACCATCTACCCACATCTTGTGGGTGGGGCAGTAACACTATAATTCTAGAATGCATTTTATATCATCAAAATAGGCCTCTAGAACATTTGCAGTGTCATTTCCCTCCAAAATTTTGCTAATCTTCCAAAAATGCCCTTGGGCATTTTGCTAACCTTCCAAAGCAACTACCATGGTCTCCAACACTACCATCCCTAGGTTGCACCAATAGCATTATTTTCCTTGTGCATTTCATTATTTCTTGGAGCTTTCATCATTAGCACAATCCATTGGAGCAATGATAGCATTAGGGCCCTTGTCACCTTATTGACTCTATCGAGATCTTGCCATTGCTTAGGCCCTTGCCACCAGTGTGGCCACTAGAGCTTTTGTAGCCTTCTTGCTATGGCACCTACACTAGTTTTCTTACACAAGCTCTTCAAGCTCTTGCAACTGGTCTAACTATTAGAGCATTTGCAGTACACTCACATCTAGTAGTTTGCTCTCATCTCATGTCATGTGGTTATTTTCTTGTTTTCTATGCATTGTATTTGTAGGATGAAGCTCTAGAGGTGATCATGTAGAGACACATTTCATTGCAATAGCAAGTCACCACATTACTTTGATGTACATGATTAGACTAGCTGAGTCGCTAAAGAGTGTACATACCTATTACCCATTCATATTCCACCTACATTTACCATTTTTCCTTGCATTTCCCCACCTTTCCCCTGCATCACCAAGCTTGTAACTCTTCTAATGCACATGGCACCTTCCTTAAGTCAACTACCGAACCCATAGTGGACATAATGCAAATTGTCCCATGGGAGCCTCTGTAGGCTGCTCAAAGCCCAAGCGAATGTAACGCAACTCATCCTAGGGAGAAAAAACCTATCCTACAAATGTAACATAGTTGCCTCAAACTAAAGTTCATTAGGTGGCATGTAGTTCACCTAATGGGAAGCATCCTGTAGTTGGCATTTCGCAATGTGAAAAGCCCAAAGTAGGTTCACCTCATCATCAAAAAAGCAAAAAAAAACTTTAAAAAATAAGACAAAACATGTTCCAAAGAAAAATTAGGAGGGCTTCAATTTTGCAACTGGTCCAACTCTAAATACAAATCAACCTTTTCATAAGCACTATGGTCACAATTTCAAGGGCAAGTCATTCTGGTGCCATGAACATTAATTCTCTCACAAGCACTTTGAAGAGAGGTCACTATTTTGGTGACAAGCCATCCATGGTGCCACATCTTGCAGTGTCACATCCTTTGCATTTCATTCCCTTGTTATCCCTTAGTGCATTCTCTACAACCTATACCTTCAAAAAACTATTATTCTTAGCACTCTTGATCATGGTGAAGTAACATTCAATTGGGTATTTACAAGAGATGTTGGTTCCAAACCTACTGTGGTGCTTTTTGTTCTTTGTTGACATCTCTTGGGCCACTCCTCCAAACGTCAACAAAAAGGAGCCAATGAAACACCACCAAATTTTGGCTCCTGGGTCTTGACTATAGATTTTTCTAAGTGTCAAAACATGGTAATTTTTTCTAAGTATTGAGACTATGCTCCCCACTACTAGGACTATGCTTTAAAGCATAGCAAGCATAGTTAGCACAAATAGTCCAGATTTGCAAGATTTTTCTAACTGTCGATAGTAGCTAAAACATTTTCTTAGTTTCGGGACTATGCTCTAGAGCGTAGTGATCATAGTCTGCATAGGAATGATTAATTTTTCAAATCCTCCTAAGTGTTAAGCCAGAGGTTGTCAGGTTGTCTTGACATGGAATAAATAGTCTGACAAAACTTCTAACTTCTAAGCCTATGCTCCCTACTACACTCCAGAACATAGTCAATGTACTCTACATAGAGACATTATTTTTTTCTATATTTTTCTAAGTGTCAAGGCTATTCTCTCATCTCTGAGACTATGCTCCATAGCATAGTTAGCATAGCCTACACTGGGCCTCATCTTTTGGAAAAATTTATCTAATTATTGGGCTACAATCTAGATCATAGTTAGCATAGTCTACTGAAACTACCTTTAGACGCCTTCAAAACATAACATTAGCCTAAATATTAACTCCAACATTTATTTGACAAGCAACATCAACAAGTTTTGTCTCTTTTGCACCCCCCATTTGCCCCCAAATTGTACTTATGCTCAACACCACTCAAGAGAGTGGATAGCATAGTCCTGAAGCATAGTCTCCAAAACTGCATTGTTATGCATTTTTTTCATGTACATTGTGGCCTATTTGACACTTTCAGACATATTCTTAGTAGCATAGTCATAGTTTGGTAGTCTCACAAGATCCATTGAAGCACACCAATAGAACACCATTTGCTTCAATGGGAGTGTAGTTGGGGCTAGCATAGACACAACTACTCCCTGCCACGTGGCACCCGATCTGCAACTCATGCTAACCCTAGCCCTATAAATACCTAATGCTTCATGTTTTAGGGGTTGTTATTTTGAAGCAATCACTTGGCATTCTAGCTTTTGGAAAACTTAGAGCGCACTTGGCATTTCAAGTAGACACCATTACACACCACAACAACATCATTACACACTATTAAGCACACCGTTGACTATCGTAGCTTGTAGGACACTACGGCAACGAACCTAATAGGCTCAAACTTCATAACAAACATTATTTTTTATAGCCCAGACACCCTAAGACTATGACTATGCTACCTATTGTGCCTGTTTGTACACCATGTACCTCCTAAACGTTTCTTTGTAGTTAACAATGCTTACCCCCATTTGGGGTGGTGCTTCTCTCTCTCTCTCTCTCTCTCGCTTGCATATTATTCAATTTTATCATTTTCTTTCACATTTTGGCATTCTATTTGCATTTTTCATTATTTCTACATATTTTTATGCATTTGTACCCTCTCTTTGCACCATGATCCTTAACTACACCCACCCTTGTGGGCATCATGAACATTACACATACTATGCAAACCTTTAACACTCATTTCATCATAACACCTATAAGTCCTAGTTTGATCAACAAGACTAATTTGGACAACCCACCTCCATTTTCTAGTAGGCCCTCATGCAAAAGTGGGGTCAAGACTATGCGACCACGGACCTCTCGGTGTTACATTCCAACCTCCAACTTTTTAGGTCGCTATAATCCATGCACAAGAAAAATTAAATCTTAGAAAGAAGGTTAAAGAAATAGTCATCAAAAGGAATGAGGGAAAATAGAAGTCCAATTTTTCTACTACTAACTAGGTTTGGGTGTCCTTGAAGAAGAAGCGGTTGAGAGGTTGTAACTTCTCCAAATTGAAAGCTAAGAAGATGAAACCTTTTAAAATCAAGGCTAAGATCAATGAAAAATTCTTTTGATATTTATTTACCTAATGATATTGGTATTGCTTTTATGTTTAATGTTTCAAATCTTGTGTACTATCATGGACCAACTAATGAGGAGACCATACAATTTAGCATCAATTAGTTGAATGGGATAATTGATTAGTCCAAGCCTTCAATGGGAAAGAAGATGATTGTACTCAAGCAAAAGGAATCTTCTAGCACTGGAGGAGTTAATAAGCATGAATATTCAATCCATGGGAAGGATCAATAAACTGATGATGTTGTATGGATCCATGAGGCCAAAATTTAAGAGTGGGGGATCACTTCAACCCCTACTCCCTTACATACCTAACTTCACTTTTTGAAGGGTTGGAGAGCCAGTGTAGGAACACCTCTTCTGATTTCCCTTTGTGTATTCCCTATATCTATGTTTGCAAGTTTCAAGCTTAAAGAAGACATTTGGAGGATTAGAAGATGTCTTAGTAGAGGCCTAGAATTAACATAAGACATATTGCACTAGACATCTCCTCTCTCTCCAAGATGTCTTAATCATGACATCTTACTAGTGGAGAAGACATCTTGGGAAAATAGTAGATTTCTTCCCTAAGAGTTAGTATTTCATAGGAGACTTCTTCCAAAGGTCAAAGGCAACATATACAGCTAAGAAAACTTCCAAAAACATCCATCCCAATTTGGGAAACAACTAGAATATGATGGAAAAGGATGGAAACAACTAGGGAGAAGGTGAGAAGACTTGGGAAACATCTAAAGAGCCTCAAATGAAGTTGAGAAAAGGTTTTTAGGTTTCTTATCTTCCCATTTGACATAAATATTAATGTATTCATCGTTATTGATGATCATGAGTAAGAAAGAGAGCTCTTAAGAGTGAAGATCTGAGCAAGAGAGGGTGTATGAGTACATTGAGTGAGTGTAATTGGTGCTTGCAACTCCAAGAACAATGTGTGGTGTGTTAGTCTATGTATTCTATTCTCTTGTGTCTTTCTTGTGAGCTGAAATCTTAATCTCAACTTATGAAAGAGATTCTCTATTTGTTGTATCTTGCATTGAGAACAATCATTGTGTAGTTGTAAAGGGTTATGCTCTACAATATCACCAAGTATAGCAAGTTTCAAATATTCATGAATTTGGAAAACCTTGTTGTAATCTTCTAACAAATTAATTGAAGATAGCTTGTTTTGTTATTTTCTAGCAAAAAGTTTTGTCTTCATATAATATCTAGATTTAGTACATGAAGTTGATTTATTTATGGAGTGAAATTTCTCTAGATATATATGGGTTTATTTTTTGTAATGTAAAGATGATCCTTTTCTATTTTTAAATATTTCAAAAATCTTATAGAGAATTAATTGAATTTGAAAATTAAAGTAATTAATATTGAAAACAAAGGATAATTTGTAAATGATGCATTTAATAATTTTTGCAATGAAAATGGAATTGAGAAGAAAATAACATATGGTTATTTACCATAATCAAACTAAGTCGCAGAGAGAAGAAATAGGATCTTTCAATACATGGCAAGATTCATGTTAACACAAGTCAACTTGTCCAACTTATTTTAAGAACAAGTAATTCACACATTCTCCTATATACTCAATAGGTTATATCCATGATCAAACAAAGGCATCATTTTATATCAAGCTTTATATGGTAAGCCTTCTAATCTTTCTTATTTAAAAATCTTTGAATGCATTTATTCAACTTATGTTCCAAATGTCCTAACAAGGAAAGTAGATGATAGGGCTATGAATTATATTATTATAGGCTATAATCACATATCAACATCTTATGAATGTTTTCGTCTCATTGAGAAAAAATTTATTTCCTTAAGAAATGTAAAATTTGATGATGATATATTTTGACTAACTTATTTTAAAAAGAAAAATAAATTTATAAGTCAAAAGCATCAAATGGAGGAGTTAGGATAGCCATCCAATGTTCTTTTAAGGATTTTGAAAATGCATCCTTCCTCTTAAATCCTTAATTATGATTTTGGAAGGATATTTATAAGAAGCATGGGCATAAATCATCTTTCTTATATTTCCTTCATCCATGAGTCTTGAATTATTGAGGAGGATCTAAAGCTCGAGTGGAATCAAGCCATGAAGGAGAAGATGGACTTAATACAGAAAACTCAAGCTTCTACTCTTTTCAATAAGCTTAAGGGAAAGAAGGACATTGACACAAGATGACTCTTCAAAATAAAATACAATGAATATTAAACATTAAATAAATTTAATGCAAGGTTAGTATCAAGAGGATTCAAGAAAAATAATGGAGTATACTATGAAGAATTTTTTGCATAGGTTATAATTTTTGAGATAATAAAAGTTCTTGTCTTAATCATTGCTAATGATGGAATTAAACTTTATCAAATGAATGTCAACCCAAATTTCCTTAATGGCTACTTGGAGGAAGACTTCTATATCACTCAACTTGAAGGTTTCATCAAGAAAGATCAAGAAGAATAGGTATGTAAGCTTAATAAAGCATTATATGATTTAAAGCAAGATCTAAGAGATTGGTTTAGGAGGATAAATGATTATTTGATTAGTAAGGGATACATGTTAACATTGGTTGAGCCTACACTTTATCATAAATTCATTGGTGCTTTAGGAGAAGGACTAGGTGGTGTTATAATGTAAGATGGTAAGGTGGTGGTATATGATTCTAGAAATTTACAACCTCATGAGACCATAAATCCAATGCATGATTTAGAGCTTGGTATCATTATCTTTGCTCTTAATATTTAGAGGCATTACCTATATGATTAATAAATTGTATGTTGGAAAAATCATAAAAGTTTGTAGTACATAATGCATAGTTCATAGTTGAACAAGTGATAGAGTTATTCGAAAATTTTGATTTTGCAATGCAATATCATTCTGGAAAAGGGAACAAGATGGTAGATTCACTAAGTAGGATATGTAGGAAACTATATTGTCTTACTATTCTACCTAGTCTCAAGGAGGAGATAGTTTTATAGTAGGGTTCAAATTCTTTGTTTCAAAAGATTGCAAATCTTACTTCCACAAGCCTAGAGCAAATAGTTGATTGTTCTAGCTTATTGCAATGCAAAAATAGGATATATGTGCCATAGGAAATTAGATACAAGGTACTTAATGAAGCTCATTTGAGTAAGTACTAGATGCATCATGGTAGTGAAACAATATGTCATAATATCAAGAGGTAATGTTGATGGCTTGGCATAAAGAAATATATTGGAGAGTATGTAGATAAGTGCTTGGTGTATCAGTAGATTAAAGAAAAACATCAAAGGCTTGGTGGCTTTCTTCCTCCACATACCATTATAATGTGAAAATGGAAGATCATTAGCATGGACTTCATTGCTAGTTTACCTTATATTAGAAGCGAGAAAGATTCCATCCTTATGGTCATAGATATTTTATCCAAATCTGTTCATTTTTTTCACTACAAAAACAAATGTTGATAGAGAAGAGATGACTTAATTTTTTCTATTAGATATTGTTAGATTTTATGGAGTTCTAAATAATATTATGTTAAATGAATGTCCTATGTTTACTTCTAGATTTAGTAATCATTTTAGAAGAGATTGTTCTCTACACTAAATCTAAGTACTACATATCACCCTAAAACATATGGTTAGAGAAAGTGAATGAATCATATTTTAGAGGATATTCTTTAATCTTATGCTTTGAACTATAGAGATAGTGGGGATAGAGTTCTTCTATTGATAGAATTTACATAAAATAATAGTTATTAAGCTAGTTTGAAATCAACACGATATGATTTGTTGTATTGTAAACCTTGTCATACATCTCTGAGCTAGGTTTCCATTAAGGAAAAATACTAAACTAGGATAGACATCACTAAGGATGCTATATAGAAAATTAAGATTACCAAAAACAAACTATAGGTACTAAAAGATAGGTATAGAATGTATTCCAACAATAAAAGGTGATCATTGGAATTCAATGTTAGTAATCAAGTTTTCCTCAAAGTTTCATTACTAAAAGGGACTATGAGGTTTGGTAGAAGAGGAAAGTTAGTTACTCATTGCATTGGTCCCTTTTAGATTTGGAGGAAATTGGTGATGTTGCCTATTACCTTGATCTTCTACAATAGTTACAATTAATTCACAATGTGTTTCATGACTCTATGCTAAGGAAACATTTTGCAGATCCTGGTCATAAGATAGATTATTAAGATGTAGAGCTTCAACCTAATGTCAACTTTATAGAATGGTTAGTAAAGATTATTGAAAGGATGGAGAGAAGATTAAGAAGTAAAGTTATTCTAATGTTAAAGGTTATTTGTAAAAGAAATAGAGTGCAAGATGCAACATGGGAGGTGGAGAAAAATTTATATACTACACACCCTATGATCTTCTAGGAGGAAAATTCTTAAAGGGAGGGGGAAGAAAGAATGTAAAACCCTACCTTAAATACCCCTTATCTCTTAGTATGTTTTTTATTTAAACCCTTCATGCCTTATTTGTTAATTTATGTATATGTTCTCTTTTCTTGTGTTAACTATACTTTTGTGATTGAAGCAATGCGCTTAGCTATGTCTTACCCACCTTGCATTTTATTTTATTTTAGGCTTTACCATGTTCTAAGTATCTTTATATCTTGATATTTTTAATATTTTTATATTTTTACCATCTTTTTATTTTTCTTTTTATTTAGCACATTCACACTAATTCCTTTTGTTGGAGTTTTGAGTTAGCAGGTATTAGGCACTAGATGGGTCATTGGCACATGCAATATGCTTTGTTTGGATAATGTATATTTTTTATAAAATTATATTAATTTTTATATTTTCTTATTTTTTATTTTGTTTTAAGATTATGCCTTTAGAAGGTCTCATGTTGGACTTTTCATTAGCCATGCTTTTGACCTTAGATCTTGACATTAGTTTGGGTCTAGATATAGCTATCATTTTGGGGTTAGACATAGCTATTAACATACTCTTAGAAGATGTTCCTATGATCAAGGTTGGCTACTAACTGATGTGAAAAAAATAAATAAATATAATTTTACAATTAGAAATTCCTTTTAAATTTAGTTTTGCTCATGAGAGCTCCACTTTTCCAACACTACCAAAAATTTGTAGGAAAATATACTTGGAAACTATTCCATAAGAGATTAATTGATTATATAATTGACATCTAGGAGATAGAACTAGAGATGGAGACTCTACCAAATTAGCTAGGAGCTAGCTAGAGCTAGATCTATAAGTAACCAAATGTATGTTGTCAACCTAAGAGTTGTGGTAATCCATATTTCTAAAGCCTATTTTAGACCTTGCTTAGATCATAGAATTTGTCATTTTTCCTAGGATTTGAAGATAGTCTAAGGATTGTAACCAAGCTACTTAAAGAAGTAGTTTCTTTTGTTGTTGGAAAGAAATCTTCTTGGATTCTGTAAAAGGTTTCTTTTGTGCATTAATAGCCTTCTCCTTCTACTTAGTTAATCATGACTCATTAGTATATTGGCCACAAGGAGGGAATATTATCTAAGCTGATGAAAAATGGTGAGTGAATGCCTAAGAGGTAGTAGATGAAGGGATATCTTAAGATACTCTATGATAGGGAAAAAGATGGGAATTGAAAAGACATGTAAGTTGGATAGCATGAATTGTTAGACCAAAGAATTGTGTAAGCTTTATATGGTAATGAAAGATGACCATTGATGTTGCTTATAGTCAAACCAATAGATGATGTAAGGTTCCTTAGGTGAAAACTTATGAGGATTATATTCAAGCTTGAAAGTTTAAATTATGCCTTCAACTTCCAAGTGGTTCTAAAATGCCTGCAGCTATTAATTATCTAGATCCATCATAGATGGATCACCTTCCACCAATTTTTTGCCCTTACCTATAAGATCTTGAATTTCATCTCTTAGATTATTATAGTTATTTATATCATATCCCATAGTCTCCTGATAATAGTAGTATTTTCAATAGTCATACCACTTAGGCACCTTAGGGTTACCTTCTTATCTTTGAGAAGGATACATAACTATAAGTTGTATGCAACAATAGTGTGCTCTTGCCTGCTTAGAGACATGTTTCTTCTTAGGATGACCATCCCTAAGAAGATTTTTCAGAGGCAAAGAGGACCTTATAGGTATCTTCATATACTAGTTTCTATTCCTTTGAGGTCTACATTGCTAAGTGGAAGATAAAGTAGTTGAGGAAGCATAGTTTTGTTCCTTAGAGAAAGAAGAAACACCTTGACGGGTTGGTTGTTCCTTCTCTTGTTTTGTAGCATTGTTATCCTTGTTAAAGATTGATATGAATTTCTAGTCACTGCATTAAATATGAGCCTCTTTAATGCATCTGGCACCAAGAAAGGAATCATTCAGGAAATGAGGCTTAGGATAAGCCATTCTCTTCTAAATGTAGTTAATTACTGTAGCTTCAAGGATGTCTTGTAGATGATATTCCTCCAAATGATATGATAACTTGGTCAATGTCATTGTTCATCAAGAGATGAATTTATTGATGGACTCATTTGGAGCTTAGTTAATGATAACAAAAGACATCACACGTGTACTTTGAGGTACATTGAACTTAAAACATTCAAAGAATATTATAAGTAGTTGCTCTAGTGAAGTGATAGATCCATGTGCTTAGGACCCATACCATTCTAAAGATCTTCTAGAAATAAAATTTGAAAAGCATGTTAGAATAATGTAAGGATAAGGGACTAGAAGCATGCATTCATCTCTAAATATGATATACTTTTAAAGAGTTGGTAGTGAAACTCCCTTAGGCAGGACTAGCAAGGGAATGGCAGAGCTTATGGGATCACTTAAAACCCAATCCAAGAAAATAGGATAAATCTTTTTTGTATGCTCAATGTCTTAAATGTTTTATCTTTGGTGCTTTGAAGATGGAGCATCGTATCATTGAGTAATGCTAATAGTTTTGCATCTATTCTAGGGTAGTTGATAATGGGTTGAGTTATGGTAGTAGGTGATGATGTCAAAGGAGAATGCACATAAGGAATTGGTTCAAAGGCTTTAGAAGCAAGTATGCCCAATGAAATTAGATTAGGTAGATATATTAGAAATGAAGGTATGCTAAAAGGTTGAGGAATGCTAAACAATGATAGAATAGTAGAAGTAGGAAGTGGTATAAACTAATAAGGAGGTATGGTAAGTTGAGGTTAATAGATAGAGTGGGTAGTTCCAAAAGATGAGATAGAGAATTGGAAAATGGAACGAAGGTTACTAACATTATTATGAGGGAATAATTGAGAAGGAGGAATAGATCTTATGGGATGGTTAAGTGGTTCTATGGTAGGAGGAATAGATCCATATGAAGTGTTTTGAGCTATTGTGATGCTCATATTATGGATGTGATGTGATAAAAGGGTTGCTTTTGCCAAGCTTCCCTATTAGTTGCTCTTCATATTCATGTGTTAGGTGAATGTCATATTAAGAGGCCACGCTCCCTCTCCTTCATCTCAGAGTGATGTAACGATTGAGAGGTTGATCTGGGATGTTTTTCATCCTAGCCTCTTCAATTGGTAGATATATGTATTCCTACATCTTTTCTCGTTCCATGATAAATTTTCCAACTTCCTTAGCTTCCTCATTATCTAGTTATGATTTGGATTAGAAAGGAAAAGTGATATATCATTATCCTACTCAATCTTTATCATGATCTTGAATATGTCAAGTGTAACAAGACAACCTAGGTGTCATTTGGCATAGGCTATTTTATAATATTTTAAACTTAGTCATTCTAAAAATCCTTTATTTTTTCTCAATTCCATAAGCTTTTGAATCTTGTAGAAATCCAAATCAAAGAATGATGTCATAGTTGTAAGGATAGAAGTAATTGTGACTACATAGGGTTGTTACTGATGTATTGGTTTGCCCATGTAAATACATTTGCACTTGAAACAAAAGGTGAGAATTATATTCAAAGGAAATTTAAAAGTCATAGAGAATTGACATGACATTAATGCTTGAACAAATCAAGTTGTTAAACATTAGAAAAGCTATGAACATGAACAAAGAGGAAATTCTAGAAACAATGTTAATTTCACAGATGCTCTTCTTATAGCACTAGAAAGATGTTCTAGTAAAGATCATTGTAATATGGGATTCATCACAATTTAACATGAAAGTGAGCTAAGTAATCTCATGGCCACCAAAAAGTCTAGAAAAACTAATTTTTAAATTAATTTTCCTTAAATTGAAAGGAGGCTTGCATATTCTTGAAGAAATTTGATAATCTGAGACAAGAGTATTTGCCAAATGCTAGCAAATAAAAAGTAGAAAATAGTACATGTGGAATAGTTGAAAATAAAAATGAAAGGAAAATATGTATAATATAAAACGAAATAAAATAAAACATGGCATGTGGCTAGTAGCAAGAACATTTAGAAATAGAGTGTAAATTAAGATAGATCTTATTCATTTTAAAAACCTATATTTGAAAAGGATTATAAAATATAGATTTGAACCATGTCTAGAAAATTCTAAAAATAGGAAGGACTAAAATAAGAAAATCTAGACTATCGAATAAAAGAGGATAAGAACTTGCTGTAAATGTTTAAAAACATCTACCAAGGATCAGAGGGTCTAAGAAGGAGCTATGTTATCCCATTTTTTCTTCAATGCATGAACTTGATGTAGATCTAACAAGAATGTTGCAAATTCAGAAGCTAAATAAGCAAGAGGATTGGATAAGATTGGTGTGTTGACTTGATTTTGAAAGATTTTTCAACTGTTAAGAGGACAACATGAATGAGATACAAATGTGTGAGTAGCAAAAAGGGAAAAAGAAATCAAAGTAATTAATATCTCTAGTAGGAGACTTATTCCACAGAGAAGTAGAGTCTTTGAAAAGGTTTCTAAATCACTTGTTGCAAAGAAAGCAAATTGTTCTTAGTAGCAAAGACAACCAAAAGTGCTAACTTTTCAAAAGGCCCACTAATTAGAATGGTTCAAAACCCCTTTCTATTTTAGGATATCCTCCAATTTATATGTGTAAAATGTCTCATAGATCATAAAGAAATGATAGATTATAGTCCACAGAATCTTCTAGAAGGTTATGAATAGGAGAATTGATGTGCAGATAACTAATATGAAAAAACAATGTCAAACGTCAAATGTAGGATTGACATGAGACATCAAGAGTCAAAATAACACTACACATTGAAAAAGTAGATTTCCTAAAGAGTTGAAGTCCTCATTGACATAGGAGTTAACATTGGACATCAAAACTAGAAGTTGTAGATGAAGAACAAAAAATGATGCTATTGATGATGTGAGACACCACTTCTAGAAAAAGCTAAAGATGGAGACTAGAAGCTATGTTGTAGATGATGCATGATGTTGAATCTAGGTTGCTGAAGATGGCTTTGACCTAATAAGTCATAGAATGTATCTAAAACTCTTACTTATGCAAAAAAAAAGAGAAAAAGCTAAAGTGGGTATAACAATCTCTGCATCAAAGAAAGGAATTGCACAAAGAACCAAGTGAATTACTCCTCAATGGTTGTTTTATAGTATATTTCCTCATGTATCACTCTAATCATTCCTATTTCTAAAAAGGACATCAATGAAATGAGAATGTATATTGATTATAGGATTATTAATAGGATTAAAATTAAGTCCAAATTTTCTTTTCCTAGAATAGATGACATTCTTGATTTTTTGGCTAATGCTAAAATATTTTCAAAAATTGATTTAAAAATTAGCTATCATCAAATTAAAACTATATTGGAAGATTAATGGAAGATGGCATTTAAACCTCTTAATGGTCAATCATGCCTTTTGAGCTGACTAATGCTCTGGCTACATTCATGAGGCTTATGCATGATGTTTTAAGGGACCTTATTGGAAAATTTTACATTATTTTCCTTAATGATATTCTTGTTTCTAGTTATAATGAAGATAAGAATATGCAACACTTGAGGTTGTTATGCAAAAAGTTGCATAAATCTTAACTGGTCATCAATGCCAAGAAGTGTCATTTCATGAAGAAGAAATTTGTGCATTTAGGTCATGTTATCTCCAAGAATCAAGTTAATAAGAAACCAAGAAAGAATAAGGCAATCAAGAACTGTCCTTCATCTAGAGATGTTAGAGAGGTGAGATGTTTTCTTGGTTTGATTAGTTTCTATAGAATATTTATTAGAAACTTTAGGTCTATTGCATGACCTATATTATCTTATTTGAAGAACAATTTCATTTTTTTTATGGGATGATATGAAAGAGAATTATTTCCAATATTTAAACAAGAAAATTTGTAGTGCTCTAGTTTTCGCAATTCCATATTTCCTTGAACTTTTTGAAGTAGTAATTGATGCATGTGTACTTTCTATTAGTGGTGTGCTTTCACAAGAGGGTAAGCCTATTATATTCCTTTTGGAAAAATTGAATAACTATAGAGAAAATAAAAATGTATATGAAAAAGAGATATATTCTATACTTCAAGTGATCAAGCATTGGAGATATTATAGGTTGGGATCTAAATTTCATTTGCTCATTGATTGTAAAGCACTTTAGTTTTTCAATTCTCAAAAGAATTTAAGTGCTAAACATATGAAATAAATTTAATAACATTAAGAATTTCATTTTGTTTCAAAGCAAAGAAGTAACAAATCAAATGTAGTTATTGATGCTTTTTCTAGAATTCATATTGCTTATTCTTATATTTAGGTTAGTGGCTTTGACTCTTTTAACAAGTAAAACAATTGAAGATGATTTGAAGAAACTACAAATAAACAAAGATCTATCTTTTCACAAAGGTGAATGATGAAAAAGAACTCATTTAAACAACCTTATTTTGTTGGGATAAAGTTAAGATGATGGTGATATATCCCAATGATACTAATGTTTAGCGTATTTCAAATGAATTAAATTCTTCATTGTTCGGAAGGGTTCACAAACTAAAGGATTATCACATCAAAAATTGTATTCTTTTCAATAATGGCAAAATTTATATTTCTAGATATGATTTTAGATCCAAGATTCTTGAGGAAAAACACAATAGTAACATGGTGACACATATGGAAAAGACAAAGACATTGAAAGTAGTAAGTAGAATTATTTTTAGTCAAATATGTATAGATATATTATTAAATTTATTAAGGTATATTTTGTTTTCCAAAAGCTTAATAGAGAAAAAGATGTTAAAGAATACTACATGCCTTTGTCAATTCAAAATTCTTCTTAGAAAAGTAGTTCTTGGAATATCTTACTAGAATCTTTTTTCTTTAGCAAAAAAGAATAAGCATTAACTAAATTNTATTTCTTTTACTAAAACTAGCCTTCTCAATCATAAAAAGGAATTANAATTATAATATGTAATTGACTAAATATAAGTCTTTCCTCTTGCTTGTAATAATAATTCCTTTTTATGATTGAGAAGGCTAGTTTTAGTAAAAGAAATATCTACGAAAATCAAAAGTTCTAGAAATAGACTCCATATGCTTAGTAAGACCAAGAAGACTAACAATTTCCTACTCAGCTTTTTAAAAAATCAACATAAGATTATATAACTTTACAAAACATAGAACTTTATAATATTCTTTAGATTAGGCATTGAAATCTAAAGCCTACTTATGTCTAGATATATTTGAGTAAAGAAAAATAGAGAAATGTGCATTTCTACAAGCTCAAATCAAGAAGGACTTATTCATTCATAATTAAGGCCAAGATCAATACCATTGCCTATGAGATTAAGTTTCCTAATGATTTTCATATTTCTTATATTCTTAGTTTTTTACATGTGAGCCCCTATCATAACAATGTTCTTACTTTAGACTTAGAAAATAACCTTGAAGATCTAAAAAATTCAATTGAAGGTCATACTCCATTGAAACCATCAAGGAAGCCAATTATGTTACCAGCAAGAGAGGAAAGGAGCATAAGAGGCAATAAGATGCATGTCTACTTGATGCATTGGAGTAATAAAGGACCCAAGAGTACTGTTTAGGTTCATGAGATTGATTTGGATTTATGGGGGCTTAATACTATCCCAAGTGTATTACTCAATAGAAAAAAGAGTTCTTTTTAAGGGTAAGGACGATGATGAAGATATCAACCCACTATTTGAGGTAATACCTATCATCAATATGTTGTAGAAGTAGTAGGAGATATATATTTATTTTTTTTAGTCTTTTTAAAGTCATGTGTTTTTATGGTGTTGAGTATGTAACTATGAACTTACTACAAGTTGTAGTCAACTGATGAGCAATGAGGTACCCACTATGCCCAACCATACGAATCGCAAGCATTCACATAAAGTCCAATTGAATTCCATGGATGGGACTAGTTGTTTCATCTAGGTCATTATGTCTTGATCATAGTTTATTGTCTTCCCACTTGGACTAGTGGTAGCTTTGTTATGTATGATTTAGTCCAAATTGAGGTATATGATAATTGATGTTTTTTTGGCCCTATGCTACTCCTAATGACAATAAAGAAATCAAATATTTAAACTAATTAACAATGAAAAGTAAAGTCTAAACAAGCCTATGGACAATGACTATTCATTCCTAGCTTACCATACACATCCTAAACCCATGTATCCACTACTAGGATTACCAAGTGCTATGCTACTAGGCAAACCAAACAATAACATTGCTGGGGTTACCAAGTGAATATGTGTTTACGGTTGAAATTGGTCATGCTCATTCCACCAATTCATTAATATGCAAGAAAACATAAATACCAACTAAGTACATCAAAAGTAAATTACATTAAAAGTAAATTTAATCTAAGTCAAGGTGCTATAGTGAATAAGAATCAATCTCGATCTTATTGCCATTGGATGAGCGGTGAGGTACCCCTATGCTCAACCATACGAATATGAGTGTTTCATGCACGATCCAGTCGAATTCCAAGGACTAAGTGCTTATGCGCCCTTGTCAAAAAAAGATGGGTTGGTTGATCGTTGTCTTCCCAAGCTTACCTATATCTCATAATTGTATGGTTAAGTAAGCTTGAGGCATATGATTTTTATAGATTTTATGTTTTTATGTCCTACACTAGTAGGGAAAGAGAGAGATAACTAGGTGACTAATTTAACTTAACTACTCATTAACTAAGTTCTAACTAATCCTAACACAAGAATCCGTTCCCACTTGCTGTACACATCCTGAACTAGTGCTACACTGCTAGGATTACCAAACGCTAATCATTACTGGGTTACCAAGCATTACATGCATGCTCGAAGTAGTTGTGCTTGTGTAATTTAACAATTTTCTTAATTGATCAAAACGAATTTCTGTGCGAATAACAGAAATGTAAAGTGCATAAAATAAAATAAAATAAAATAAATTCATAAGAAAATAAAATAAAAGGAATGCATAAGAAAACAAATCTCAAGTGCTGCAAGGATGAATCGAAGAGCTCATCTTTATTGCCGTACACAAGGTGTGCCCAGGTACACAATGCTCGAATAAAGATCCATCCACACTTAGACCTCCTATTGTAGGCACTTGGAAAGTACTCTAACTTTAAAATAGACTACAATAGTTTTGCTACTTGACTGCTAAAAGAATTCCTTTCCAATTGTGCACCTAGGCACTGTATTTATAGACTTGGGAGCAACTACTCTAATAATTAGATTAACCACTCTAATAATTAGAATAAACCACTAGAGTAACTTCTCTAATAATTAGGGGGGGTGTTGGACCCCGAAAAGAAGTTTTATTGAAATCAAAGATGCATCAATTACAACAACTTGAATAAGTCATAGGGTTAAGGGGAGGGAAAATTGAGAGCATTGTGAATGAAACTCAAGAAACACCTTAGAAATTAACAAGTATTAAAGGAGGAAACCCATGTTGGGGCACAACCAAATGTCCACACATACTGGCTTATTACAAAATAGAATGACATAGAATTAGATGAGGCAAAGATCTCTCAATTAAGGATAGAGAGAGTTCCAATGGTAACTCCACATAATGAAAAGGGAAATCTTCCTTGCAAAGATAACTATGTTAAGTGTAACTAGAACATACAGGTCTTTCCCATAGCTACAAGAGATGAACCAATTGATGACTATCCAGATTGAACTTGGATGCTTGAGACGTGAGTTGAAAATTGGTGAGGCAAAAGATCTGCAACTTTTCCAACCTGGTAAGTAAACATTTATTAGAATAATTTTTTTTTTGAAATAGAAAATTGTATCTTCACTTCCAAATATAATATAAAATAGTAGGCCTAATAACTTTCCACAGAAAATTAAGATTAGCAAAAGTAATGTTCAAGAATCTGAATATGGCATCCTCTTGAGATAGCTTGTATGATGGAAATACTTTGGAAGCCCACTTCCACACATGTTGAGCAAAGGGACAATGCCAAAATACATGGAAAAATTCATCTTGTCCACCATATAGAGGGCAATTGGGATTGGGAATCCCCAGATATTCTAAACATTTTCCAATAGGTAGACCATGGTGGAGGAGACACCAGAGGAACTGCTTAATTTTGGGGAGGGTCGGAAGTTTCCAAATATGTTGGAAGAGAGGGTTCCAAAATGTTTCTGACTCTTGTTTGTGCCAATACTTATTGCAACGTTGAATGAATTCAGATGGATCATGCATGAGATGAAAGGGGACAGATGGCCGGTAGGGCAAGAGTTTAACCCCATTATGGCATTGAAGGCCATGAAAAAGACTTTTCACTGTAACATCAAGTTGCCAGTGACCGTGGAGAAAAGAGTAAATCTGAACTAGGCAATTGTTCATTGTAGCCAACTCCCCATACAAAGTGTTAAACTCAACCCTCGAATTCCAATGACTAGCCAGCCTAAGATAATTTAAGGAAATGACACCCTTTCAATACCACGAGGTAGCCACCTTAGCATTTGTGATAGCAAGGGGAGCAGGAGAAAAAGGTAACCACCATGGCACACTCTAGAGAGGATAGTAGGGTTGATCTTAATGGTAGTCCAGTCAATGTGAGTGTGTAGAATTTTCTAGGCCCTCTAAATGCTTTTGAAAACATGAGATCCAAGAAGAATGATAGTGAGGGGGGAAAGGATCCAATTGACGAAATGGATGCCTTTCCAGAAGGGCTTATTTTTAGGAAATGCTTGATGAAGCCTTAATTGGAGAAGGGTCCCTATAATATCTAAGGCATCTAAATGTTGTACCAACAACTTAGCAACCAGGGTAATTCCTTGCTTATAGGAGTTCAAAAGTCCTAAGCCACCCTTATTCTTGGAGAGAGGTAACAATATTCCAAGTGACACGATGAAATCCTTTCTGAGAATCCTTGGAGGACCACATAAAGTCACGGAATAACCGTTCTAGCTTCTGGTAGGCAGCTTGGGAGGGGCCCCAACACGAAGAGTAATACACATGGGTGGACACGCATATGGACTTACATACAAGGTATTTATCTGCAAGTGTGAGGGGTTTAGTTTTCCATTTGTTGAGTTTCTTTTGAATTCAATAAATAACCTACTCCCAGAGAATAGATGTTGAACCTCTAAAATGGAAAGGGATTCCCAGAATCTTAACAATGTCTTGATCCTGAATCCGCTTCCAATTATAGTTAGTCACATGTTTGTAATTGTCATTAAAGCAATAAACAAAGGATTTATTCTAATTAATTGTGGAACCTGAGAGTGTGCAATATTTCTCCACCCTTGATAAGAGGCAGTGCAAATTGGAGGCTATGTTTTGAACTAGGAAAAAGGAGTCATCGATGAAGTGCATATTGAGAAGATGTTGTTGAGAGGAAGAAAGGCAAACCCTAGTGAGAACTTTAGTTTGAATGTCTAGGTTAATTTGATGACAAAGAAAGTCTAATGCGATGATAAAGAGATAGGGGACGAGAGGACAACCTTGCCGCACAGACCTATGTATTGGAAAGGGAGAGGTGATGCCAAAGGTAGTGGCAATTCTTGCAGTAGCATCTAAGAATAATCATTTCACCATATGCAAGAACTTAGGTACAAAACCAAGTTTGTTCATAGTCTGCAAGATAAAATCCCACTTAATGTTTTCATAAGCCTTGGCATAATCAAGTTTCACAAGGAGAATATCTTGTTCATCATCCTCAGCCCACTTGAGACCTTCCCACGCCACGACCACATTATCTAAAATATATCTACCAGGAACAAATCCTATTTGTTGGGGAGATATGATCTGGCCAAGAATTTTTTTCAGCCATAAGGCAAGACACTTCACCCAAATTTTATACACTACATTGAGAAGAGTTATGGGATGCCAATTGGAGATATCAGTTAGATCCCCAGACTTGGG
>MNCI01004940.1:0-23138 GCA_015680685.1 Gnetum montanum | reverse complement strand
GGAGATTTGAATTTAAATGATACTGAGGGTGAGCATCATGGTGTGACTAGGGAATGAGTCTTCTGAGATGCTATAGATTGTTTATTCCTGGCTAGGATAGGACACACCAAGATATGATGCTCAGCCCTATGACAATAGCTACATGAGTTTGGAAGGTAAAAATAGTCCACTTTTTGGGTGAAGAGTTTTCCACCTGCAGCGAGGGTTAATGAGGTCTTCCAAAGAGCTATATCCAGTTCAATACAATAATGGAAAATTTAAGTTTCATTGATCACCATATAATGATCAGAAATAATAGGGGCCGAGGTGCTCAGAATGTCCCTCTCAACAGATGAGAAAATAAGTGAAAGATTGGGAAGTTCCACGTAACAAGGAATTATATTAAAAGCTGGGTCATTGACATTAAAGTCAAGAATCTAGGTGCGTCCGATTAGGGTTGCTTTCCTTGTTGGAAACCTTTTTTGAGAGAGAGCCTTTTTGACCTGAGAGGCATCAAATAATTCTACCAAAATGAAATGATGAGTGTAGTATCGAGCATGAGAAACTTGAATTCCATGGGGTTGAAGGAGGCTATGGACTTGAGTGTTTAAACTTGGGGACCTTGGTAAAAACCCCACAATTTGAAAAAAAATAAAATGAGATGAAAAATCCTTAGAAACTACTTCAAAAATGTCATCAGGTAAAAGAAAATCAATTTGAGGTGAGGTAGATGAACTTCCCTAAGGAAAAGCAGAACCTGATGAATCCATCATTGCGACTTGCCAACCGCTGGGTCGTGCACTTTCTTGGCACCATTCTGCTACCTTGACTACAGGAAAACACTCACCACCAGTGTGCATGGTTTTGTCCACAATTGAAAATCTTGAATAATTTTGTTGATTTTTATAACCAGGTCTGTTTAGGGTTCTGAACTGGCTTGCAGCCTCACAGAAGCAACAAATTCCATCAAATCAGAGGTGGCCACGAGCAAGAGGAAGAAGAAGAAGAATTTAGGGCATTGCAGGTGGAATCAGTCTGATTAGAGGAGAAAAAATGTAGAGCAGAAATCTGAAATCATCATGGTAGGGCCTACAGATCAATGGATGAAGGAGTATGATGAACCCGCAAAGCTCTAGAAGAAATCAAAGCTAAAATGGCTAAGCGCAACTCACTGCCTCTGTCAGGGCCTGAGACACAGCGCCATATCAATGTGTAACGGTCATCTATTCATACTTCCCAAGTCTATATAAAATAAATTCTAATTAGAATAAACTACTAGAGTAACTACTCTAATAATTAGAATAAATCGCTAAAGTAACTGGTCTAATAATTACATTAAATCGCTAGAGTAACTACTTTAATAACTAGAATAAATCGCTAGAGTAACCGCGCTCATCAAACCCCCATGACTAAATGAAAACTCATTCTCAAGCTCCTTACAAAATATTGGGAAGGTATGAAATTATTGACTAATTGACAACTGATGGTGGAATAGGATAACAGACTCAATGTGCCTAGTGATGGATCAATAAGCATATTACAACATTGTGGTGAACACTCATACATAAATGACATCCAAGCCTTTATTTGGCAGCTTGTAAAGAAAGAGAGAGAAAGAAAATGAAGCATGTTGCCACCAATGCTAAGATTGCACCTTCCATTGTTTATCCATAGCCATGCCACCAAACTTGCTCTTTTCGTAAACGCTCTAGTTCCGGTCCATCTTGAGTGCTTCCTCCAAGCCCAATCCATTGTTTGAATGATCGCTATCTACACACACAACATAGTCACAAATGAGCAAGGATAGATAAACTACAATGTAGTTGATACCTTGCCTCGATATGAAGTGCATTGGCTGAGTTGTGGTTATGGAAGAAACTAGTTCAAAGATTTATCACTCGCAAGTACCCAAGGTGTAGGGGTTAGGTAATTAGTAGAATGGAAAAAATTAAAAAATTTGTGCCAAGGCCCCCATGACTAAGAGTGAACCTCTGATATCTATAAAATGGAAAAACATGAGGAACAAGAAAAATGAAAAATATCAACGGCAACGCCAATAAAATGGATGACATGGATGGGGATGAAACAAAAAATGATTAATTGTAGAAAATGTTTAAGGAAAAGAAGTTAACAATTGCACCAAAAAGAAATGTGAGTGGGTCCTCCCCAAAGCAAGCTCATGCCCTTTATAACTTGACAAACCCACAAACCAAGGAGTCCATAGGCTCTAAGAATATCATTTGGAAGCAATAGTTAAAAACTTACCCACAAGAATTCACGAAAGAAAAAAAATGCATCAACCCAGAACGGACTAATGATAAAGTCAACAATGAGGTGGAAAATGGGAAGAAAGATAAAGAGGAGAGAATGGAATGGAATCCCAGGAACAAGGCTATGTAAATCCCCTTGTGTATTTCATGGTTAAGATAACTAAGTAGAACTCATCCCAAATCTAGATTCAAACCAACCACATTCAGTGACCTCGCATCAATACACTTGGCCAATCCATCCTTTTAAGGTAACAAGAATGCTTCCACAAAGAGTGACCACCATCCCAAGGAGAGTGATATGGAGAAGTAGGAAGTGAGAAAGGGCCTTAGTTAGAGAAAACCTTCAAGCATGGGTAACATGTCTTTCCAATGCCATAACCAACACTTATAGTCCATATTTCTTTATTATGTCTAAGGGGTGTGCTTTGAATTCTCACCTTTTTCTCTTTTTTCTCTTTTTTTTTGTTTGCATGAGAACCACACCATGCAAAGACTTATTTTTATTCACTTAGCTTCTCGATTTTTGAACAATGTTAGAATAGTTAAAAACCTAAGAAAACGCATCCAAGCACCCAAGAGAATGGCCAGCACAAATGCATCGAATCCCCTTGAAGTCACACCCTTTTCATTCTTTGAATCTTTCCTTGGTTTCAAAAGTACCCAACCACCAATTCATTAAAAGTTTACTTAGAAAAAGAGGGACTGTACAATTCCAAGCCAAGGGAGACCATAGAGTTGTATGGATGAGTGGATGGTGTGGACTCATTACCTGTTTTACCAAAAGAACCATACCTTAATATCAGAATCATAATTCAAAGGTAAAATCCAAACATTAGCAATCAATATAATATAATTCAATCCACCATCATGAGCACTTATTGGATGATGAATAAAAGTAAATCAAGTAATCAAACAAATAGTAAAAATATGAATGATGGTGTATAAAAAATAAGAAAAGTTGGAAAAATGTGTAAAACAAAAATGTGTGGAACAAAAACATGTAAAACAAAAATTCAAAATGAACTGAGGGGCCTAGAATGGTTAGCATAGGTAGCCATCTTCCCCATGACTGAGTTGGAAGGAGGAGATCCGAAATAGTGAGCAAGGTTGTCCATTAAGAGAGGTAGCATGTGTACTGGCTGTTCTAAGCTCCTAGAAAGGTTTGGTTTGTTGCACATTGACCAAAAGTTTCTTATCCAGGCTCTTAGGTTTGTATATTGTCATGACCCCTAAAGGAAAAGTTGCATAAATAATGTAAGGTCCTTCCCACATTATTTGAAATTTAGTACGTTGTGGCACATGTGTGGGATTCCAGTAGAGAACCTTATCTCTTGATTGATATTTAACTTTCCTAATCCTTAGGTCATGACATTGCTTATTGAATGCCTTGTGCAATTTGTTAGATGAACGGGTAGCTAGTTGGTTTTTATCTAGAAAATTAAGGGTTACTAACCATTGTTTCTATGCTAGGTCAAGATCAAGGCTGAGGTCACATGTTGTGGATAGTGTACAGAGCTCAGTTTGAATGGGAAGCGTTGGTAATTTACTGTACACTAACTCATAGGGAGAGTAGCATGTAGGGAGTTTCCATGTGGAGCAGTGTGCCCAAAGAGCATCATTCAGCTTAGTTCTCTAGTCTCGCCTAAACTTGCTAATAGTTCTTGTCAATACTTTTGTAATCTCCTTGATAGTGACTTTGGCTTGACCATTTGCTTGAGGGTGGTATGGTGTTGTCAATTTATGCTCAACCCTTAAGTGTTGCATTAATTTCCAAAAAGTCCCACATGTGAAGTGGGTACCATTGTCTAAAATAAGTGCACGAGGCACACCAAACTTTTTTATGATTTGTTGTTGAACAAGTCATGCAGCTGTAGATGATGTACAATCCTTAACAGCAATTGCTTCTACCCATTTTGTTAGGTAATCAACAGCAATAATAATGTAAGCTTTTCCATTGGACATTGGTGTAATCAACCCCATAAAATAAATTCTCCAAATGTTGAAGGGTTCTAATGGTTGAATCCATTGTTTCAAATCCTCCATTCTAGCAGTCATTCCCCCATCACGTTGACAACACTCACAAGATTGGATGAAACGATGGGCATCCCAAAATAATGTAGGCCAATAATATCCTACAAGCAGGATCTTGATGGCCATTCATCTCCCAGCATAATGACCCCCACAAGGACCCTCATGAGTCTCTTAGAGAACTCATAGTTGATCTATATTGGGAACACACCATCAAACCAAGCCATCAAGACACACTTTGTAAAGTTGCCCATTAATCTCTATAAAGTACTTGGCTTGGTGAAGAAACTTTTGTTTCTTCTTAAGGTTTAACTCTTGTGGTGTTTGTTGGGTGAGGAGATAGGTAAGAATTCTACTATACTAATTTTTCTCTATGGGTGATTGATTATTCACTACACCAACAAAGAGGAATTCATTAGAGAAATGATCAAAAATTGGATACTCATCCTTTTTGTTGTCCCATCGCAACCGAGATAAATCATCAACAACTACATTCTTGGTGCCCTTGCAATCGATCATCGTTAAATCAAACTCTTGTAAGATTACAAGCCATCATATGATACGAGTGCTTACCATTGGCTTATTCATGAGGAACTGGATTGCACTATGATCTGTATGTATATATACTTTATATCCCAATACAGAGTGTCTAAGCTCTTCTAGTGCAAACACTATAGCAATTAATTCTTTCTCTATGGTAGTGTAGTTAAGTTGTGCACCAGTGATACTTCTACTTGCATAGTGGATGTAATAAGGACACTTCTAGTCATCTAACTGTGTAAGTATAGCTCCTAAAGCATAGTTGGATGCGACAGTCATGATATGAAATGGTTTGGACCAGTCAGGAGCTTGTAGAATGGGTGTTTTTACTAACTTCTATTTTAAAGTTTGGAAAGCTAATTCGCATTTCATGGTCCACTAGAAAGGTATTTCCTTTTTCATTAATTCCACCAATGGTTTGGAAACCTTTGAAAAGCTCTAAATAAATCTCCTATAGTAGCCAGTATGTCCAAGGAATGACTGAATATCTTTGATAGTTTTCGGTTGATAGGTAATTCCTTGGATAATTTTGATTTTCTTGGGGTCTACCTCTATCCCTATGTGTGAGAATTTTTGCCCTAGTACTACATCTTCTTGGACCATCAAATGGCTTTTCTGCCAGTTGAGCCTCAAATTGGTTTCTACACATATTTTTAACACTTGCTACAATCGGTCCAAGGCTTGATCAAAGTTTTCTCTATAAGTAGAGAATTCATTCACAAAGACCTCCATGCCATTCCCTATCTGCTATTGAAATATGCTTAGAACTAGTCGTTGAAATGTTGCAATGGCATTGCACAAGCCAAATGACATCTGTTTGTATGCGAACGTTCTCCAAGGATAGGTGAACGTAGTCTTGGCTTGGTCTTCTAGGGCTATTTGTATTTGGTTATATATGCTATATCCATCTAGAAAATTGTAATAGTGATTCCCTACAATGGTATCTAAGACTTGGTTGACAAATGGCAATGGAAAGTGATCTTTGAATGTTGCCATATTTAGTAGCCTGAAATATATGCACATCCTCAATTTGCCTCCCTTTTTAGGCACAATAACGAAAAGGCTAACCCATTTGCTATTAGCAATGGAGTATATGAACCCAACCTTGAGAAGCTGTTCGATTTCTTCCTTAACTACTTACTTTAGCTTAGGATTAAATCACCTCGACGATTGTCTTCAAGGCTTCATGGAGGGGTCAATGTAAATTCTATGTTGGCATATCCTAGGATTTATTCCAATTAATTTAGGATATGACTAAGCAAAGGCTTCCAACCATTTATTTATTACCTTTAGCAATTCTTCTTTCTATTGAGGAGCAATCTTAGCATTGATAATTACTAATTTTCCATTTCTAAGGAACGTGTATTCCATACCGATGGGCAATGGTTTCAACTTAAGGGGCTCCTTCTTAAATTTCTCATGGATTTACAACTTCCCCGAATTGATATTTTCAAGGTTAAGACTTGGAAGTTGGTGGTGGACTTGCTCTAATGCATCTATGCTATCGATGTAAGCACAAGTCAAATCCTTAGTTGGTTCCATGCATATGAGTGAACTACTTTCTTGATCAGCTATCAGCCACTGGGTGTCTTCCTATCATGTGGCTACTGCATACAAGCATCTTTGTATGTTAATCACTTGTGAACACTGATTGCATGAAGATAGTGCTAAAATTTGCACAAAGCATGACCTATGCATGCAATTACACCCTATGTCACTATATGCAATGCACAGAACTTTCTTCTTCTTGATCTTTCCAAATGTATTTTCCTTTGATATTTCTAGGAAAAGATCGTGGATTCCTAGGCATGTGTCGATGGTGCTTAGCCATGCTCTTCCCATTATGATTGGGAAGTCCCCTTTACCGTTGTTTACCTGAATCACTAGGAAGTTATTTGGGTATGACCACCCACAAATAGTGATAACAATGTCTTCCACCAGTCCCAATCGGACAGTGATGGACTGGTCGGCCAACTCTAGATAGCTGTTGCTCTTTTTCAATGGAGGCAGGTTCCAAACCTTGTACATTTCTTGAGAAATCAAGTTGACACTAGAACCTGAATCCAAAAGAGCCTTGCATGGCACATTTCTAGTGATTTGTAAGTATATCAGAGGAGTTCTAGAATTAGAGAATTTCCTGGGAAGGTGGCCAGCTTTGATCCAATCAATGACAGCATGTGTTAGAATGACCGTATGCGTTATGTGCGGTGATTCGGTTAGAGGGGGCTCCAAAGTTTTGATTGATACTAAGGCATCTAAGGAATTAACTACTTGTGATTGCAAGGGCTTGGTTGGACTATTGGCTCTAAAGAAAGGTCTTTTCTTCATGTGGTTATTGGAACCAACAGTAGGTTGAGAGTTAACAACCCTCATGGTGTTACGTTGCTACGGCTAGGTAGGGATTTCACCTTGCATCGTGGGAGTAGGTGGTAGTGGAGCTATTGGTGGAAGAGATGTGGCTAGATGAGAAGGATGATATTCTTGTAGAATATCACCTCTAGAAGAGAAAGTCCCATAATACTCATGGGCTTGGTAGTAAGGTTAAGGAGTGACGTGACCAGTAGAGTCACATGGAGAGATTGGCTGTTGCACATAATATCCATATAGGTCAGGTTACTAGTAAGGATACCATTGCCTTGGTGGTCGCATTCCCCATGATTGTGGGTGCTACCACTGTTGATATTGCTCAATCGATTGTGGTGGAGTTCCACTAGGATAATATGTTAAGGGTTGGTGGATCTGCTTTGGGTTACCTTCAGGATGAGGTAACCTTCGGGGTATTTTCCTTTTCTTAATCGTGGGTTGAGTGCATACACCCCAAACTCTTGCAGATGTGAGATTATAGGGCAACATCCTTTAGGATGGTCATATTGACATATCTCACATCCACTATCATTATTTGTTTCTGAATCCACAACCTCTTCAATGATGGCAACTTTTCCCTTACCCTTGCTACGTGCATGTTCAGCCTCTTTCTTTTTTCTTTTCTCATTACCTTGCTCTCTAGACTCCTCTACTATTTTAAGAACAATTTGAAATCTATTGTCTAGGGAATCCCACATTTGTTCTACCTTTGTCAAAACTTTTGATGTCATCTTTTGGATAGGCAAAGTTTTCCTATTCACCATCTCTTTGAGTGGTGACTCTTCTTCATCCTCACAAAATCTTATTCCCGTATTCCGAACGGAAGGATCTCGATTATACTTTTCTAAACTTTCTCTCTTCCATAGCTCACCTTCTTCCTTAGCAACTTGCTCCAATAGTCTTTAAATTTGATGGGGCCTAAGCTTGAATAGTCTCCCTTACACATAAGTCCCAAGGGTTCTTCTCATTTCATGCCTAAGCCCATTCACGAGATGGTGTAGTTGATCCCTTTGTGAATAACCATGGCCAAGACAACAATGTAACAGTGCATAGTATCGGCCCATGATAGCATCCAAGGGTTCATGTCCTCCTTATTTCTAGCCTTGGATTTGCTTTCGCAAGTTAGACACTCAGGAGTATGTTTGGTAATTGTCATTAAATAGTTCTAACATAGTTGATGAGTGGCGAGATACCCCTACACTCAACCATACAAATACGAGCGTAGCATGTGCGATCTGGTTGAACTCTGAAGACTAAGTGCCTACATGCCTCATGGAACATTTAGGGTTAATCATTCATTGTCTTCCCAGACTTGTAGTTGTAATGGTGTATGGTTAAGTTTGAGGTATATGATTTTTATGCTTTTTATGTTTTTGTCTCCTATGCTAACAAGTTGAAGGGTTGAGAAGGCTAATTACTAACTTTAACTAATTAACTAAGTCTAAATTAACCTAGTGTCAGCATCCGTTCCCACTTACCGTACATACCCTGAACCGATGCAACCATGGCTACCAAATGCTAATCATTACTGGGATCACCATGCGTAATGCACGTGCTCGAAGTGGTCGTACTGAGGCACTTAACTAGGAGAGAAGGGTTGAGAGAGAAAGCAGTAAATAATGAATAATATATAATAGTAAAGAAAATCCTAATTAGCCTATTCCATGCACTGCAAGGTTTATTCAAAAAGCTCGTCTTTATTGCCGTACACAAAATTGTGTTCAGGTACAATGTTTTCTCTAATAAAGATCCATTCACTTTGGGACTCCTACTATGGGCACATGGAAAATATTCTATCTCTGGAGTGATCAAACTACCAGAGTTTCCCTACTGTCTAGCCTAGGATGAGGAAATAAGGAAGAGCCGCCTCTTATTTATAAATATGATGGCGCACCACGATATCACGGCCCATGCGATATCGCGTCCCATCATACCCCCGTGACTAAATGAAAACTTATCCTTGATTTCCTTACAATAATATCGGGAAGGTATGGGATTATTGACTCAAAGGAAACTAATGGGATGACATGTGAATGGATCATCATTACAAGACATAAAAAAATTGGTGTTCATGACAACAAGGGTGAACACCTTATTACATTGACATTAGGCCTCATTTGGCAGCTGAGAGAAAAGAGAAGAGAGAATAAGTCTTGTTGCTGCCAACGCCAAGATTGTGCCTTTCGTCATCCATCCGTAAGTGCATCATCAATCTCATTCCTTGCAAAGCTGCTTCAGCACCGCTCCATTCCAAGTGCTTCCTCCAGATCTAGTCCGTTGTTGCATGATTGTCATCTGCACACACAACACAATCTTACATTAGTAAGGGTGATTGAATCATCATGTAATTGATACCTTGCTTCGATGAAAGATCAATTGGCTAGGTTGTGGTATGGTTGATTAAGGATCTAGAGATATATTAATGATGACTACCGAAGGTGTAGGGGTTAGGAGAAAATCGAAAAAATTGGGCCTCGTACCCCCATGAATAATCGCAAACCCCCAGTAGCGATAGAATGGAAAAAGAAAAAGAATAAGAAAGATGAATAAAAAGAGACAACGGTAATGGCGATAAAGAGGATGTCAAGATGAAAATGAGCAGAATAAAATTAATTGCAAAATGTTAAGGGAAAGAATTTAAGTGGTGCACCAAATAGGAATGTCAGTGGGTCCTCCCCAAAGAAGGATCATGCCCGTAATGCCTTGACAAACCCACATTCAAAGAGTCTGTAGGCTCAGGGAATGTCCTTTGGAACAAGAGTTAAAGACTTAACCGTAAGAGTTTACCAAAAAGAAAACAATGCATCTACCAAAATATACACTAATGATACAACCGGCAATGAGGTGAAGAGTGAAGAGAAGGGTAGAGAGAAGAGAATGGAATGGAATTGCAAGAACAAGGTGGTGTATAGCCCCTTGTGTGTTTCATGATTAATGTGACCTGGCAAATCTCATTCCAACTCTAGCCTCAAACCAACCACATCTAGTGACTTCGCATCAATGCATTCAGCCAAACCGTCCACTTGAGTAACAAAAATGCATCTCCAAAGAGCCACCACCATTCCAACGAAATAAAAGAGGAGAGAATGGGAAGAGAGAAGGGCCTTAGTTAGAGGGAACGTTTTTGGTTCCATAACCAGTGCTTGTAGCCCAAGAGATTATTTGGTCTAAGGGGTGTGCTTTGAATTCTCACTTTTTTTTCTTTTTTCTCTCTATTTTTTTTGTGTGTTTTAATGCTTGAGAACCACACCATGCAAAGACTTCTTATTTTTATTGACTCAGCTTTGAACAATTGGGTAACATCGAAGCAGCAAGAAAAATCAAGAAGAAAACATCCAAGCACCCAAGAGAACAACCAACAAAAATGCATCAAGTTCCCTTGAAGTCACACCCTTTTCAGTCCTTAAGTCTTTCCTTAGTTTGAGAAATGCCCAATCACCGATTCGTTAAAGTTCTTATTTAGAAAGGAACTATACATTTCCAAGCCAAGAGAGACCATAGAAACTATGGATGGATGGATGAAGTGAACTCATTGCCTGCCATATCAAAAGAACATACCTTAGTATCAACATCGTGACTTAAAGGTAAAAACCAAACATTGGCAATCAATAAGAAAATAGTTCATACCATCGTGAAGAACACTTATTGGTGACAAACTTATAGGATGGTTAACACATACACAAACACACACAAAAAATGGAAAAGTATAATGATGATGTAAAACAAAAACAAGAAAAGTTAAAGGAATTTGTAAAAAAAAAATTAGAAAAGTTAAAGAAAGTTATAAAACAAAAATGTGTAAGATAAAAACGTGTAAAACAAAACTGTGTAAAACATAAATGTGTAAAAAAAATGTAAAAAAAAAACATGTAAAAAAAAAACGTGGAAAACAAAAATGTGTAAAACAAAAACTAAAAAGAATTAAGAGCCTCCAATGATTAGCATAGGTGGCCATCTCCCCCATGACTAAATTGCAAGGGAGAGATCTGAAATAATTAACGCCTATTTGAATTTCTTAGAAGTGCACAACTTCTCCCGACTAATGTTCTCAGATTAAGGGGTGGAAGTTGGCAACGGTCATAGTTCAATGTGTCTATGCCTTCATTGGTAGCATGAGTTTTTTCCTCAATTCGTTCCATGCATATTGGGTTGCTCTTTCTAGTAGCTATCAACCATGGGTTGTTTACTACTTGTGTGGTTGCTACATACAAGCACCTTTGAATTTGTGTTTCTTGGGCACACCGATTACATGGAAGAGATGCTAAACATTCTTCCATGTCATCACCCTCTGAGTCATTATATGTGATGCACGGAACTTTCTTCTTCTTGATCTTTCCCTAAATATTTATCTTAGATATCTACAAGGAAAGATCACGAATCCCTAGGTACACATCTACTATACTCAGCCATGGCCTTCCCATTATAATTGGGAAGTCCCCTTCATTTTTGTTAACTTCTATCACCAGGAAGTCAGTTGGGTATGACCACCCACACATAGTGGTAATAATGTCCTCCACCAATCCCAAGGGAATGGTGATGGACTGGTCTACCAGCTCTAGTTGAATGTTTCTCTTCTTAAGTTGGGGCAAGTTCCAGGCTTGATACATTTCTCGTGAAATTAAGTTGACTCCGAAACCTGAGTCAAGAAGAGCCTTATGTGGTTTGTTCCCAGTGATTTGTAAATAGATTAAGGGACTCCTAGGGTCAGATAGTTTCCTGGGAAGGTGACCTACCTTGATCTAGTCGGTTACAGTATGTGTTAACATAACCGTATGCGTACAGCTCTGATGTTGGACTAAAGGGTGCTCCGAATTTTTGGATGGTGGAGGAGTGTACATAGCTCAACCTCTTATTGTTGCGGGAGTTTGCTTGGGCTTTCGGTTCTGAAGAAGGGTCTTCTCTTTTTACAGTTGTCAGAACCAGCAGCAGGTTGAATATTTACAGCTCTCGCAGCATTACGTTACTGCGGTTGAGTAGGGAGTTCCCCTTGCATTGTTGGAGCAGGTTGTATGGGAACTATAGGTGGAAGAGGTGCGAATGGAGTTGGAGGATGGGATGAATGTGGAACGTCTCCCGAAGGAGAAGGAGTCCTTCTAAAGTACTCCCAAACTTGGTAGTGATGTTGGTGAGTTGTGTGACCCATAGAGTCACTTGGAGAAACCGACTACTGCACATAATAACCATATGGATTGGGCTACTGGTAAGGGTACTTTTGTGTTGGTGGTGGCATCCCCCATGACTGTGGGTATTGCCACTGCTGATTCTGCCCGATGGGTTGTGGTGGAGTTCCACTTGGATAGTACGTTAATGGTTGGTGGAACTGCCTTGGGTTACCTTGAGGATAAGGTAACCTTCAGGGTGTTTTTCGTTGGTTAAGTCTTGGATTAAGTGCATACACCCCAGACTCCTATAGATGTGAGATAATTGGACAACATCCCTTAGGATGGTTGTATTGGCAGATCTCACATCCACTGTCATCGTTTGTGTCTGAATCCACAACCTCATCAGAGATAGTAATTTTTCCCTTACCCTTGTTATGTGTAGGGCCTGAATCTCACCACTTTGTCTTACCTTTGTCACTACTTTGTTCCTCCTTAGACTCTTCTATGATTTTCAAGACTATTTCAAGTCTAGAGTCTAAGGAATCCCACAGTTGATCTACCTTCGCCGATACTTCAGTTGTTAGTTTTTGGATCGGCAAGATTTTTTTGTTCACCAACTCTTCAAGTGGTGACTCATCCTCCTCATCACAAAATCTTACTCCCTTCTTCAAAAGGGAGGGATCACGGTTGTATTCCTCCACACTTTCCCTTTTTTGTAGCTCACCTTCTTATTTTGCTACTTGTTCCAACAAGCGATGTACTTCATAGGCTCTAAGTTCTGATGGTCTCCCTTCGGCATAAGTCCCAAGAATTCTTCTAGTTTCATGCCTTAGCCCATCCACGATGTGGCGAAGTTGATCCCATTGAGCGCATCCATGGCCCAGGCAACGATGTAACAATGCGTAGTATCAGCCCATGGCAACATCCAAGGGTTCATGAGTATCTTGCTTGCATCCTTGGATCTACTTATGCAAATTAGACACTCTGGAGTACATTTGATACTTATCGTTGAAGAGTTCTAACATCATACTCCACCTCCTAATGGTCTCCGGTTCTAAGGACCGGTACCAACTCTTTGCTTCTTTGGTGAGTGTCCTAGGGAATAACTTAAGTTTTTGCCACTCGTTTTCTATGTTCTACAAGGCACAGGCATCATGGAATGCCTGTAAATGATGTTGCAAATCTGAGTTGTATCCCCCTTAAAAGCATGGAATATTGTTCATGTTTAAATGCTTGATCAGACTATCCTTTTGGTGCCTTGTTGGAATTCTTACTGCCTCCATTATGTCAAGCATACTTCGAGTTGCAAGTAGGGGCTCTTCCTGATCATATCTTTCATGACACCTGTGATGTCTTCGTTGTTCCCTACTTCCTCTTTGTTCATGCCCTTGTTCTCTCTCTCAACTTTCCCTGTGAGGTTTCTCATTTTATCTACCTCTATCCTCACCGTTATGTTCATGGTGGCTATGCCCAGATGTGGAAGGAGAGGGTGAGTGATAAGATGAAGGAGAAGATGAAGGGGAACCATCACCATGGAAATGCTTATTGCCTTCTCTTCAGCTGCTCCAGCCCCGATCGTGGTGACAATCTATGTGCCCCTCCTTATTATGAGTTGTTGTTCCCTCTGTGAACAGTTGGCATTCACAGGGATCAGAACCAGTGTTATGTATCATTGATCATAGGTTCTGATACCCTACCTTCTCACCATCGTTAGGAGGAGGAACATCATTTGATAGAGAACCCATTATAATGAGTTCATCATCTCCTATTTCGCTAAGGACATGCGAGCCTTTTCCCTTCAACAGGGTATGTTGGCTTTCTTGTCATGAGTCGCTCATACGTTGTGCTTCTGTGGGATGATAATCCCTCATGTCAAAGTCTTCCGTAATGTATTCAACATATAATTTTGTCATGCCAATTTGTTCCAAAGCACGGAAGAGCATGTTCAGGACTGATCGATCTAGGGGTAACATGATGTTACCTTGCAAATCTCTCCATCGCAATTGTTCGTCTTGATGGAGGATAAAGGTAAAGTTTGGAATATACTCATCGGGATGAGTATAGACTATCCGGTATTGTTGAGGACTTGGCTGATTTCGGTTATGTTTTTTTTATTGCCGACTATTTCATGTATTATCCCTAGGCGGTGAGTTGCTTTTGTTAGAAGAAGACATTTTTATCGGTGTGCTAATTACCGTTATATAAATTTTTCTTTAATTAATTAACCTAAAGGTTTGTTTAGGCTCCCAACGATGTGAGTAATTTCCTATGTTCTATTCAGCGCACAAACACTTAGTCCCCAGCAATGGCGCCAATGATGAGTGGTGAGATACCCCTACACTCAACCATACGAATATGAGCGTAGCACGCGCGATCCGGTCAAACTCCACAGACTACGTGCCTACATGCCTCATGGAACACTTAGGGTTAAGCATTCGTTGTCTTCCCAGACTTACTTGTAGTTGTAATGGTGTATGATTAAGTAAGTCTGAGGTATATGATTTTTATGCTTTTTATGTTTCTTTCTCCTATGCTAACAAGTTGAAGGGTTGAGAAGGCTAATTACTAACTTTAACTAATGAACTAAGTCTAAATTAACCTAGCGTCAGCATTCATTCCCACTTACTGTACACACCCTGAACCAATGCAACCATGGCTACCAAATGCTAATCGTTGTTGGGATCACCACGCGTAATGCACGTGCACATAACTAGGAGAGAAGGGTTGAGAGAGAAAGCAGTAGATAATGAATAATAAATAACAGTAAAGAAAATCCTAATTAGCCTATTCCATGCACTGCAAGGTTTATCTAAAAAGCTTGTCTTTATTGTCGTACACAAACTTGTTTTCAGGTACAATGTTTGTTGAATAAAGATCCATTCACTTTGGGACTCCTACTATGGGCACATGGAAAATATTCTATCTCTGGAGTGATCAAAATGCCAGAGTTTCCCTACTATCTAGCCTAGGATGAGAAAACAAGGGAGAGCCACCTCTTATTTATAGATATGACGATGCACTGCGATATTGCGTACGTGATATCATGATGGTCATGATATCGTGACAGTCACGATAGTGTGAGGGATGCGATATCATGATGGTCGCGATATCATGTACGCGATATTGCGGCCCATGCGATATCGCATCCCATCAATAGTACTTCACCTACAAATGGATTCCAGTTCTAAAGACTAGTACCAGCTTTCCACTTCTTTAACTAATGTCCATAGAAATAACTTAAGATTTTTCCATTCATTCTCTATGTTCTGTAAGGCGCACACATCATGGAATGCTTGTAAATGATTTTGAGGATTAGCGTTGTATCCCCCTTCAAATCGTGGGATATTGTTCATATCTAATCTCCTGATCCTACTATCTTTCTGGTGCCTTGTTGAAATTTTAACAACCTTAGTTATGTCCAACATACTTCGAGTAGCGAGGACGGGTTCATCGTGATTGTCTTGTCCATGGTGTCTATGATGCCTACGTTGTTTCCTACTCTCCCTTCTTCTATGTCATGGCTCTCTAGAGTGCCCTTATTCCCTTTCTTGGTTGTTTTTTCTATGGCTTCCACTTTGCCTACCTTTATCCCCATGGTCTTTTTCCTTATTAGTATGTCCAGATACTGAAGGAGAGGATGAAGGAGATGATGAAGGTGAAGAAGAAGGAGAACCATCATCATGATGGTGTTTTCTCCCTTCTCTTCGATAGTCATGGCATCGATCGTGATTATGATCAAAATGTCCACCTTTATCATGTGTCTATGTCCCTTTTTTGGACCTTTTGTGCCCATGGGTATCAGAACCTAGGTTATGAATAGTGGAATGAAGGTTCTGATATACAACCCCTTGGCCAAAGTCAAGGGGAGGAACATCGTTATTTGGATGACTGCCTGAGGTAGGTTCACCACCCTCATTTTCATTTAAGACATGTGGGACATCCTAAGATCACTTACCCTTAAAATACTTATGATGTCCCTCCTGTTGCAAGTCCCTTTAACATTGTGCCTTCATGGGATGGTATTCTCTTGAGTCATGGTCTTGCACAAATTATTCTACATGTAAGTGTGGCATGCCAATTCATGTGAGAGAATGAAGAAGCATGCTTGGGACTAAATGATCAAGAGGTAACACTATGTTACCCTCTAAGTCTCGCCAACGCAATTTTTCATCTTGATGGAGGATAAAGGTAAAGTTTGGTATATACTCATTAGGATGGATATATACCACTCAAACTTGTTGAGGGACTAGTAGATCAACGTCATGTGTATTACACTGCTGATTATTTTCTGTTTTAGACCTAGGCAGTGAGGCACTTTCATATGAAGAAGGAGACATACTTGTTTGTTTAGTGTACAATGTATTCTTGTTTATTATTTTCTCAATCAATCCTAAGGGTTCGTTCCAATGATGTAAATGATTTCCTAAGTTCTAATTAGTGCACAAACAACTAAGTCCCTGGAAACTATTCCAATGATGAGTAATGAGGTACCCCTACACTCAACCATATGAATACGAGCATTTCACACACAATCTAGTTGAATTCCAAGGACTAAGTGCTTATGCACCCTTGTGGAACAAGGATGGGTTGGTTGATCGTTATCTTTCCAAGCTTGTATTCCATGATTGTATGGTTAAGGAAGCTTGAGGCATATGATTTTTATAGCTTTTATGTTTTTATGTCCTATGCTAGTAGGGAAAGAGAGAGATAACTAGGTGACTAATTTAACTTTACTACTCATTAACTAAGTTGTAACTAATCCTAACACAAGCATTCATTTCCACTTTCCATACACATCCTAAACCAGTGCAACATTGCTACGATTACCAAATGCTAATCATTACTGGGTTACCAAGCATTACACACATGCTCAAAGTGGTCATGCTTGTGTAATTTAATGATTTTCTTAATTGATCAAAATGAATTGTTGTGCTAATAACAAAAATGTAAAGTGCATAAAATAAAATAAAATAAAATAAATGCATAAGAAAATAAAATAAAAGGAATGTGTAAGAAAACAAATCTCAAGTGCTGTAAAGATGAATCGAAGAGCTCATCTTTATTACCATACACAAGGTCTGGTCAAGTACACAATGCTTGAATAAAGATCTGTCCACACTTAGACCTCCTACTGTAGGCACTTGGAAAGTACTCTAACTTTCAAATAGACTACAAGAGTTTTGCTACTTAATTGCTAAAAGACTTCCTTTCTAATTGTGCACTTGGGCACTATATTTATAGGTTTGGGAGAAAATACTCTAATAATTAGAGTAACCACTCTAATAATTAGAATTAACTGCTAGAGTAACTACTCTAATAATTAGAATAAACCACTAGAGTAACTGCTCTAATAATTAGAATAAACCACTAGAGTAACTACTCTAATAATTAGAATAAACTGCTAGAGTAACTCCTTTAATAAGTAGAATAAACTGCTAAAGTAACCACTCTCATCACCATTCATGGAATGTGTCCAAGTACATTACCACTTAAATAAGATGTCATACAACTAACTTAGATCCACACTACGGGCACTTACCTACTATTCTCTAAGACTATGGAATAAAACTGCAAGATTTTGGCTACTCTATTGACTAAACTCTACCCAAACCATGTGCCTAAGCACTATATTTATAGGCCAACACACATCCGACAATATCAAATATCTGACATCGCTTCTTCGAATCCAATATCAAAGATTCAATATCTTAGCTGACCAAAACTTGAATTTTTGTCAAATAGATGCAATATCGCATCAATGATATCATAGATGCGATATAGCATTAGTGATATGCCAACCAACTAATGATTCATCATACCCCCACAACTAAGTAAAAACTCATCCTTGAGTAATAAGATAGGACTGAGCTTCCTTTAGCAAAAATTGGGAATGACGAGATTATTGACTGATGCTAACTACTGACTAACTCTAACTACTGCATTACAAAATTTTATTCAAGTGGATGCATACAAAATAACATAGTGATAAAAAGATTGGATAGGCATTGAAGATTAAAAAATTTATAGAGGTCTTCAAAAATCTACTAAAGATTATTCTTTTTGTTGCCACTAGTAATGGTAGACATTTAACCTTGATTATTATGTCAATGTTTCTCTAGTTATGCAAAACATTCTTGAAGGGTGGACTAAAATTTCTTCTCATCATCCCATGGATCTAGCAAACATGTGAAGTTTAAGCTGCTATTTTGTATGTGCTATGATTTGTGCATGGAAGTATCCTTCGTTATCCCCCTCTTGGCTTTATTTTCATGCCTTGGCCAAAAAACCTTCTTCCTTAGGAATTTCTTTTAGTATCACCTATAGTCACCAAAGGATCAACATTGGTTTTGATAAATTTTTCCTTAATAATCAACCCTTTTAGGATCCCTTAGTTTTTATTTAAGCACAAGGTGATTATAACCCACTATGTTAAAGGCTATGAGGTAACTAAAATCATCAAGTTGTTCACAATTTTTTTATTAATTACTACTAGTTACCATGATGTTTGAAAATAAGATGTTAGAAAAATTTCAAAGCAAACATCCCAAGCCCCCATGACTAATAAGCGTAACTTCGAAAGCATACAAGTTTTTGAACAATTGAAACGAAAGGTCTAATTCAGAAGGTGGCCAAGAAATATTAATGGATATAGAAATAGAAAAGTAGGAAAAATTAATGAAATGGATAAGAAGTAGTCCCAAAATCATGCATAAATTCAGAGAAACCATCACTGATGTTTTGAAAGATGTGAAGGTTAGTTTAAAGCCATGATCAACTAAAGTTATGTAAGTGGATCCTTCCCAAAGTAATCTCCTACCATAATACCCTTGCATAACCACCTCTATAGATGTCTATGGGCACCCTAAAATTAAATGTAGATCATGTCTTTGTTCCAAACAACATACAACTACTATGGTTGGGATGTTGCACTATAATACACCAGACCAAAAGGCTCATAATTGCATGCAGTAGTGAGGTGAATAATGGAATGAGAAGGAATTGCAAAGATTGGGATGTAAGGTACTTGACCATGTCCACAATAAGTTCTTATGAAAAATGTGGTTAAAATGATCAACATACCCATCCGTCCAAGTTCAAACCAAGTCCATACCATGAATAATGACCTTACATTAATGTGTTCCTTCTTGCTGACCACCATGAATCTATAACCACCTTAAAGAACAATCATCACTCCAAAAAGAGAAGAAAAGAGAAGAAGGAAGGGCCTTATTTATAGGATCACTTTTAAGCATGGGTAACGTGTCTTTCTAGCCCCATAACCAATGATTATAGCCCATTATTATATTTTATTCTCTTTCCTTTTTTTTATGTTTTTATTTTTATTTTTTTTATTTTTTTTTTATTATTTTTTTTTTATTTTTTTATGAAAACCACACCATCTAAAGACTTTTAACTTCCTATTATTGATCGACAAAGAAGTGATGATACGTTCCAAGAGGAGTCATAAACCACATAAAGGAAGTTAAAAAGAGAACCCAACAAGTCCCCTTGAGGTCACACCCTTTGCCATTCGCGCTTAGTTGTTCCCTCTTTCTTCAACGTACAATGATCATTCATTAATTTTAGTTTCATGAAAGAAGAACCAAATTTTTTCCATGAAAAAGAATTTTTATTCAAAGAACTAGAGGAATGAATGAGGTGGTCTCAGTGCTTTACACAATTACTTACCCAATCATCTTAATAGCATAGCACAAAAACCCAACATATAGCATTGACATTTACATCATGACTTGTCAATATTATTAATGAAGACTTAAAAGACATTCATAAACATAAAGAAAATGACATAGGAAAAGAGAAAATTATAAAGAAAAGAAAAGAAAAATATTAAGAAATGGAAAACATATTAAGAATTGGAAAATGTTGGAAAGAAATTAGAAAAAGATCAAGAATTATAAAATAAAAAAGTAAAAAGCACTTATTAGTTCTTGGACCAAGATGGAGCATCTCCCCCATGACTACTCTTATGGCTGCATGTTTAGGACATGAACCACACAATCCCTTCAATATACACCATTGATTTCCCATCTATCATCATTACTAATTTAATTAACTATGTGGTAGCACATCTAACATTGGTGATAGTCTCATTTGAATCATTCAAAGACATATCTTCATCTGGACTTGAAGGTATTTCCATTTTGGGGGGTCTAGATGTGTTTGCCTCTACTTCTTGATTTTTTGTTTAAATTCCTAAGTCTTCATGTTTAACATCCTTTTCTAGTGTATAATTAGAGTGTAAGATATCTATGTCTAAGTCCTTTTTTTGGTCCATTTTCTTAAGTCTAGAACTAATATGTGGATTAGTTGCTTCCATGCATCTTTGAAATAGTTTTATATTCTCATTTTCAAGCCACTAAGTGTCTTCTAGTTTAGTGGCTACTACATAGACTAGTTTTTGCTTACACACTTATTCTTTAGCTTTGTTGTGGGTTGTGTTAATATTTTGAATTTCTGGTCCACAATTGCATCCTTTACTATTAGTGATGCATGGATTTTCCTATCTCTTCACAATGATAGGTTTATAATTTATGTCTTGTGTTAGAGTGGTAATTCGTGTTGGCTTTTGCATATTATTAGGAGAAATCATTTTTATGAGGAAGGATGTTGCACTAGATTGGCCTTTTCTAGGTTTTGATTTGCTAGTAGGTCTACAAGTTTTGTGCTCATGTGTGGGAAAGGGTGGTTTCAAGAGTGTGGTGGAGATCTACTAGCATTATCATTTCTATGTATGTTTGTAGCACAAGTGGCATTCTTTCGCTAATGTTGTGGTGCTAAATCTTCCTATGTTACTAGTTGTGACATGTGATGGAGGTGAGAAAGAGAATATTAAGGATATGATGGAGGGTGAGAGGTGTGAGGTGTTGACCTCATAGCAGATGTTATAGGATCATGACACTTGGGAAAGTGGTAGTAGTGATTTGGGGTAGAGGAAGTGGAAACAATCAAGAAAATAGGTTATTGAACATAATATCCATATGGGTTTGGCTAATAATAAGTGTAGTGCTAGTTTGATGATGGCCTCCTCCACAACTATGGGTTTTGCCACTACGATTGATGATAGTGTTGAGGCTGGTAAGAAGTCCCACTAGGATAGTATGATTGGTTATATAACTATCTATAATTACTTTGTGGGAAAGGTAATTTCCTAAGCATTTTCTTTTGTACAAACTTAGGATTTAATGCAAAATCCCAATACTCATGTAGATGTAACATGACTGGGCAATAGCCCTTTAGATGATCAAATATGCAGATGTAACATCCATCATCTTCTTTGGTGGTTGAGCCCATAGCCTCTTCTTCTACAGCCATTTTCCCTTTCTACTAATCAGTGTTTTTACCTATCTCTTGGTTCCTTTTCCTCTTTTTGCTATGGTCACTTGATTTGTTTTGCATTACTCTCTCCTTTGTGATTTCTATGCAAGTTGTAACTTTCTCATTTATCCATTCCAACATCTTATCCAACTTTACTTCAAGCTCATCATTAGACTTTTGTATTAGCAAGGTTTGTTGTGAAATCACCTCATCGAAAGCTACTTCTTTTTCCTTATCATAGATATGGATGGTTTTCTTTTGAAGAGTTGTGTCCCAATTCTTTTCCTCTACATTCCCTTGATTACATAGATCTCCTTCTTCTTTTTCCACCCACTTGATTAACCTTTGTATTTGATGGACTTTTAGTTTGTATAACTAATCTTGGGGGCATAAATCCCAAGGGTCTCCCTCATTTCATTATGAAGCCCATCTACGATGTGGAAAAGTTGCTCTTTTTGAGAGAAATCATGGCTGAGACATCTATGTAGTAGTGAATAGTATCTATCCAAGGCCACATCCAAGGGTTCATGATTTTCTTGCTTCTACCCTTGTATTTGTTTTCTTTGGTTGGACACTCTCACATAGTTTTGGTAGTTTTCATTGAAAAATTCTAGTATTGTAGACCACTAGTGGATGGGACTTGGTTCCAATGATCTATACCAACTTTTAGCTTCATCTATTAGTGTCCTAGGGAAGAGCTTAAGCTTTTCCCACTTATTTTCAATATTTTGCAAGGCATAGGCATCATGGAAGGCTTGTAAGTGATGTTGTGGATCAAAATTATAGCCTCTCCTAAATTTAGGAATGTTGTTCATGTCAATCCATTTGATACAATTATTCCTTTGATGCTTTTGGGGTATTTGAACTCCCTCCCTAATCTGTGTTAGGCCCCTAGTCACCAATAAGGGTTCACATGTACTAGACACGTCACGATGATAATATATATTTCTATTCATATGATTGTGATGATCTTGTCTATGCTTATTTTGATGTCTTTTGATTTTGTGCTTGGGTTTGATTTCTATATTGATCTTGACCCCATAGTGGAGCTCTATCTCTATACCTACGTTCATCTTTCTCAAAACTAGATGTTGAAGAGGAAGAGGAAGAAGAGGAGCTAGGAGAATCACCATGGCTTCTATAATTCTCCCTTTGTTCCTTTGATTTATCTTGTCTAGTTTTAGAGGAGGTCTTACGCCTTGAAGCCATCCTTGATTTAGAACTTACTCCATCTCTTCTAGGATTGTTTGCCTTAGGTGAATGTAGTCTTTGAGTGTAGTAAGGGTCTAAATGAGCATAGGAAATCCCTACTTGAGGTTGTTCACTCCAATTTTCTTTAGTATACATCCTATCATTTCTCCTATGAGTGCTTTCATCATGTAATGCAGTCTTGATCCTATGTGAAGACATGATTCTACCTGATAACATGTGTGATGAGACGCGATTTGCACTAGGCCGCGATATCGCGTACGCGATACGCGATATCGCGTCTTCTCCTACGATATCGCGTACGCGATAT